>CM021102.1:231245455-231311064 GCA_007115665.2 Sequoiadendron giganteum | reverse complement strand
AAAGCCGCATAGAATAAGAACACCAGAAAAATAAATGGGGAGAATCCTCCTCATAGCACCCACACATCATACACATAGAGGGGCCTTGGAATCCCTACTTACGAAGATTCTCCCAAGTCAAACATCTATTCCAAGCAAGAGTCCAAACAAAACAATTACACTTGGGCCATGAGAACTTATTCCACACTTGTTTCCACCAAGGGACGTTCATCCCCCCATATTTACTAGACAACAATGCCTGATAACCACTAGCCACAGTAAAAATGCCCTTGGGGTTCAAGCTCCAAGCTAGAATATCCTTATCCCTTAGGGAATTGCAATGCCTACCAACCAAGATCTTTTGAAGCACAATACTATCCTCCTCCATCCTGAGAATAGGCCAATCACTAGGGTCCTTCCACCTAACCACCTCCACCTATCCACCAGGATCAAAATTCTTAAAATCACTCAGTCTAGACCAGTCGACCTCCAAGAAGCATTGAGACAAAGTCACCAAATTAGGGTACTGACGAAGAATAGGCATGTGACCATCCCAAGAATTAGACCAAAACCTAGCCTCAGCCCCCTTATTACAAATCTAGAATAGGCCCTCCTTGATTAGCGCAGAACCTTTCTTAAGCGTTCCCCAAATCATCGAGCCTTTCCCATCCAAAGGAAATCTGGGAAGCTCCTCCTTGCAAATTCTCGGAAGATACTTGTGGGTTAAGATCCTAGCCCAGCTATGGTCTTGTTCCACACACCACCTCCAATAAAGCTTTGCAACCAATGCCAATCCGGACCAAGCTGCCTTCCGCAAACCAAGACCCCCCACCTGCTTTGGGCTACAAACAACATCCCACTTAATCAGGCTCCATTTAGATGAGGACAAGCTACCCACCCATAAGAATTGTCTAGCCAAGGAGTCCATATCCTTCACAAACCCAGTAGGAGAAACTTGTATCATGCATCTATAAAGAGGAAGAGCTTGCACCACAGACTTAAGCAGCAGAACCCGCCCAACGAAAGATAACCAACAATGAGTCCAATGACTAACTTTTGCACGAAACTTGTCCAAGATATTCTGCCAAGAATCTCTGGGGAGTCTGCCGACATAAATAGGAATACCCAGATAGGTTAGTGGGAGAGAACCAATCTGGAACCTCAAAATATGAGAAATCCTTTGCTGAATAGGCCGTGGAGTATTAAAGAAGGAAATGGAGGATTTGTCTTCATTAATCCTTTGACCAACAGCAGCAAGATAGATATCCAAGGCCTTACATAGATTCGAAGCTTCCCTGATCTTGGCCAAACCCATCAAAGACGTATCATCCACAAATTGCAGGTGAGACTAAGGAGGCAAGTCATTTCCCCAATTCCAACCTTGAATCAAACCCAGTCCCACATAACATTTCATAAGTCTACCCAAACCTTCTGCTAGTAGAATAAATAAGGAGAGATAGATCCCGTTGACGAAGACCCCTAGAAGCACTAAAAAGAGTGGTAGGCTCCCCATTAATCAACACTGAGAAAGAGGTGGTCGTAACACAACTCATCACCCATTGGAGCCATTCCTCTGCAAATCCAAAAGCAAAAAGAATTTTCCGCAAAAAGGACCACCTCACCCAATCATAAGCCTTCGCCATGTCAAGCTTGATGAACATAGCCTTTTCTTTTGAGGAAGCCATTGAGTGAATGGTCTCCGTAGCAATGACCACCCCATCCAAAATTTGGTGGTCCTCCACAAAACCACTTTGTTCCTCAGAGATGAGCCCACTGAGCCACCTCTTCAGCCTTTCAGCAATCAGCTTGGAAATAATTTTATACACAACATTACAGAGAGAAATGGGATGAAATTGACTCAAATGATCCACCCCCTCACATTTGGGAATGAGGGCTAGGAAGGTAGAGTTTAAAGCTCGAAGCATCTACTTGTTTTTCTGAGACTCCCGCACCACCTCTAGCAAGTCCAACTTAGTAATGTCCCAAAATTCTTGATAAAATTCAATAGGAAACCCATCAGGGCCAGGGGCTTTTCCTTTCTTCATCTGAAAAATAATACCCTCTAATTCCTCCAGTGAGATATCTCGCAGGAGATGCTCATTCATCTCTCTAGTGACCAAAGGGGGAATACAAGCCAACACTTGGTTTTCTTCCTCCGTAACATCCTGAGAATCCTCACGAAATAGAGAAGCATAGAACTCTAAAGCTTCTCTTGAAATATCCTATAGGGAAGATAGGTGCTCACCCCTGTCATTTACCAGAATAGGCAGGCATAGAGTTACCATGTCTCCTAGCCTTAACCGAGTTGAAGAAAAAGGCAGTGTTTCTGTCCCCCTCCTGTCACCACTCAACCCTAGCCTTTTGCTTCCAAAAAATTTCCTCGCGTAGCTCACACTCCTCCAAAGCTCTTCGGGCCCAGGCTTCCTCCCTAAGTAACTCCTCAGAAAGACCACACTCCCTTATTTCCTAAGTGATGACATCCAATACCCTCCAGTCCAAAATCTCAGAGCTAGAGATAACCCTCCACCAACCCAGAAACAAGACACCAAAAAATGATCAAGCCTCTCAGCAATATAACTCTCCCCTACTCTCCTATTGTTCCAAGTAAACTTCCCATTGTCGGGTTTAATGTCAACCAGGTTCAAAGCAAATATGTTATCATGAAAAAGGAAAGCTGAGGGTTCCAATCTTGCAACACCACCCATCGTTTCATCTATATCAATAATAGCATTGAAATCCCCTGCCACAATCCAGGGGAACAAAGGAGCTAGGTTCCGAACATAACTAATATGAGACCACAATACCTTCTTACCAGGGAAATCAATGGGTGCATAGATGTTAGAGAGAATAATAGTTTCCCCCAACTCTAGACTTGTAACAACCACAGAGATGGAGGACTTGGGGGACACCCACCAAAGAGGATGAATCTTCAACGGGTTCCACATGCAAGCCACCCCACCCGCATTACCATGAGCCTCAATACACTGACAATTTCCCTACAACCACAACTTAGGAATCACGCCCATCATACCTTCAACCGATAACTTAGTTTCCTGAAGAAAAAGGACATCAAGAGAGTGAGAATGCAACAAATCATGAACAACTTTTTGTCTAGGGCCACTGTTCAGGCCCCTTACATTCCAAGAGAGGACAATCATTTTGGAGGGTTAGAGAAATGTGAATCTAGGGTCTTTACAGACCTAGCCTCCACCAGAGACTCCCCCATCAATTTTAATTTCTCCAAATCCTTCTTTCTCCCTGCTTTAGAAGTCTTCTCCACCACCCCTTCCTATAGATCCTTCTAAAGAATTCCCAAAGAGGGAGAAGCCTTATTCCCTTTCACCAAACCCACCCCCGCTTTCTCCACTGGGCCAGAGGGCCCCTTGTCCCCCAACGACAACCCCACTGAAGGCTCAGCCCTCCCGAGCACCACCCCACTCAAGTACGGTTCCGGTAGAGCAACCCCAATTTCCTGGGAAGATTGGATATACTCTGGGAAAATGCCTTCCTGAACCCCTTCTGGACCACCTTGATTCAAAAGCATCAAGCCCGGGTCTACCTCCTGATGACCAAGATCATCAAGCACCTCAAATCTATTACAAGAATCTCCATCTTGGAGATCCCTAATTGTCCTCTTTTGGCCACGGTTCCTATTACGAGACTTGGCCGGAAGAAAACCCTCAGCATCCATAGCCTCACCCGGCACAGGCTCCTTACCCTTGTCAACCTTTGAAGGATTACGAGGAGGTTGAGCTGTTGGATTTTCGGGAGATTTAAACTTCGGGCATCTTCTCTGCAGATGCCCATATTCCCGACAAAGATGACAACGAAAAGGCAGAGTCTCGTAGTCCAGCTGCTATACCCAAGAGCATGAACCCACATGTATTTCCAAAGAGTCTGGGATAGGGTTATTTAAATCCATTTCAACACAAATATGAGCAAAATTCATTACCTTTTTGTCCTAAGTTTGTTGAGAAGGACCAACCGGTTTACCCAAAAATGAAGCTACACGATGCAAAATGTCATTGCGCCAAAATTCCACTGGAAATCTAGGGATCCGAACCCAAACCGACACCCGATTCAGAAGATCCTCTGAGGGGTCAAAACCCGCATGCCATGGCTTAATGAATAGACCAATCTGGTTGTGGAAATAAGGCCCACCTTCAAAAACTCTATTGCAATCCGCCATGCAATTAAATGTCACCATAAAGTAGTTGTTAGCTAATAACATTATGTCCATCTCACCCTCCGGGGACCAAGAATGATGAGCCCATGCTTCTAGGAATTGGAGTGAAACCCTCATTCCCAAAAATTTGCAGAGCAAAACATGCTTTAAAAAATACTTGATGTCCTTCACGATTAATTCCGGTTGAATAATCAATACCGGCCTTTCCTTGGAGCGTTCAAGGCACCCATTTGTTTTTGGAATACGAGAACCACCAATATGAACAAATCCCTCATTACTTGGGCCATCTGAGAACAAGCTATTATTAAAAACCTTCGAAGAACGATTTGGCAATGAAATACCAACTGCCGCACAAAAATCCATTGAGGGTTTAACACCCGAAGCCTCCCCTTGAGCCATGCAAAGCCGATCTGCAAAATCTAGCCAAAGCGGATTGAGACCGATAGCCACCGAGCTTAACCAAGTCTTAGGACTGGCACAAAGAAAGCCCAGCCCCACCCAACACCAGCGTCCAGATAAGAAAATATCCGTAGCAAACACTAACACAAAAATTTTCCCCCACCCAAGACACAACCCCCGCGCCTGAAGAGGAAACACCCAATAGCTAAAACAAACCCCCCGCAGACAATACCACATCCCCACCAGGAAAATACTGCCACCCCCAAGGACCAATCAGGCATGTAGAGAGGGCGTGACCCTCATGTAGGCAGCGTCCTCCCATAGCAGACCGGTGCATGCCATCCCTCCATCTTCCATATATGTGTATACATTGTTGTTTGGATAATATCAAATAAGAATGCAGGAGTTGAGAAAATACAACACCACAAACCCCGAAGATCACCTGCATGCAAATAACTTGTCACAAAAGAAGAGATGGAGACAAACAAGCAAGGGTTCTCTAAAAACTGAAAATGTATATATCAGAGAGAATGAGAGAGTGAATTGATATGAAATACAATGGGATCAATCCTTATAAAAAGGAGATCATGCAAACCCTAATAAAACCCTAATAGGAAAAACCCTAATAGAAGCCCTAATAGGATAACATTTAATAATTAATATAATTATTAAATGTCACTTTATGCAAACTAATGTGAAATCTTAAGAAGGGAATAAAGGTAACTTAATCAACATAATTAAGTTAAGACCTTTACTCTAACACCTCCCCTTAAGATGAGCAACAGTGCAGCTACAAACAAATGCAGAAAAGCAAAGTTAACTACAATGCAAGAAGGCAAACATGGGTCCCGGCAACTAGGCCAGATCAGGTACCCAAATACAACCAAATCTCTATAAAATGGAGAAATAGAGAAAACCTCATGGGAAAAAGCTCTACTCCAAAAAGAGAAGAAGAAAGCCAAGAAGAGACATCACTGAAGCAGAAGAAGCTGTAAACAATTGTCAAAAGATGATTGTTATGGTGCTGAAGAACCTCCGCTGAAGATAAGATGATCAGGAACAAGAAAACAATAATCTGCATAAGTTCCCATACGACACTACTCGAATTAGATGGAAAACAAAGGCAAACACCTGGAACGAAGATACAGATGGCACAAGAACCAATAGTCTAAAACACTGATCAACTGAGAATGGAAGATCCCTTCCAAGGCGAAACCAAGGAAGAATTAGCATGAACAATATAATAACCCCCCCATAATGCTGAACTGGGAGAGCTTGACAAATCTACTGAAATGATGTGAAACACCCTATAGTGCATGAAGGAGAAGAAACATCTAAAAGTGCGCAAGATAGCACCTACAACTGAAAAAGTGGTGTGCAAAACAAAGCACACATGCATGAGGCTGGAATCATATGATCCACTGTCGTCATGGAGGGACACTCACCGGACAAGGATGTGATGGAAAAACAAAGGCAAACTACACAACACCTCATGACACTTTATAATAATAGTGCGAGTACAAAATATGGCACAACCTTATGTGCAAAATCCCCAAAAGATGCATGTACAATAGTGTGGCAATTTATCTCAGTGTGTTTACATAAAAGATTGCTTACAAATGATACTCAAAATATCCTTAAAGGAAAAAATGCAGGAAATACATGAAAAACAGCCAAGAACAAAGCATCCCATGCGAACAAAAAGTTTCCAAGAGCAAATATGTCCAAGTAATCCACCAAAGTGTGAAAACACAAATAACTGAATAAAAGATACCTGGAGTGAAATCTGGAAAAATGGCATAGATCAAACTGAAAAGCTCTGAAAGACGGTTCCAACGCCGCTGAGATTGCGAAAAACGGAGAAACTGGTCAAAAGTTATGAGCTTGAGACTGAAAATAGCCCCTTTGTCTTCAACTGGCTATAGAATGCACCAACAGAAACAAGAAGTGATGAGACCCACACCACTGGAAAGATGAGAAAACCAGCTTTCCGACGATATCTCGTTTGCCAAAAAAATGATATCGTATGCCCAAGTTACGGCCTCCGGAATAAATCAGCTCCAAAGAGGGAAAAAATCAATGCTGGGTTAAATTTGACAGTCATACGGTCGTCGCAGCAAAAAAGACTGTGTTAAATTTGAAGGCCAAACGACCATCACTGTAAATGCACAACTGGGCTTATTTTCGAAAAAATTGTTTTATAAAAAATAAAAAACAATAAAAAAATTTTGGTCGGCAGCCTGTACCAGGCCGCGGCCTGGCAGGTACCGCCGTCGGCGGACTATCAAACCATCGGTCGGCAGAAGGCTGTCGGTGGTCGGCAGTACGCCGACCGATGTACCGCAGGGCTCACAGGCCTACGGATGCAGGTACCTACGGGTACCCTCGTACCGTGCCGGCAAGCCCTTAAACTGCGAAAAAGTTTGCTTTTTTTTTTCTTGTTTTTTTAATAATAAAAAAATCAAAACAAAAACTGCATTTTGACAAATGTTTTTTGCAAATAAAAAAATTTGATGAAAATATTTTCGAAAAACAGGCGGAAGTTTTTTTTTCGAAAAATAAAATTTACCAGGCAGGCGACGGTCGTACGGCCGTATTGCAAAAAAATTTTGCCTCAAATTTTGACTTTGTCCAAAATGGACAAATGAACAGTCGATTTAGGGGTTTTGGACCGCTGCAGACGCAATGGCAATGTTTGTTTGAGCTGAAAATGCTTCAAAAATGCAGGTGTGCCCTAGATCAAGAAAACAAACCCCAAACACTTGAAGCTCCAAAAATCTTCAAAATAAGAATAGGAAGCAGTAGGTGTGGAGCTCTGATACCATGTAGGAGTTGAGAAAATACAACACCACAAACCCCGAATATCACCTGCATGCAAATAACCTATCACAAAAGAAGAGATGGAGACAAACAAGCAAGGGTTCTCTGAAAACTGAAAATGTATATATCAGAGAGAATGAGAGAATGAATTGATATGAAATACAATGGGATCAATCCTTATAAAAAGGAGATCATGCAAACCCTAATAAAACCTTAATAGGAAAAACCCTAATAGAAGCCCTAACAGGATAACATTTAATAATTAATATAATTATTAAATGTCACTTTATGCAAACTAACGTGAAATCTTAAGAAGGGAATAAAGGTAACTTAATCAACATAATTAAGTTAAGACCTTTACTCTAAAAAAGAAGACTTAGGGGGAATTAATTAAATATGATGAAAATTAGTTAGAAGAAAGGTTAATTAATCAATAAATTTAATTATTTGATTAATAGCTAATTTTTTTTATTTTAATTAAATAATGTTGATTATTCAATTAATTAATCAATTTGAGATTATTTTAGAAGAAATCATGTTAGTTGGCTAGAATCAGATATCCAGTATCAATCAAGACATTTTCGGTGTCTATAAGATGATATGAGGTAACTTCTAAAATAACATAACAGTTCTTTGCCTTCTAAATCTACAAGTTCATTTTCTTCTTCTTCACAACCTTCATCTTCTACACACACAAGTACCATGGGAAATTCTCATTAGAGTGATAAGGTAAAATATCATCAGATGAAGAGTCGTGATGTAATTTTTCTTCCCATGTCTTTCTATAAATCAATATATCATGAAAGAACACTAATAAAAACTTCCTCAAGAATTTCTTAAATATGGAGTTCATAAAACTTTGAAATGTAGATGAGACATTGGTAAGAACAAATGGCATCACCCAAAACTCATAATGACCCTCATGAATCCTAAATTTTGTCTTACAAATATCTTATTTCTTAATTCAAATTTGGTGATAACCTAATCTAAGATCTAACTTTGTAAAATATATATGACAATTCAATTCATCTAGCAAATCATCAATGACTTGAATAGGAAAATTATCTTTGATGGTATATATGTTGAGAAATATATAGTCTGAGCATATGTGCTAGGTTTCATACTTCTTATGCACCATCAACACGAGTGTGGAGTAAGCACTTTGGCTATGCCTAATAATTATTGCCTCTAGCATCTCCTAAACAATATTTTCTATCTCACTTTTTTGTATATGTGGGTACTTATAAGGCCTAATATTGGGTGGTTGGATCCCTAGAACTAGTTGTATGGAATGATAATGATCCCTCTTAAGAGGAATTATTTTAGTAATATGTCCAAAAATCATTTAGTGATGATCAATTATTTCTTGGAAATTTGGATGGGTGGGAGCATTAGATTGAGAGACTTGTAATGAACATAACTAGGACACAAAATCATCAACTCCTTTCTTAAGAAACTTTTGCATTTGATGAGAGGTTACCATTTTTGGGGACTTTTCCTTCAACCGTCTTAGCTCTATTTCCTTCCATTTTGATTGAAATTTCATTAATAGTTATTGGAATTTCATCTCAATCGTTTCTAAAGTAGTAAGCCATTGTACTCCCAAAATAATATATGTTGTACCCATGGAGATATCATACATTGGGCTATAAAGGTGATAATATCCCATGGATAATTTAATGCTATGGTACTTTCCAAAATAACTAATAGTACCACCATCTACAATCAAGACCTAAAACTCTAGAGCTAGATATATAAAAAAATTATATGAGTAGCCAACTTTTTGTTGATGAAATTATTACTACTATCCAAGTCAATCAAAACTATTACTTTCTACTTCTTTAAGAAACCCACTACCTTGAGAGTTTGTAGGGCACTAAAACCAGAGAGTGTAAAAAATAAATGGTTTGTTGTGGATCATGTGATTCCTCATATGAATACCTATCACCCTCTAATATCGGTTCCTCCTCTTCTTCCTCACTCAAACCTTCAATATAGAATAATTTATTTTCACTAAATTTATGTCCTCAATTATGTTTACTTCCATAGTTGAAACGTAACCCTTTTTCTCCCTTCTCCTCAATTTTTTTGTGGAGTCAACCTAGTAGTTTGAGGTAATGAATGTGTAGGATATCTCCTTTCATTTACATTTATAATCCCTTGTCATCTACTAGCCAAAAATATCTCCTCAACTTGTCATTAATATTGCTTGTGATAAGGATTGTGGTTGGAGTAATCATACTTCATATTTATGTGATCCTTTAACTACCTAGAAATAGTGTTGGACTCAAGGGAACAGTGAGAGGGGGGGGTGAATCAGTGTTCTGCAAATATTAGCATTATTAATCAGATATTAAAACCATTTCCACATTCAACCAAAAGAAGGATACAAACACTTAAGGAAATCATCCACAATACCATAACACAAGGATTTTTGTGTGGAAACTCTGTTAGGGGAAAAACCATGGTGGAGGTTAATCCACAATTTGAGTACTCAAATAAATTTTTTACAAAAGAGAATGAACTTGCATTAAGGCACACTGCCTAGAGCTCACTGCTCAAAGGGAAGGCTCACTGCCTTTACAAAGTTTAGATTAAAACCATTTGAAGGTTGAATTGATATAGTAGCATCTATTCTTGCCAACTTAAAGTTTCGGTGAAGCTCATGGATAAGATTTTGAGTCCTTTGTCTGACTCTGCACTTCGCTCTACTTTGTTGTGCACTTTTCTACTCTCTACATCACGCATAGATAAATTTGCACTATTACTCTATTGAATTTTGATCCACATTGATATACTTCACATTCCACACATTCGCTATGCTCGATCTCTCAAAATGACAAAATCGATCTCATATATATCTGATATCAAGGATTTGATCATTCATATGTCGGCTTCATAAAACATAAAGTTCTTTACAACTGTCAGCTAGATCCTTAATTAAATATTTATGTGTATCCTCCAAATTCAGTTAAGACATAGAGAGGACCCAAACAAACATAATCGAGAATGAATAACATTTAATTAATTACTCCTTA
The DNA here is from genome assembly GCA_007115665.2 of Sequoiadendron giganteum. Taxonomy (NCBI): domain Eukaryota; kingdom Viridiplantae; phylum Streptophyta; class Pinopsida; order Cupressales; family Cupressaceae; genus Sequoiadendron; species Sequoiadendron giganteum. Next base: position 231,300,642 of record CM021102.1, on the reverse strand, counting down.
TACATCTACAATTACTATATTTGACAAGTCGGCTTGCTAGCATAGATAACCAACATAATAGTGCACCAGATCTCCTAGATTGATCACTAGTTAATGCACATCAATATAATTCTTGAGTAAAGTATTACAAACATCAAAAAACCTTTCTTTGATATCCATAACCTGAAATAATATTTCGGTGAGGTAATCAAATCAACATTTATGCCTTTAACCGGATGCGATGTTCTCCACTCTGATCAGCTGGTGTAAACCAAATTTAGACTGTAGACTGGGTGCATGACTTAGGTTTCCATCAATGACAACACTTACAAGCCATATACCAACAATCTCCCGCTTCGTAATTGATGGCAACACTTAGTGAAAAATGACTATGTCAGAATCATTATGAGTACGCCGCCATACTGCTCTCTCTCCCTTGCACTTCAAAATTTTCAAAGCATAACTCCCCCTAAGATTGATGAGATATTTTTCATTGTTCTCTCTCCCCCTTTGACATCAATAACAAAGCATGGAAGCCATATGCCAAAAATGACAAAACATGTGTTCAAAATCTCCAAAAATTCAAAACTAATTCAAAACTTTTGAAAAAAGAACTTTAGAAAATTATATTATGAATTTCCTTCATTTCCGGAAGGAATTTCTTGCAAGCATCTATTGTGATCCTAATGATAATAATCATGTTTTTATTCTTGGATTTCTTGTTGAAAATTTCAGTGAGGGATTCCATAAATGTAATTGTTTCCTCTAAATTTTCACCTTTCCTCAGAATCTCAACCATTTGTTCCAATCTGCATTCGGTTAGATCCTTCACCTTCCAAAAAGTGTCCACAAGTATGTTATTGGTGAATTGAACTTTTGTGTGCTCAAACTAAAGGTCTCAAATCTTTTTCTTGATGGTGCCATCCTGATCCTGAAACATGTCAAAGATTTTTCCAATCCTATTCAACTCTCTTTCAGTATGCTCCAATTTCTCTTTGTATTTTCCAACTGCATGAGGCAACCAGATGCAATAGTTGTAGATGTTATTAGCTGAATTGATGTATTATCTCAACTCATTCATTTTCTTCTTCAATTGGGTAAGTGATAGCCTGAAATTCCCCTTCAAATGAGAGATAACTTCACCTTCTTCTTTGTCTTTATCCTCAAAATTCATTGTTTCTTTACTACATTCAATCATTTCTTCAGGTAGAATGTTCTACAAACTTTCCAGTTTGATCTTGTAGTGCTCAACATGAGCATTTAGTACACTCAGAATCATGTCCTGATCATATGATGGTCTGACAAACCATAACTTAGCAATTTTCCGCATTCCACCTTCTTCCTGAATAAGCTGTTGTAGCTTCTCTTTTGTTAGGTCATCTTCTTCCTTACTAGATTTTTACGGTTCTAATTTAGCTAGTTCTTGTTCATTTCCCTATGGATCATCAATTTCTTCATCAGATTCTTCATCTAGAATATCCACAATTTCCTTGTTTTTTCCTTTTCCTTCAATTTTGGGAATCTTACATTCCGGAGGGTTGTATTCAATAGTTTATTTTTCTCTTTTCTTATTTTTCCCCATGCCACCAGAAGAGGAACCAACTTCAATTGTTCTTATCAGAAGGGAAATATTGATTGAGCCATGCTTTCCAAGCACATTCTTAAGGAAATTTTGAAATTCTTGATCATAATCAGCCAAGCTCTTAGAATATGAGTATATTTGATTGCATATTAGTTCGTTTTCTTTCCACAGCACATTGTCAATCTTTGGAAAACAATTCAAGAAATACATTACTAAACATATAATCAGAGTATTCAAATTGAAAGGGTAGCCTGTCTCTTTAGTTAGTTGCATATTCTCCATTTTCTGATCCTTTATCAGTACGCATAGGTCAAAGTCCTAACCTTCAATTATCATCTTGTGAGAAATGTAGACTGCACCAGCCGAGGTCGCTCCTTCTTGGTTTCTGAAAAAGACTTTATATGAAATTTCATGTGCAATGTACTTTGTAACAAGATACTTGATTGTCACAATTATCAGTGCCCTCTGATCTCCAATTATTCTAGTTAGGGTTTCAACTTCTTTGTTCCAAATGGATTTCTTCCTCAGTATATCTTTGACTTTGCATAATCCAGTCAAATTCTCAATTACTTCCTTCAAGATGATGTAGGGTTTGTGTATAGTCAAAGTGTCATCATACAATCTACTCAAGATGAATTTAACGAATTCTACATTCTCAAAGCACGAAAACTCATTCCAAATATCCAAATTCCTATGTTTGGTTTCTCTCAATTGCTTCAATGCGTTGGGTAACAACATTTCACTGTTGTATTCATCCAAAATGATTGACCCTTTGATTTGTTCCATTTTTCCTTTCATATTTTACATTTATCAACCGTACACCAAATTATATGAAAATTTTGAAAACAACTGAAATACCTGATAGATTTTGACAATTGTTGACGAATTAATTTTACTGCTTCAAAATTATTCTACCAAGTGATCTCCTTCTTTTTTCCTTTGATGCAAAGTGACAAATGAGGGTTCCAACTTGACTTTTATAATTCGCACACTTGTAATAAATTTATTTGTCTTGAGTTTTCTGGATACTCTATTTCCTCAAATAGCAAGATAAATATTCTTTTGCAGACCTATGATTATTTGAATTCTCTTGTGAAAGTTTTAAAAAACCTCTACATATAATTGATACACCTTCTTGACTATCCTTCGCATTCCAGTACCAACTATGGACAGGGGAGGAAGGATTTTCTTGAACAACTCCCCCTAAGCCAATGACCTGAAATCAATTTCCAGAAGAATTACCAAAAGCAAGTTCTGGTGTAGAATAATTTCTAGCATCATACTCATCCTTCCTTACCCATGTCTTCTTCATCTGATCTCTTATCTCATCTATAGTCATTTTTCCTTTTCCTTTGTCATCTTTTTGTATATTTATGCCTCTATATACCGGACCTCTTTATCCATATTCTTATTTCTACAGAATCTTGCAATGTGACCATATTTATTGCAATTGTAGCACATAGTATTTCCTTGTCCAGACCAATCATTCCATTGATTTCTTCTTGATCTAAATTGATTATAAATATGCCAAAATCTTCCACATGTATAACATTCAATGTTCCTTCTATTGATAGAGTAGTTTGACAAGTTTTTGCATTCATTTGATTTATGACCAAACTTTTTTCAATTGAAACACTGACCAAAAAATGATGAATCTCTTGATTTCATATTACTTATACATTGAGCATCCATATGATCGAATTTATTGCAAGAAAAACAATATCCATTAAAGTTTTGCACATTAGGTTGTCTTACCAGATACCTTCCACCTTTGTTCATCAAGTTTCCTTGTCTGAATTTCTTTTGTCTTAATCTAGAAATTTCTCCTTTTTCATATCCAAGACCTTTCTTATCATTTCCACTCTTTTGTCCTTGATTCATCTCATAAATATTCACTGAATTGATCTTAAACTTCTTCTTATATTCATTTGCAGTAATAAGTTCAGTTTTTAGAATGACAATTTTTTTTTCAAGTTCTTCTCCATTATTTTTGAATTGTAGCAGTTCTTTTTCCATCTGAATGAATTCTCCATTTACTCTTATTCATTCATCATATTTCTCTTTTAATGATTGAGTACGGTTCTCCTCTTTCTTCTTCCTTTCTTCAATCTCTTTAGTCAGCTTCATCACCATAGATTCCATTTCATGTTTTAGGGTAGCATTATCTTTGGCAAGCTTTTCACAAATTCTTCAATTATTTCCTTCAATTTTTGATTCGGGTGAGCATCATCCATGTTCTCGCTCTCTTGTTCCTTAATCTAATCAAAAAGATCCTTTCTCTTCTCCCTAGATTTAACAATCTAATCCTTCAATATCTGAATGAATTTCTCAGCATCCCTAAGATTTTCTTTCATTTCATGTACTTCTTCTTTAGACTGATCAAGGTCATCAAGTGCCACCAAGAGTTGTTGCTAAAGACTAACAGATTCCATCACATTCCAAGATCCACCTCAAGCTTCTAAACTTATTCTGAGGAACCATATGCTCTGATACCAATTGTTGGACTCAAGGGAACACTGAAAGGGGGGGCTGAATCAGTGTTCTACAAATCTTAGCATTATTAATCAGATATTAAAACCATTTCCATATTTAACCAAAATAAAGATACAAACACTTAAGGAAATCATCCACAACACCATAGCACAAGGATTTTTGCATGGAAACCCTATTAGGGGAAAAACCATGGTGGAGGTTAATCCATAATTTGAGTACTCAAATATTTTTTTTACAAAAGAGAATGCTCTTGCATTCAGGCACATTGCCTAGAGCTCACTGCTCAAAGGGAAGGCTCACTGCCTTACAAAATTTTAGATTAAAACCATCTGAAGGTTGAACTAAGATAGTAGCATCTATTCATGCTAGGTTACAGTTCTGATGAAGCTCATGGATCAGATTATGAGTCATTTGTTTGACTTTGCACTTCACTCTGCTTTGCTCTGTAATTTTCTACTCTTTACATCACACATAGATAAATTCACACTATTACTCCACTGAATTTCTCACCACACACTGATATACTTCACATTCCACACATTTGCTATGTTTGCTCTCTCAAAACGATAAAATCGATCTCATATATATATCTGATATCAAGGATTTGATCATTCATATGTCGACTTCATCAAACATAAAGTTATTTACAACTTTCAGCTAAATCCTTAATTAAGTATTTATGTGTATCCTCCAAAGTCGGTTAAGACATATAGAGGACCCAAACAAACATAATCGATCATGAAAAAAATTAATTAATTACTCCTTATACATCCACAATTACTATATTTGACAAGTTGGCTTGCTAGCATAGATAACCAACAGATTAGTGCACCAGATCTCCTAGATCGATCACCAGTTAATGCACATCAATATACTTCTCGAATAAGGTATTAAAAACATCAAAAAACCTTTCTTTGTGATCCATAACCCAAAATAATATTCTGGTGTGGTAATCAGATCAACATTTATGCCTTTAATCGGATTCCCTATTCTTCACTCTGATCAGTCGGTGTAAACCAAAACTAGACTCTAGAACAGATGCATGACTTATTTTTCCATAAATGACAATACTTAAAATCCATATTCCAACAAATAGTTCCTTCAAATTTTATTTTGTCACATTTTCTACTCTTAGATAAAGAGTTTGAAATTGTTGAATATAATCCTTGACCATGCTTGTTTTCTTTAATTTAGTAAGTTGGCAGAAGTAGCCATCCATAATGGTTAGCAAGTTCCTCTTGAAAAATTGACCATGTAACCACACAACCCTTCTTTCTCTTCTCATCACATAACCAACGATACAAAATAAATTGATCTGGTTCTAGGTACAATGATTCCATAGCCACATTTTTTTGAATAGGAAGATGATGAAGATCAAAGAAATGGTCCATTTGGTAGAGACAATTGTTTGGATCCTTTTTTAACACAAAGAAATAGGGCTCTTCAGCTTTTAGGAGATGGAACACACGGAAAAGGGAACCTATTTCACTCTAGTTCGTTAGGAAATCAAGATCCCTCAATCAAGTGACTCAATTGAGAGAAGGGTCTACTAATAATAGGACTAGTAGGAGGTTTCCTTAGGTGTGATTAAAAAAGGGGTTCACCACTAAGTAAAATATTAGAAAGAAAGAAATGAAAACATGAATAATCTAAACCCTAGAAACTTTCAATATGAAATCAGATAGAAAAATAGAAAGATACAGAAAAGTACTTGGAGGGTTGCAGATGACTAAATGAGATTTGAAAACTCTAAAATTTGTTTTTTCTAACGTGCATTGGGACTCATACGATAGACTGGGAGATTTAGTCCCAGTCTAGGGTTTTTGGGTTGAATTTGGAATCTTCTATTGACAAATCAAGATCTACAAAAAAAACTAGTGAAAAGAGGTATACTAGGACTCATACGCCCAAGGTGGAAATTTATTCCTATTAATAGGGTTTGGCTGAAATTTCTATATCCTCTAGTGACCTTCTATAGCTTTCTTCTTGTCTAATCTCTGAGTCTGAATTGTGAGTTGTAGGTGATTTTTCGTGAACATGACAACTTTGAAAACTTTCTTCAATCTTGCAACTTTGTCTTCAAAGTATCTTCAAGTTCTAAATCACCTAGATCTACAATCACACATGAAGAGGGGAAATTTTGTTGTGCTAGAGAATAGGGGTTTACCTTGGTCAAACCCTATTTTGGTAATTAAACCTTGAAATTAAATAGAAAAGCATGAAGGTGTTGAATGTTGGGAATACTGAGAGGGGGGGTGAATCAGTATTCTATAAAACCACTAACATATAATCCATCTAAGCATCATCATAAATCTGACTAAATTATAAAAAGAAGACATGGAATCAAGATACAAGATCATCACACATGAACACTAGAGTTTTTACATGGAAAACCAAAAATAGGAAAAAGCACGGTGAGGATTAGCTCACAATATAATATATTTGAATATAGAATATTATAGGGCTCACTAATAGGACTCACGTAGCATGAATACAAAAAGAGATGGCTCACCGGAAAGATACAAAAGCAATGGCTCATTGCCAAAGGATGAACTGATGGAATACACCTTCTATGTGCAGGGTTCAATTCCAATGAAGCTCTAAAAAGAAACATTGCTTTCATAGCAGACGCTTAACAATTTTTCTTTGTCTCTACCATACTCAAGTGATGAATCATTTAGGCCCGCTTACACATTTCTCAACCTTCTTCACACATTCATCTTCACTTACATTTTTTCCCTTCTTCGCACACACACTCACACTTCTTCTCTCTACATCTTCCTTCTTCAAAGGATCTTGTATATATACAAGTATATATCATTCATTAATTAGGTTGGCCTAATTAGATGAAAAAAACCAAGAAAAGTACTCTTATCGACACCTTAAAATATTAAAACATAAGTAGTGCATCATATCAAGTTGGTGCAGATCTATAGAAAACATCCACAAAGTATATTTAACCTTCTTAGTGCATATCATGTAATAGGTCAACTAGAGCTAGGACTTAAACACAAAAATTCCAAACCAATGCATAATTCTCAAATTGAACACCTTTTGGATCTAATATTACTTAGGTTTCTCATCATATTGACATCAAAGAAACTACCATTAGAACAACATCACAAAATATTCTTCATATGAAATGTGGAGTCTCCCATAGTGACGCATTGAACAGAGGAACAACTGCAATGTACAAAGATAAACTCTATCAACAATAACTCCTTGTTCTCAATGCAAAACTTCTTAGGATCTCGGATATAGCTGTATGTAAGAGTCATAATGATAATATTAAGAGAATAAAATTGTATCACTTCTTACAGTGAATTTCAGACTCAAAAACCAACACACTGGTTCTTTAGAAAAGAATACTTTTGGTAGAGAATAGTTTTCGGTAAACCAAAATAAACTTCTCATACTATTGTCACCATGTTGACATTAGTGAAAACCTCTTAATTTTTAACAATCTCCCCCCTCGCAATTGATTGCAACACAAGATTTAAAAACCATCAAATCACCTTTTCCAAAAGCTTTCATTTCAAAAAGGAATTTCATCTTGTAGACACATAGAATTGACCTAGACTTGGGAACTCAATTTTCTCCATAATTCTTCTAAACATGATTAAAATATTTAATTATGTCCTTTTGTCCAAACTCATCTATTAATTAAATAATTATTAATTATTTAATTAATTCACATCTTTTATTCCTCCTGACTATTTAAATAAATGAATTACATTTATTCTATTTAAATATGCCACTAATTCCTTATGTCCTCTTTAATTAAATAAATTGTTAAATTTATTTAATTAGTCCATTATTTTCTCATTATTATTTAAATAAATAAACTCTATTTATTTATTTAAATATGTCTCTAATTATAATGTCTCCTCATAATTAAATGAATTATTGATCATCTTTATCCCTTTTTCCTCCATAATTAAATAATTAGAATTAATTATTTAATTGTCCTATTGACATTTCCTCTAAATTTAAATAAAATCATTTATTTAAATTTCCACTTGGCAATTTCCCTTTTTCCAAGTAAATAATATAATTATTATTTACTGTCACATGGTCCCACCACTTCTAAATTAAATTAATTTTTAATTCAAAAGTCAACTCTCCCTCTCATAAATCAAATTTTTAATTCCCTCCAACCACCTCATAATTCATGCCCAATATCCTCTTGTCACGTGCAATTCTAACCCTTGATTTGATTTTCTCAAAATCAAATCTTGGCCATTCATTTTCCATTGTTGTCCTAATCCTAATGAGAGGTTGTCACATGCATTTACATCCTTTGATCTGAGGGCCTCTCTCAAATTGTAATCCTAGCCATTCATCCAAAATTGTCTTTTCTATAAAAGGCAATTTTCGTCTCATTTTGACATCTTGCATCTACATCTCATATCTCTTGACATCTACACTTGTCATCTTATGCTTTATAATTTGCATTTTAGGCTAACATTGTCATTTTGTAGGCTTTTATATTGCATGTAGAATTTAGTTTCACTTGCATTCTTATAGGAATCCTTCAATATTTGCTTAGATCTTGTCATGGTCATAGTTGCTCACAAAAATCTAAGGGCAAACAACATATATGTAGAAAATGGAGAAGGGCTATGGAGTTGATTCATGGAGCTTTTGAAGGGCCTGGGTAACATTGTTCCTTTTTTTATTATTATTTATTCCTTTGTTCTTTATAGTTAAGCTAGGGTTTTATTTCTTGTTTTGATTTAAGACTAACCTAAAAAATTTACCCATAGTTACACATCTGGCCAAAAACTTCCTGATTTCATAGGATGCTTCTTACTCTCTTCAGGGTATCTCTCTCCCCCTTTGACATCAATGGAAAAGGAAAAAAACTTCAACAAATCCTTTGCATACTTGAACACTCCCCATAAGGATTATATTCCAAATAGAGATGATGATCGGAGGTAGTGGTTTCTTGAAGCTTGTTAAGAATCCTCATCCATGAGGATCTCCCTTCATCCCAAAGACTTTTTTCTTATGCCAATACACTGCATAAATAATTTAGATCACTCAAGATGTCTTTTCCTTCAACCATAATTTCGGGAGTAGAATTAGACTTCAAATTCATGTCAGCTACAAAGAGGGAATAGAAGACATGAGTGCATTTACTCTTTATTACATCTCTGAGCTCCCCATACAGTTCAATTTTTTCACCTTTCTTCTTGTGTGATGCCAAATATTTCTCATGAAGTTCTGCCAATTCACACCATGTCTGACCATCTAAATCAAGAGTGGGATCAAATGTGCTAGAGGCAGACTTGATATATATTTCAATCAAGCTCTCATTATCCTTGAATTTTTAAATTTCATTAGGTGAAGACCAACAAAATGTGAATAAATTCTTAGCCTCTTTCTCACATTCTTGAACAACTTTGAGTCTATCAAGTGTAATACTATGAGTAGACTCACATTTCTCTTTAATTTCCAACAATACTTTATTTTCAACCCAACTGATCATGCCACTTGTTACTTTACACTTTAATTCATCAAATCTATCAGTTAATGGACTTGATCTTACCAAAGTAGGCTAAGTTGAACTAGAACTGGCACTGGGAACCAACTGGAATTGTCCTCTATATCTTGCTAGTTGCTTGAGTCTTAATCTCCTTGGAGAAGGTTTAGCTTGTGCAACTAATGAAAGAGCCTCTATGGTTATTCTCTTTTCTCTAGAGGTAGGCATTGAATTACTTGAGGTTAATTCAGACTTCTCACGAGCTTTGACCAATTCAGAGTAAGTTCAAAACCAAGTTTTGTTGGGGTCACAAGGGTAGTTAACAAGCATTTCAATACAACCAACAACATAGTCCTTCTCAATCTCATATCTAAGCTCAGGTATCCATGAGTTCTTGGGCTCAACTATCTTGATAATGCATCTATTAGTGGTTACCAAAAATGTTATGTCATTCTTGTACTTTGTAGCCAATTCTCTGAGCACTCTACTTCTTTTGTTAATTTTTCTTTGAAAATTTCAAAAGTATGTAGCGAGAGCATCTTCTTATGCATCCAAATCCTCAATATTCCTTGTGATTTTCTCAATTTTATGAGAGATTGGTCTGATATGCTCCCAATGAACTTCACCAATTTTAGGAATCTCCTTCATAAAGTAGAAAATTACACATACAACCAGTGTATCATATTTGAACGTACCTTTCCTTTTCTTAATATCTCTCAAATTTTCCAATAACTATTGTAAGAGAAATTCACACAAGGGTATGCGCAGGATCATGATGGGCCAAAAAGTGGCGATATGTAAGCCATATGATGGTCCATGTGGTTGACGACTTTTTTTTTACTCAAAATTAATGAAACAAAAAGGGTTTTTAGAGGAGATTCTCAGCCTTCCACCAATATAAATTATGTTTTACTTTGAATTTAATAAATTATTAGTATTCATTTTCTATTAGAATTATGAATAAAGTCCTAATTGATAGGCTGATTAAAAATCATCTATAACTTTCAAATGGTATCACATTTTTTGAATCTGAAACATGTGTCACATTCTATGATTTGCATACTATAGGATTAAAAAATAAAAAATTGAATTTCATGAATTTTTGACAAAGTTAAGGTGGTTAGACAGATGAGCTTTTATATTTTTTAAAAGTTTTAATAAAAAAATCATAATTAATTATTTACTTGGAAAAAAATTATAAAAAAGTATGCATCACATCGAGACATGAGTTCTCTACTTATATCTAAAATATTATAAAAAAATATTATCATTTTATTGTGGTTAGGGTGGTCAAACAGACACCTACTTCTTATTTTTACCCTGAAATTTAAATACTACTACATTGAAATTTCAAATTTTCACCAAATAGATTTATTTTTTTAAATAAAGGTCTAGTAGTTTAGAAACTACATTCAATTTTCTACAAATTCTATTTTTTACATTTTTTTGAAATAATATAGATAACTTATTCAAATTTTTACGTCAAGTTATCTAACTCTGATGTTTTGTCTTTTTATTGCCACTTAAGGGCCTATTTTTTCCATGATGATCTTGCACATACCCACAAGTCATATTCCTTTTTGTTTTCAACCATATCCAATGCAAGATCAATAGCAACTACATAGAAACATCATTGTCACCAAGAATAAATTGTGAAATGACTAGACTAGCATATTGTACTACCAAATTAGAGATTTCAGTACAAGTATTCCTGATTAAACCTTTTCCTCTATTATAATTGCACTCAAGAGTTGGTCTAGATGATGGTAAGCCAGTTACATCCCTGACCACATCTTTGCTTATTGCATAAGATTTGTCAAGCTATACATATTCATTATGGAATTGCTAAGAGCCATTCTGATGCACCTTTCCTCATTGCTAAATTTTGGAAAGTAGTTCCATACATCCAACTTCATTTATGAAAGAAAATTGTATTCTAACTTTAGAGTAAAGTCACTTCCAATCAATTCTTCAATCTATATCAATCTAACATTTTCGGAGGAGGGTTCTTCCAATTTCTGGTGAATATATGTTCCAACATCCTTAATTCGCACAACACCAAGAGGAATTTCTGAGAATGCACCCAAAGGATCAAATTCTATTTTTTTGATAGCATATATCTTGATCTCTGGTTCTGACTTTACTAAATTCTCTACAATTCAAGAAATGTCCATTTCTTTTAACATAATTCAACAAGTATCTCAGAAGCAATGAACACCCACTTACTTTTTTCCTGCTTGCCGAACCCAAATTCTAAATTTCCACCACTTGTAGTAGCTTTGATTTCTTCAAGCTTCTTCTGCATACAACTTTCCTCCCACAAATTCTATTCATCAAATGAGTTTTCATTAATTTTCTTGAATTTATTTCTCTCATTCCAAATACTTTTGTAATTAATGTTTCAGATCACAAGATCATCTCAAAATTTGTGTAAACATTCATCCTTCCAAATTCTATTGAATTCATTCTTTGTACATATGTTCCTACAACATCCTTCCACATTAAATATTGAGTCCATTACCTCATTAAATGCACTTCTATCATGATGTGACATTTAGCATTGAAAAGGGGGTTTATTAAATAATTTGATTATTGCTCCCCTTAGACATTCCTTGATTAATTTTTGATAGATGTGTCTACACCAGAAGGTAGTATAGATGACGTTGATGATTTTGATTCAACTTGATTAGATCATCCTTCCTTTCTCCACAGTCTTTTCATTTCTTTTCTTATTTATTTTATATCAATTTTAATTTCAGGTCCATGTCTCTTTACCAAATTGTCACTTTTCAAAAAATATTCTAAATTACTATAATTGTAGCAAACAACATTTTTCCATCCAAGAATTATTTTATCCAAACTATATTTGCACTACTTAGCCTTGTGACCAAATGTGTTGTAGTGATAATAGTACCCATTAAATGGATAGGATTCCTTATTCAACTTCTTTCTTCTACAATTCATAACTTCATACCCTATTTTCTTGCATTCAAACCACTGATCGGACAATGATAGAATATCATTCATTCTACATTTGCAATATTTTTCCCTATGGCCAAAATTATTACAAGAATTACAAGTTCCATTAAAAGATAAACACCTTTGAGCATTAGGTTTTTTGATGGGAATCCTTCCAGTGCTCTTGAATTTTTCATCATTGCATTGAATCTTTAGATCAGGAGACTGATTTTCCTTTGAACACTATCCTTCTTTGAAAATCCCATACCTCTTTTATCCATTGAGAATTTGTGTCACACAATCAATTTGTCTAGCATTGTAGAACTTGTAGAAAATTTATCTTCAAAACTTTTTTCCTTTTCCAGATCTAATCTCAGAGTTTCCACTTCTTGCTCAGGCTATATGCATTCATCCATCTTCCTTTGAATTTCAATTTTTTGATGGTCTTCAACCCTTTTCTTTTCATCCAAACATTGTAGAAGGTTGGAGATAGTTTCATCTACCTTATCCAATAGATCACATGCTTCTTCACATTTACTTTGCACTTTTTCAATATACTCATTTTCTTTCATCAACTTGTCCTTCAGATCATCTTTTTATTTTTTATGATTAGCAAAGATTGATTTTAGAGGAAGAAGAATTTTTTTGTCTTCCATGAAATCAAATTTCAGGACCTTTCCCAAGCTGTTAGGCTTATCCCAAGAAACAAGGATTTGATACCAATTGTTGAACATCCAAAATATTGAGACAGGGGTGAATATGTCATATATAAAACCATTGACATATAATCCATATAAGCATCATCATAAATCTGACTATTTTATCAAAAGAAGACATGGAATCAAGACACAACATCATCACACATGAGCACTAGATTTTTTATGTGGAAAACCCAAAATGAGAAATACCACGATGAGGATTAGCTCACAATATAATATATCTGGATATAGAATATTACAAGGCTCACTGATAGGACTCGCTATCCTTGAAAGGTTCACAACCTGAATACAAAAAGAGATGGCTCACCAGCAAGATAAAAAAATATATGGCTCACTACCAAAGGATGAACTAATGGAATACACCTTTTGTGTGTAGGGTTTAGTTCCAATGAAGCTATGAATAAGAAACACTACATTCATAGAAATCACTTAACAATTATGATTTGTCTCTTCTATAATCAACTAATAAATCATTTAGGCTCGCTTACACATTTCTCAACCTTCTTCACACACAAACTCACACTTCTTCTCTCTAGATATTCCTTCTTCAAAGAATCTTGTATATATACAATTATATCTCATTCATCAATTAGGTCGGCCTAATTACATGAAAAAAAACCAAGAAAAGTACTCTTGTCAGCACCTTAAAAGACTAAAACATAAGTGGTGCATCATATCAAGTCGGCATAGATCTATAGAAAACATCCATAAAGTATATTTAACCTTCTTAGTACATATCATGTAATAGGTTGGCTAGAGCTAGGACCTAAACACAAAAATTCCAAACCAATGCATACTTCTTAAAGCGAACACCTTCTAGATTTGATATTGCTTAGGTTTCTCATCATATTGAAATCAGAGAAACTACTATTAGAACCACAACACAAAAATATTCTTCATATGAAAATGTGGAGTCTCCCACACCCATGCATTGAACAAAGGAACAAATACAATGTACAAAGATAAATTTTGTCAATGATGACTTCTTGTTCTCAATGCAAAACTTCTTAGGATCTCCAATATAGCTATCTATAAGAGTCATAAAGATAATATCAAGAGCACAGAGTCATATCAATTCTTGCAAGGAATTATGGACTCAAAAACCAACACACTGGCTCTTTAGAAAAGAACACTTCTGGTAGAGAATAACTTTTAGTAAACCAAAATAACCTTCTCATATTGTTGTCACCATGTTGACATCGTGTTGAAATCAATGAAAACCTCTTAATTTCCAATAGAAGGAATAATGAATGAAAAAATGCAATGTTGCAACTCACCAAACCCTTGATATAAAGGCTAAAAACTTGTGTGAAATGGCTCCAATAGATGTGGATCTTGACTCTTGATTGAATGCTTAAATATTTGTCTTGAATACTTGCTTGAATTATGAAACCTACATCACAAATATTAGCTCAAAAACACACATGACATGCATGATGACTTTGACATGATGCTTGAATATTGAAATTTGCTCAAAATGCTTGATAATTTACTCTTGAATGCTCTTGTAATTCTCTCTCAAGATTGTTAGATGAATTCTAAACTTGCTAGGTGAAAATATGTGAATTAACCTTGTATTTATACTTGTTTATGCCAAATTCCTAAAAATTACAACACTACAAGTCGACATCAGATCTAGGAGAATAAAATCCCACCAAGAATTGAATTCAGAATAGTTACAAGCTAAAGTGGGAGTCATACGCCAATTGGGGCATAAGAGTCCCAATAGCTTAAGCTTGGGACACAAAATTCAAGAAATGTTAATTTTAATGCAATATTTAGGATCGGACCATGAAACCTAGGTGGGACCCATATGCCCAAGGTGGTGCATGAGTCCTAGATCACTAGATCTAGAACACAAAATCCAAAAACATGAATTATGATTTGTCATTTATGAAATATCAGGACTATCCTTAGAGAAATGCATTAAATAAGGCTTGTGGGTGTAAAATAGGACCAAATAAGACATAAAGAAGCCCAATTTTAGTAGGGAGGGCCCAAAAAAGTGTGAAAATGTAAAGGGATACATTTTTATACACTAAATTTAGCCCCCACTTTAGTGAGAGGAGGAACTTTCTTCAAAAATCACACTAAAGTAGACAAACATGCATCAAGAGGGGTTCAAATGTACCAATGCTAATGAGATAGGATGACAATGATCAAGAGGGATGATCAAGACCCTGGGATCAAAATCCTATAGAAAACCAACATAATCATAAAATAACACACATATGAATGATGTATGAAGCAACAATAAGACACAAGAATACACTTCCAAAGACATAAAGAATAAATAAAAAGAAAGAAAGGGCGAATCAAGCCTCGACTATTTGTCTAACACAATGTGGATTAGAACTAAGGTGTTTGTCCAAAAAAAAATTACAAGTGGAACATGATGTCCATTATACAAACCAAACACATTCTCACAAGGGCTAGTAGAACCTCAGGTTATCCAATAAGTGAGCCCCCAGAAAATTGAGACACATATGCACATGGTTGGTATGTGCCCACACAAACAAGAAAGTGGCTATGGGAAAGTCACACCTAAGTTTGGATCCCATACACTAACCATACCAAAGCTATACCTTCTGATAACTTTGATAAGGTGCCACACAACATGAATGACATGATTCATGAGGCAAGAAAAACTTTGTATGCTAACACCCATGAACAAATAGGATGGCTCCATAAGCAAGCAAAGTGTGTTATGCAAGGTGGACATATAAAAGTTATTGTAAATGAAAAATAGTGTAAGGTATTTTCAAAGGAAGTTCGCTTAGTTCATGTAAGGTATTAACTTATGGAGCATTGTTCCTAATGTCTCCAAGAGAGGACCAATCGAAGAATAGAAGATTCACAACTTAGGGGATGTAGTGTGTCACATAAAGCCACTAAAAGGAATATAATATGATAAGAGAGATCACACTCTTGAAGGCCATCACACCCAATGTCACCACAAAGATAAATATGCATCGCATGAAGTAAGAATACTACACATTGAAACTTGAGTTGAAATTGAAATGAAAAATAATAATGCCAATATATGCCCCCATTTTAAAGAAATGGCTAAACACCATGTGGTGAGAAATTACTTTAAAGTAGCAAATGATAAATGCTAAAAAGACATGAGAGCTTATTTGGAAAGCCCTATGCCAAGTCATGTGTTTCCAATTGAAGCTTCGTCATGAAAAGGTATTGCCCCCAAAATGAAATCCAAAATCACATAAGGGATCCATGGATTAGGGGTCAGTATGTCTTTGTTGCAATGTTTTTCGAGATCTCAGAAACATCATCATTCCCCAAATACTCATGGAATAGGAAGAATGTCACAAAGAGAGTGAAAAAAACAGAAGATTTTGGGTCAACATGGAAGAAACCTAAATTTCTCGACACCTTGTGTCATCCACAAAATGAAAAAATAAGACAAAGAAAAGATAAAGGATAATATTTTGGGTCAACATGGAAGAGACCTAAATGCCTTGCGCCATTCCCAAAAGGAAACACAAAACAAAGAAAAGATAAAAAAAATTTATGACATACAGAAGAATGTAAATACAAATAGATGAATGTCACAAAGATAGACAGATACATCAAATAGAAAAACACAATGGATCACAAGGAACAGATGCAACCACACACATGAAAAGGAAAAAAAACAAGGCTAATACGACACATGTGAGTCAACCTATAGCAGGTCATCTGCATCCCAATTTTATTTGTTGTATATGGAAGGAGGACAACTAGCCAAAGGGACAACAACAAGTGTGGTACTAGGACAAGGCTATCGAATTATTTTCCCCATTGTGTGCAAGACAAGAATGAGCTGAGGTAGGTGATGAGAAAGAGCGCCTTAAATTTTAAAATGATCTATAATGAATGTGTAACATGTAATAGTGAGAATGTTAAGATCCTAAAACTATTACGTGGCAAGGAGCGGAAGGACATGCTTTAAGGGATTATTTCTATGATATCAAACTTTTTAAATATTTGTTTTAAAGCACAACACTCATCAGTACTATACATGCAAGAACTGTATAATCTCGCAAATGTGGAATTTTTGCATTCTTAGGATATGGTTTTGGATGTTCTTGTATAGGAGTGAATTTGCACCCCTTACGCAAATTCCCCTTTTACACATCCTCACCTTAGAAAATGAAATCTGAAGCCAAAATTCCACATCACCCAACGACCTTCCTTCCACTTGGCATATGTTTGTTGTGTCAATGGGAGAATATTTTTTGGGGACGTGCATGCGGTGCATAGACCTCTGTGTGGCACATTGTCATCCCTAATGGATTCTTGCATTTGAATTTGGCAGAGGCATTACACTTTTGATTGGGGTCAATTTTGTGTCACCAAAAAGTGTAGCCTTGACACTTTTCACTCATTTGGGCATTTTCTATGGATTTTGGACCTCTTTTTACCCCTCTCCAAGCCTTATTTCAAAGTGTTGTAAGGTTTTGTAACCAACCTTCACACTTTCCTAGGCTTTTCTTCACTAAATCAACCCTTTCTTATGCTAAAATGACCCCTTAATGCACTTGCAGGTCCTACTTTAGTGTGTTTCAAAAGACAATCTCGACAAACATTAAATTAATTACATCTTAATTCTCGACAACCACTAAAAATTTCCCAGGTGGACTAAGTCACCACCTTGGACGACTTAGTCCCATGTGGCATAAAAATCAAATTTAACTCTAAATTTTGGTGGGATTTTGTCTTCTAAACCCTAAGGTCAGCCTGTGAGGTTATATTTTCAGGGAAATTAGAGCACAACATGTATAGATAAGGGTTTTTCTCATCATTTTCACCCTAATTCTACATCTCCTAACTCCTCTCCTCCATCTTCACAAGAAATAAATCAAACACTCTTCTCAAGCAAGCTAGGGTTTGAGCATTCTAAGTCACCAAGACATCCTTCCAGGGCATTTAAGGGTTGAATCTTCCTCCATTGCTACAACAACTCAAGATAAATCATCATGACAAGGTAATAAATCCATTACTCCATATTTCATTCTCTTTTATCTTATTTCATCACTTGATTTAATTATCTAAAAGGGGTTTGACCAAGGCAAACCCCAAATCCCTAACATCCAACATTTCTCTTTCTCTCCTTGTGTGTTTGCAGATTTAGGTACTTTGTAGGTTTATAAATAATTGAAGAATGTATTGAAAGCTTGTTGAATATACCTCCTTGTTTACTAGGTAAAAACATCCACTAAAAGTCTCTTACAACACCGTAAACCAGGGTTTCAGAACCAGATACTTGGAGAAGCAAAAAGTGTAGATTGAGGGCTTCAAAATCCACTTTCACACTTGCAAAAAATCCAAAGTGGACTAAGTCACCATTAGTGGAAATTTAGTCCCACTATCCATGCTTTTTATATTTTTCAAAAGATTTGGATACCCTTTTGGCCGAAACAGGCTTCAATGTAGTTTTCCAAATCTGGGACTAAGTTGCCTAGCTTGCCAGAAGTGTCCCAATAGGCCACAATTCTAGATTCAGTAGCATTTCCAACCTCCAATCTAATCTAAAACTCACTCCCAAGTGCACACATTCTATTTCATAGTTTTCTATTTAGTCTAGTTTACATTTCTAGGTCATTTAGTTTAATGTTTGCATATCTCAATGTGTTTTCAAACATAGTTGCATTCTCTAGGTTTTACATTATTAGTTAGTCTCTTTTATCAATTTCCAAAATTTAGGGCATTCCGAACACATCACTTTAAGCCCCTAACCCTTGAATGTAACCTCAAAAATAATTAAGCGTGAAAGAGGCATTGGACCAACTAGCTTTTAGGTGGAAAACCCTAGGAACCTATTGGGGAATTCTCTTTCCCTTAATTTATTTTTTGGTGGTTCAGATTTGTAACATCCCTCTTCGACTAACCGACCCCAAAAATACCATTCTTCCTCATTCTTCCTTTAGATTGATCCATTCTCACTCCATTTGATCCTTTGAGCATCTCTTCAAGCACTCTTAGCAATTCAATCTCACTTTCTAGCTCCTCATTCACTCTTAAGAAGCACTTCAACACTCCATTGCAACAACAACACTCCATCAACTCCGCAAATCAAGTATGAAGCAACCCATTAGCAGTGTGGGCTTGGAGTCTTGTGAAACCTCTCTCCATCACAGTCGAGATTGTGGTGAAGATTGTGGTGACCTTGCCAAGTCTACTTTCTCCTCCATTAGATAGTGAGCTTCTGGGTGGAGGTGGTAATGTTTCACTCCTCTCCTTTGTGATTTGGTTGAGTAGCACTTTACTAATTTTTAGTTTTTATTACAATCTCTATTTCTCTACTTCTTTATCACATATTTCTTTCTCATTGCTATTTGGATGTTCGTGGAGGTGGAAACACCAAAATAGGGGTTTGACTGAGGCAGACCCCTATACAACCTCAACAATTTCCCCTCTTTCTTGTGTGCAGGTGGACATGCATTTGGAGCTAGTTGGTGAGTTGGCATCTTGGTTAGATCATTTTTGTCACCTTAGCTCTTATTTATCTATTTTATCATCTTTGCTTATACCTTTCATACTTTATAGTTTTATTTTTCTCATTTAGTAGTACTTAGCTAGGTCATCAGCTTGTTTTCTGGTGGTTCATATTGTACTTTCTATCCTCTATCCATACAAACACCAACACACCTTTGAGACACTAGTGCACTGTATTTCCATCCCAGAACCACACTTACATCCTTAGATAAAGAGTTATTTGAGGTATAGTGTCGACTCTAAAAACTAGCTCACCTAGCCTAAACTTAGACATTGGGTCTAAAGAGTGATCAAAGTACGTTATAGTCCTCATCATTCTCGACCCTTATTTCAAAGCATCCCTTTAGATTGAGGTAATTTAGGGAAGCCCTTTTCTCTCAGCTCTTTGTGACCTAGAGCCTTGATGTAGTTGTTCCCCCTCTCTTACAGTTCTTTCATGGGTGGTAATTTATAAGTCCTTGGCTTAGAAGTGTGTGTAAGGTTCTTTCAATTACAAACATGGGACATGGAAATTTCATATTATTTAGTATGTAATACTTGTGTTTCTTGTTAGATTCACCAATTTCTTGAGTTAGATGTTGAGGAGGAGGACCTAAGATGATCCTATCATTCTTATCATTGTTACGAGGTATTGGTTGCTCTTTAGGAAGGAGGATACTTATGTTGGGAGGAGGATATTGATATCCTATCCCTTTGGTATCTTTAGTTGGTAGTTTCTCTAATATTTGATGAATTTAATGTTTGCTTGTTGTATCACATCCTTGTTTGCTTAAGATCGTCAATTATTCTCCATATGTCTCTTCTAGGTTGATTGGTGTATTTGTTACTTTTTTAACATAAGATGAATGACTATCCACTTGACTAGAGGAACCAGGTTCACTCATTGTAGGTATCTTAGGTTCATTTTGTGTCTCAATTTCAAGATGTAAGAGATCAAACATATCAAGTTGCGTTGGTCTTTTCATGGAAGGATAAAAGGATGCATTAATCTCAAAGTTGTTAAGGAAATCATTTATGAAGTTGTTCATGTTGTCATTATCTTCTCCAATGATGTCAACTTCATGAGGAGGACATGCATGAGGATTTGATTGAGCTTGAGTGAGTTCAATTTCATTAGGATCATTTCCAAAAGCATAGCTTAACACGTCCACTAATGACTTCAAGGACGTCCAAATCTTACCAAAGAATATATCCATGATGCAATGAAATGCAATTTTTAGATTCTAAACAAGGTATTATGCAACAATCTGAAAATGAAATGTGAATGCATTTTTGAATCTAAATAATGCACTAAATGAACCCAATTAAACTAGGTCTAATGAAATGAATGAAATAGAAACTCGACAAACTAAAACAAAGATCTAATAGCAGTAAACAAAAGCATAAAAATGAAGTTTTAAATGTTGTAAAATGTAGATTTAGGTCTGATATAGGACTAAATCACCTAGTTAGGGTTTCTAGAAGGTTTAAATTCTAAAAAATAGATAACACAAAATTTCTAAAAATCTGGAAAACTGCTTGTATAGGGACTAAATCACCCATATGGGTGAATGAGTCCCACATTAGGGTTTTTACACTAATTTCAACAAATTATGAATTATTTCTAAGGTTTCTAACTTGTATGTTGATTTTACTATGTGCAATTATAGTTTTCCAATAAAATACAATGATGCAAGATGCAAAAAATGCAATCTATATGCACTTTTCCACTAATGCAAGATTTAAGAGCCTTGAATGCAGTTCAACTAATGCAAATGTAATGCAAAGTTAACCTAGATATATGACTACAATGTTCTCCAAATTAAAAATGCAAGTGTTCAAAGGTTGATTTCAACAAAATGAACACAAGGAAATAGGGTGCTCCACCTTTTCGGACATGGAACACAAGGACAAGGGGACCTATTTCACTCTAGTTCATTAGGAAACTGAGATCCCTCAATCAAGTGACTCAATTGAGAGAAGAGGCTTCTACTAATAGGAGGTTTCCTTAGGTTTGATTAAAAAGGGGGTTCGCCACTAAGAAAATTCCTAGAAAGAAAGAAATTAAAACATGAATAAACTAAACCCTAAAAACTTAGAATGTGAAATCATATAGCAAAATAGACAGATACAAAAAAGTACCTGGAGGGTCGGAGATGACTAAACAAGATTTGAAAACTCTGAAATTTTCTATTTTTGATGTGCACTAGGACTCATACGCAAGAGTGGGTGATTTAGTCCTAGTCTAGGGTTTCTAGGTTGAATCTAAAATCTTCTGCTGACAAATCAAGATCTACAAAAAACTATTGAAAAGAGTTATACTGGGACTCATACTCCCAAGATGGTGATTTAGTCCCAATACTTTGGCTAAAATTTCTATATCCTCTAGAGACCTTCTATAGCTTTCGGCTTGTCTGATCTCAAAGTATAAAAGTTTGACTTGCGAGTTGTAGGTGAGTTTTCGTGAAGATGACAAATTCTTGACAACTTTGACAACTTTCTTTCAATCTTGCACCTTTGTCTTCAAAGGATCTTCAAGCTCTAAAATAACCTAAATCTACAAACACACATGAAGAGGGAAAAAAAATTGTGTAGGGAATAGGGGTTTGCCTTGGTCAAACCCCATTTGATAATTAAATGAAAAATGAAATAGAAAAATAGAAGGAATGATGAATGAACAAATGAAATGTTGCAACTCACCAAACCCTTGATATAAATAAAGGTTGCAAACTTGTGTGAAATTCCTCCAATGGATGTGGATCTTGACTCTTGATCGAATGCTTAAAGATTTGTCTTGAATGCGTGCTTGAATCATGAAACCTACATCACAAATGTTAGCTCAAAAACACACATGATGCATGATGACTTTGACATGATGCTTGAATATTGAATATTTCTCTAAATGCTTGATAATTTATCTTGAATCTCTTGTAATTCTCTCTCAAGATTGTTAGATGACTTGTAAACTTGCTAGGTGAAAATATGTGAATTAACCTTGTATTTATACTTGTTTATGCCAAATTCCCTAAAATTACAACACTACAAGCTGACATCAGATCTAGGAGAATAAAATCCCACAAAGAATTGAATTCAAAATAGTTCAAGCTAAAGTGAATCATACGCTAGTTGGGGCATATGAGTCCCAGTAGCTTATTGGGACACAAACTTCAAGAAATGTTAATTTTAATGCAATATTCAGGATCAGGCCATAAAACCTAGGTGGGACCCATATGCCCAAGGTGGCGTATGAGTCCCATATCACTAGATCTAGAACACACTATCCAAAAAAATGAATTATGATTGGTCATTTATGAAATTTTGGGATATCCTCAAAGCAATGCATTAAATAAGGCTTGTGGGTACAAAATAGGACCAAATAAGACATAAAGAAGCCCAGTTTTAGCAGGGAACGCCCAAACAAGTGTGAAAATGTAAAGGGATACATTTTTAACATTATTTAATTTTTATAATAAATGACAAACATATCACAAATGTACTTAATTAAGACAATGATAAGATATCAAGCCATCAAGATGATGAATGATGTATGAAATACATAAATTAAGAATACAGTTTAAAACATAAATAATAAATAAAAAGAAATTGAAAACAGTATTTTAAATTCAATTTGAGGGTTTTCGAAAATGGAAAATGAAATAAATATCTAATTCTCATCTTTGCATGCATTGACATTTGAGATTTGTATGGGATTGTATAAGACATATTTATTTTTAATTTATGAGGAATGAGCATGTTTTTAATTTTGGAGAGAGAAGGATTAATTGATGGAGAGAAGGCCATCATTCATTTTCAAGTAGAATGAAGGATTTAAAAAAATATGGAAAATGGCTTGCACAAAGAAGGGAGAGTTATTTGAAGCAGTTTTTGGTTTTGGATTTGGTTTTAGAGGAAAACTCAGGGAAATTCTTGGGTAGGAGGCTTGTGTCATAACAGAAATTCATCTTCCTTCTATAGACTTGTGATGATTCTAGGTTTTGGATTCTTGTTTTATAGTTCTGCATTACAATTTAATTGTTTAAGAATTTGTAGTTGAATTAATTGTGCAATAGTGATTTGTTAATTGAATCTCAGATTTGCAAATTATATCCAAATTTTTTTGGGGAAAATTGTTAAATTTACTGAATTAGAAGAAAATTTTATTCAGTAAACGGGAAATTGTAGATTAATTATTTGAAAGAGGCATTAAACATTTTGATTGCCTGCACTTCACTCAACATGGATTAGGTTCTTGCATGAAGAATTTGCAACCTCTTTTTTTTTTTAAAACGTGACTCAGATTTGTTCTTAACAAAAACACAAACCCTCGAAATAGAAAAGCCTAAGTCCATTGGGAATTGAATCTAAGATCTCATTTAATTTTCCTATTTCATTTAATTATTTCATCATTGAAAATTTGAAGGAATAGTTTAGAACGAAATTAAATTTACAATTACCTCCTTGAATTTAGAACGAAATTCTACTTGGAGAAACTTTAATTGAAAAAATTTTTGCACCATTATTTTAATGATTTTATTTTTTTTTGGAGATTAATTCTCTGGGATTTTTACTTGCTGTAATATTAGATTTTGTGTGCAACATATTTCATATTTTCTATTTAGCTTTTATTTCTAGGTATTTACATGTGTTTTCAAAATAGTTTATAGGTTTTCATTAATTAGATTTAAATTTCCAAACATAATATTTATATTTGTATGAATATATTTTAGGTGTTATAAGGTAAGTTCAGATTTGTAGAATAATTCTTCATTGATTTATTATACTTTTGATCGGAAAACGTTTAAATCACTTTAGCTACGGCGAATTTTTATGAAGTTACAGTGTATTACCTAGGTTTACCTTAACCTGTAGTGTTCTTGCTTCTAAAGCTTTAAAAAAAAATGAAATGGCCCAAAATAGGGGGAGAGGCAGACCCATTACAACCTCCCAATTTTTTTTTTCTTGTGTAGTGGACATGCATTTGGAGCTAGTTGGTGAGTTGTACTTTGTTGATCATTTTTTATTAGCTTTATTTATTATTTTTATTTTTTTATTCATACTTTATAGTTTTTTTTTCTATTTAGTAGTACTTTTCTAGGTCATAGCTTGTTTTTTTTCATATTGTACTTTCTATATTTATATAAACACCAACACATTTGGAAATAGTGCACTGTATTTATACAGAACCAATTAATTTGATAAAGAGTTATTTGAGGTTAGTGTCGACTTATAATAGCAAGCATAAACTTAAATTGTGTCTAAAGAGTGATAAATAAAGAATGTATTTAAATATTTAAAGCATGCTTTGATTAGGTTTAGGGAATATTTTCTCTCAGTCTTTTGACATAGAGTGATGTAGTTATTTTCTTAAGTTTTTAATAGTTTAATTGATAAGTCCTTGATTAGAAGGTTGAGAAGGTTATTTATTAAAAATGACGGAATTTAATTATTTTTGAAACTTGTGTTTCTTGTTATTTTTAATTTCTTATTAGATGTTGAGGGGAGGTAAGATGATCCTATCATTCTTATCATTGTTACGAGGTATTGGTTGCTCTTTAGGAAGGAGGATACTTATGTTGGGAGGAATATTGATCCTATCCCTTTGGTATCTTTAGTTGGTAGTTACTCTAATATTTGATGAATTTAATGTTTGCTTGTTGTATCACATCCTTGTTTGCTTAAGATCGTCAATTATTCTCCATATGTCTCTTCTAGGTTGATTGGTTATTTGTTTTTTTTAACATAAGATGAAACTATCCACTCTAGAGGAACCAGGTTTCATTGTAGGTATCTTAGGTTTTTTGTGTCTCTTTCAAGGTAAGAGATCAAACATATGTTGCGTTGGTCTTTTCATGGAAGGATAAAAATGCATTAATCTCAAAGTTGTTAAGGAAATATTTATTTGTTCATGTTGTCATTATCTTCTTGATGTTTCATGGGAGGACATGCATTTTGATTTCTTGAGTGATTAATTTCATTAGGAATTTCCAAAAGCATAGCTTAGTCCATAATGACAAGGACGTTCTTAAAAGAATATATATGATAATGAAATGCAATTTTTAGATTCTTAAAGATTATGCAACTCTGAAAATGAAATGTGAATGCATTTTTGAATCTAAATAATGACTAAATGAACCCAATTAAACTAGAATGAAATGAATGAAATAGAAACTCGAAAACTAAAACAAAGATCTAATAGCAGTCAAAAGCATAAAAATGAAGTTTTAAATGTTGTAAAATGTAGATTTAGGTTGATATAGGATAAAACCTAGTTAGGGTTTCTAGAAGGTTTAAATTCTAAAAAATAGATAACACAAAATTTCTAAAAATCTGGAAAACTGCTTGTATAGGGTAAATCACCCATATGGGTGAATGGTCCCACATTAGGGTTTTTTAATTTCAACAAATTATGAATTATTTCTAAGGTTTCTAACTTGTATGTTGATTTTACTATGTGAATTATAGTTTTCCAATAAAATATGATGCAAGATAAAAAATGAATCTAATGCACTTTTCCACTAATGCAAGATTTGAGCCTTGGCAGTTCAACTAATCAAATGTAATGCAAAGTTAACCTAGATTATGACTACAATGTTCTCCAAATTAAAAATGCAAGTGTTGGTTGATTTCAACAAAATGAACACAAGGAAATAGGGTGCTTTTTCGGACATGGAACACAAGGACAAGGGGACCTATTTCCTCTAGTTCATTAGGAAATGAGTCCCTCAATCAAGTGACTCAATTGAGAGAAGAGGCTAAATAGGAGGTTTCCTTAGGTTTGATTAAAAAGGGGGTTCGACTAAGAAAATTCCTAGAAAGAAAGAAATTAAAACATGAATAAACTAAACCCTAAAAACTTAGAATGTGAAATCATATAGCAAAATAACAGATACGTACCTGGAGGGTGGAGATGACTAAACAAGATGAACTCTGATTTTCTATTTTTGAGGCACTAGGACTATACGCAGGGGGTGATTTAGTCCTAGTCTAGGGTTTCTAGGTTGAATCTAAAATCTCTGCTACTATCGATCTACAAAAAACTATTGAAAAGAGTTTACTGGGTTTATGATGGTATTTGTCCCATACTTGGCTATTTTATATCTCTAGTGACCTTGTCTAATAGTTTTGTTGTCTGATGTCAAAGTATGTTTGATTGCGAGTTGAGGTGCCTTTGTTAAGATGACAATTCTTGCAACTTTGACAACTTTCTCAATCTTGCACCTTTACCAAAGGATCAAGTCAAATAACCTTGGGTCTAAATCACACATGGAGGGAAAAAAAATTGGACAATAGGGGTTTGTTGGTCAAACCCCATTTTGTATTAAATTAAAAGTGAAATAGAAAAGAATGAAGGAATGATGAATGAACATATGAAATGTTGCATGTCACCAAACCCTTGATATAAATAAAGGTTATTGTGTGAAATTCTCCTGGTATGTGGATCTTGACTCTTGATCGAATGCTTAAAGATTTGTCTTGAATGCGTGCTTGAATCATGAAACCTACATCACAAATGTTAGCTCAGCACACATGATGCATGGTGACTTTGACATGATGCTTGAATATTGAATAGGTCTCTAAATGCTTGATAATTTTCTTGAATTATCATGAATTCTCGTAATTCTCTCTCAAGATTGTTAGCATGACTTGTAAACTTATAGGTGAAAATATGTGAATGACCTTGTATTTGAGTACTTGTTTACATGCCAAATTCTAAAATTACAACACTACAAGCTGACATTCAGATCTAGGAGAATGCTCACAAAGAATTGAATCATAGTACCAAGATAAAGCATGTAATTAGTGCTTTTGGGGCTGTGAGTCCCATAGCTTAATGGTTCACAAACTTCAAGAAATTTAAGTTCAATGCAATATTCAATCAGGCCCTACAACCAGGTGGACCCATATTAGGTGGGTATGAGTCCCATATCACTTTAGAACACACTACCAAAAAAATGAATTTGATTGGTCTTTATGAAATTTTGGGATTATCCTCAAAGCAATGCATTAAATAAGGCTTGTGGGTACAAAATAGGACCAAATAAGGCATAAAGAAGCCCAGTTTTAGCAGGGAACGCCCAAACAAGTGTGAAAATGTAAAGGGATACATTTTTCTACACTACACTTTCCATCAAAATTTCTCATATCCAACATGGGTATGAACTACCTTGGCATATGATTATTAAAGGAATGATCCTTCTTGAAATCTAAGTCAAACCCAAGGAATTCATTACCAAAAAAAGCATTATCTTCCACCTTACTAAGTAAATATTCACCCTTACACTTTATCCCCTAAATAATCATGTCCAACTTCTTAGAAATTTCATTTATGTCATTCCTAATTGATGAAATTTTACCCTTGACCTTGTTGATCTCATAATTAGGATTAATATCCTCAATTTTTACCTCATCCTTATTTGAAGATTTCCCTAATGTAGTAGCATTATTTTTTCCTCTTATTGTAGGATGATGGTGAAAATGATTTTGCAATAAATTATTCAATAATATTATTGTAACTTCCAAGGCATAGGTCATACACTGGTGTCAGCCTTGAGAGTGAATTTGTTTAAACTAACATGTGTCAGGTCTACACGCTAGCCTTAGTGTGTCGTCAAATTATTTATTGAGTCATGGTTACCTTATTTAACGTTATTTGATTCTTTTAGATGAATTATTATTAAATCAATTTTTAGCAATATTGTGTTGGTTAAAAGTAGTGATTATTTTAATATTAAATTAAAATTATGCTTTGATGTTATATTTAAAGTTGATAATGAAATTTAATTTAGTTAAATTTTAATTTATTTAATTAATTAAATATTAATCTCAAAAGGGTTGAATTTAGTTATTAAATAATTAAAATTAATTAATTAAGTTTAATGGATTAAATTAAATTAAATAAAAAGAAATTGAAACAGTATTTTAAATTCAATTTGAGTTTTCGAAAATGGAAAATGAAATAAATATCTAATTCTCATCTTTGCATGCATTTTTGGATTTAGGGTTGTATAAGATTTTTTTTTAATTTATGAGGAATGCATGTTTTTAATTTTGGAGAGAGAAGTTTTTGGGAGAGAATTCATTTTCAAGTAGTGAAGGATTTTTGGAAAATTTGCACAAAGAAGGGTTTGAAGCAGTTTTTGGTTTTGGATTTGGTTTGAGGAAAACTCAGGAAATTCTTGGAGGAGGCTTGCAACAGAAATTCATCTTCTTCTATAGCTTTGGATTCTAGGTTTTGTTCTTGTTTTGTTCATTACAATTTAATTGTTTAAGAATTTGTAGTTGAATTAATTGTGCAATAGGATTTGTTAATTGAATCTAGATTTAAATTAATCCAAATTTGGGGAAAATTGTTAAATTTACTGTAGGATTTTATTCAGTAAACGGGAAATTGTAGATTAATTATTTAAATTAAACATTTGATTGTGCTTCAAACATTTAGGTTCTTGCATGAAGAATTTAACCTTTTTTTTTTTTAAAACGTTCAGATTTGTTCTTCAAAAACACAAACCCTCGTAGAAAACCTCCATTGGAATAATTAAGATCTATTTAATTTTCCTATATTTAATTATTTGAAAATTTGAAGGAATAGTTTAAACGAAATTAAATTTACACCTCTTGAATTTAGAACGAAATTCTGGAAAACTTTAATTAATTTCCTATTAATGATTTTATTTATTATTTTCTCGATTTTACCTGTAATATTATCTGTGTAAATATTATATAAATATATATTACATGTATTATATTTTCAAATATAAATAAACATAATATATATTTATGAATATATTTATGTTTAAGGTTAAAGAATAATTTTCATTGTTGTTACTTCGGAAAACGTCGTACGGCGAATTTTTGAAGTTCATACCTAGGTTTACGAACCTGTTGTTTTGCTTTAAAAAAAAAAAAATGAAATAAAAATTATTATTGGTGGGGGAGGTTCGAACCCCCCACCTTTTTCCTTTGTTTGGGGGATGCGTCGCCCATGGGGCAGTGCGCCCACCATATGGGGAGACGCATTGTCCATGGGACTGCGGCCTCCCCAATTTTCATCGGCCGTTGTACTTAGTATAGTCGACAATTTTGCATAGTGTACCGATGGTACCGTCCATCGGACGGTGTACCGTTCTGTCACTATCATAATATTTTATTTTGCTTTTTTATTATTTTTAATTTTTTTTTATTGCAAATAAAATTCGAGAATATAGTTTTGTTTTTATATTTATTTTTTAAGGTATTCTTTTAGGTAGATATAAATTGTGTATTTTTTTATATTAAATACTAAAATCTAATATTTAATATAAATATGTTTCTTATATTGGGAAATTAGTGTTTGACTGGGAACTATATACAAATTTAATTAATTTGATAGACTAGTAATTTTTAGAAAAACAAAGGTTTATTGTTAGTGTATAATGCAAGCATGTTTTTAAATATAGTCATTTTCATGTCTCCATGTTTCTTGGAAAGTGTCCCAAATTAGTGTATTTCCTTGTCTTTGCCTATTGTTGTTATCTTTTCCTTATGTTCGTGAGGGGAATTTCATTTAATATTGAATGCAAATATTATAATTGATTTTCTAGAGGAAATTTAATATGTGGTCAGTTGCAACATTACTAGAGGGAAATTATCCCTCTTAGGTGTCCAAGTCTTCCATTGGAACTTCTTGATCTAAGACCCAAGTTTGGAGGGAAACCGGTGTCTTTTTTCCCTTGGGTAGTTCATGGCTTCTTTTTCAGCATTTACCCGGGAAAAAGATGAAGAGGCTTTTGTTAGGCACCCATGTTGAAGGACTACATGTGTTTGTTGCCTCCAAGATGTTTGGAGTGAATTCCATTATTTGTTTCCTCCTTGTGTTGGAGTGGTTTTGATGCCTAGGTTGTATGCACTTTAATTCCCCCACAGTTCTATAAATTAGATCCATGAATGATAGTTTCATCTTGTGTTATTTACAAGTGTATGGAAGCATACAGATTATAGAAGATCAACAAGGAATTTTATTTTGGTGTATCTCTCTCATGAAAATAAATAATATACTTTCCCTCTTTTTCTCATGTGGAGTTTTTCTTAGAAGGGTTTCTCCATGTAAATTTGGTGTCATATTTGTTTGTTGATTTTTCTATAATGGTGAATGTGCAATCACATACATATAATCTAATTTGGTAATATTATTTTCAGATTTGAATTCACATACATAAGTTAATATTTCAACTTAGTTTCACCTTGATTTCAATATTAATCTCAATATTAGATGCTTGTGTGGATCAATAATTCTCTCTTGGTTGCATAAAAAAATAGTTGATTTGATCTCTTGTTGGTGATAGGTATTTTGATGGTTTATGATTTTTGGGAGGTGTGGAGTACTAGATAGGTCAGGCCCCATGGAGGAGTCTTGACAACTTCCAATCATCGATGAAATCAATATTCTCATCTAGTGGCTACCACATTTTTGACTACAAAAAACTAAGGTCCCCAAGAGCTTCCCACTCAATAAGCCCTTCTTAGAATATAAAAAAATAATTATGGCAACAACCAAATGAATCTAACAACATTAGTATGGAATATTTCATCAAGGAATCAATGAATAATTTGGTAGAATATGTTTCCAGGTCACTAGCCTTTTTTTTCACAACATAGGGAGTATTCCTTGAATATTCCACTGATGTCACCATGACATTGGTCATATGGAATATGTCTCAAGGCCTCCCCTAGCCCCTATTTTCCCTAAAGGATATTTTTTCTTTTATTTTTGACATAACTTGGGCATATAGTGTCAAAATCGAGAAAATGATATATTGTCAAAAATCTAGTTTCACGTACTTTCTAGTGGTGCGGGTCTCTTCATCATATTTTTCTTCTCATTCATTTTATTCTCAGTCAAATTTAGATCATTATTTTCTACTTCTGAGCTTATAAATTTTCACCTAGATCTCTAATTCTTGTGATTCATGTGGCATTGGAGAGGTTTTTGAGAGCTCCTCAGATCCATTCATGCATTTTTCCAGAATTTGTCCCAAGTATATTTTATTCATTTTTTTGTGATTTCACATTTAAGTCAATTATGGGCATCATGACACTTGGAAAGGATATGTTTTCTAGAGATTCCTTCATTTGGTCTACTTTACATGCATTGAGGTTTTTAGTCTTTGATTTTTTCACTTGAGGAAGTATCATGGGTTTTTTTGTTCATCCTTTTGTGGCCAACCTAGAAAATGATAATTATGAGTCTTAGTGAAATGACATCTTTAAGTATCTTAGGTTACGTAGCCTTAGGGGATGTTGTCATTTATAGATGAACATGTATGTTTAATTCACTTTAATAAAAAGAAAAAATAGTACGCTTTTATAGTGAATTGTAACTTCCTCTAGGGTTGCGTGGTGGGGCATTACACTGATATCTCTCTATTCCTAGAGGATCATGCTATAAATTATTTCATTCTTCTTACAAATGCAGATTACATACCCTTTGATGATGATGCTTTAGAGGAGCTTGAGTTTATCACGGGTCTTGCATGTTTTGATGGTTCAAAGACTTGTCTTCATGTTCCACTCTTTAGATTGAGACTCAATTCCCATATTTTATTTTTATTGATCATCTTGGAATCACCACATCCTTGGACCCTATAATTGGTTCAATACAATAAGAAATTCATCTTCTTCCAAACACAACTACTATTAGAGTTTCCAATAAACTCCATAAAACCAAGATCACCTGCAAAACCTAGATTAGCCTTCTACATAGAGAAAATCAAATGTGCAAGAGCAATTTGTATAAAGATGTGCAAATAATATTATTAGGAATAATGAATTGCATGTGATAACTTTCTTTTATAAAGCAAGATGAAAAATCCTAAGAGGAAAACCTAATTAGGAACTAGGTAAACTTAATAAAGTGTAATTAGATATTTAATTACACCAATAACTACTTGGTATTTGTATCTTGCATACATATCATCATGGTTTGTAGAGTTCTATATTGCAAATTTGGAGGATGAATTTGAGGAAATTCATCTCCTCTTTGTTGATATCCACATCATCATTGTTGGCCCATCATCTTCACTATTAATGGATCTCATTCTACATCAATATTCATAGGGTCTTGGATTGACATAATTGCATTCCTACATGTGGAAACTTGAGTAATTTTCAGAGGTACACATCATTTTGGATTTGGATTCCCAATTCTTCTGTCTTTTGGGAATGGCTTCTCTAATCAATAGTGGATCTATTTCTTCCTAAGGGGAGAAATGTTGTTTGCATGTAGTGGATCATGTTTTGTCTTTAGACATTCATCATTGGCACATGAACTATTTCTTTGTGGGTGGATTCATATCCTCATTTTGTCTCTCCTATTGGGGGGACATATATTGTACTTATGTGACAAAAGAATTCCTTGGGGGTCACATTGAGTCCTTCTTCTATCCTTCTTTCATTAAAGCAGTTATTTCATTTTCTCTCTTTTGGAGAAATATTTTTCCATGTAGTTTTCTCCTTTTCTTTGGTTATATGAGAGATTTTATTTGTTTGTGCATGGGTACCTCATCAAGCCTTGTATTCAGGACCTATTTGTGCATCCATCATTGCATTCTTTATTAGTTTGTTTAGTTTCTCTCTAAGTTGATCTTAAGGGGGTTGTTGGAGTAATTAAGATAATCACTTGTTAACTAATTAATTATTAGGTCCATTATTACTATAATTACTTAAGCTAAACTTAGGATTATTTTTAATTATTAGATTGAGTTATTTATAAGTTAAATTGTCTCATTGCATAGGAACAAGACACTTGTCACAATCTAATCAAATCCTCATCTAGGGTTTGCACATTTTTTTTATAAGCATTCATTTGTACTTTGTAATAAACATTATAATCTAGGTATTCACATTCAATACAATTACATGTTAATCTCAATATCAAATGTTTTTGTGGGTCAATCATTCTCTCTTGATTGCATAACAAATCAATTGCTTTGATCTCTTGTTTGTGATAGGTTTCTTAGTTGGAGTTGATTTCGTGGAGCTATGGAGTTCAATATCAACTCCAAAAAAAATAACTTAAGTTAAATTTCATAATTTTTCTTCCTCATTTTAATAATATAAATGTTAAAAAATATAATAAAAAGTAAATAAGTAACCCATCAAAATAATCACTTCAATTTTTTTTTAAATTATACTTAAAATTTCCCTTCCCTTAGTGAATAACTCCACCATAACCTTCTCATTAAATTGTAAGAAAGTTCATTGACAATATTTATATGATACCAAATAATGTATCATCCAAATAGGCAATTATGGTTTCTAGCTTACTATAAACTGCATCCAATGTTTGTGGGGCATTATAGATTGCCTATCTCAAAACTACACATGCATCTAATATATATACTAGTCATAATATCATTTAGTCTAATATTTTGGTATAATAAAGTTATATTTTGTTTAATTATATATTTAATAAAAATTTATATTGTCATGTAAACATTTTGTAAAAATATAAATGTTAGGTTGAATGATATTCTAATTTGAAATTAGTTATACTACTTACTTTAAAAAATAATTAGTCGATAGGCTACATATAGTGTGAGATTTGAGTCAAAAATAAATCTCACACTTACATTTAATAGTAAATCAATTGTCAGTTAATAGTTAAATCCTCCAAAATATCATGTAAAAGCCTCTAAAATCTTACTTATCATGTAAAAGCCATAGAAATATTGATTTGCCAACTAGATGGGAACATTTTGTTTTCATTTGCAGTTGTTTTTTAAATTTGATGGCAACTTTACTTTTTCATTTGCATTGCTTTATACAAATATTTTAAAATCAAATAATATCCAATTTCTTT
This sequence comes from Sequoiadendron giganteum, assembly GCA_007115665.2. Classification (NCBI taxonomy): domain Eukaryota; kingdom Viridiplantae; phylum Streptophyta; class Pinopsida; order Cupressales; family Cupressaceae; genus Sequoiadendron; species Sequoiadendron giganteum. The sequence goes on along the minus strand of CM021102.1, from coordinate 231,266,113 downwards.
AAAGAAAATATCTAGAATTGTCTAAGTAGAAAAATTCTAGATTTTTCTAAGTTTATTTCATTCCATTATTTATCACTAATTATTAATTGTTTAATCCATACGCATCCATGCACAAAAATGTACTCTCTAACATATTAGCATACATATAATTTTCTATCAGCGTAATCCTTGAACCTCCTTTAGATACAAGTGCTAGTAATAATCAAAAATAATAATACATAACTTTTCTTCCAAATATTTATTTAAATATCTTTTTTTGTTTTTATATAGTTTAAATTTACAATTTAAAAATATAAAATTAATTCAAATTTAATGTTTAACAAATTGTTATTTAGAAATATATTATAAATTATATATTTTCAAATATAACATTTTTTTATTAAATTTGATATTTATTTATTCAAAGAATTTTGATTTGTTGATAAAATTGAATGGTTCCAAATAAATCTTCTTGACACCATAACAAATAAGATCCGATACCACTCAATTAAATAAATATCACTTTAAAGTTTTATAAGCCTTAAATAATTAAGAATTACTAGAGTTTCCCAATGTCCAATAAGACTTACTAGAGTTTCCCAATGTCCAATATAGTGAGGGGATTAGAGGTAATGTAACAAGTAATTTATTCATTCTAAATTAGGTAATGATCTTAATCTTATCTGACATGTTCTTCTCAAATCAATCATAAGCCTTGGTTGACAATTCCCTCGTCAATATTTCAACACCTCTAAAAAGACAAAGGGATGAAAAAGTGACACAGTTTTGGCTTATGCGCTCATTTTAGTACGAAAAGTAGGAGAGATTAATGTGGATAATGTACATATATATATATAGTCTTATAAATTATTTGTCGTATTCTCATTTGGTGGGGGCAACGAAAGACACTTGACATTATTTGTTTTTATCCAAATAAACAATTGGGCCCTGCCACACGAACCCCATGTGTTTTTCCAACACTACAATTAACTTTTCACTTGACGAAAACGACGTGGAGGGAAAATTTGAAAGCTGTTTGTTTAACCCCGCCATACAGCGTACAAAGCCACCTTAGTCTCCGTTGGTTATAACCGAAAACCCAATCATTTTAGTGGACAATACTGGCTAATCAAAATATCAAAGATTTTTTTTTAAATAAATGAATTTTTATTTAAAGAATTAATAAAACTGTTTTTTTTTAATTTAAAAGGATTTTCTTTGTTCATGGGTTGAATTTATCAAATACAATATTTTTAGATAGATCACGAATCAAATGGATTCCTTTTTCATTTGGAATTTGGAAAATGAATTTTGATAGAGCATTCAAAGGAAACCTTGGTCCTTTTGGCGTAAGATGTCTTATTAAAGACTTAAATGGTTCTTTAATCAAAGTGGCATCAGAGAAGTTGGCTTTAGGTATGAACAATGAGGTTGGCCCTCCTTCTCAACTTGTAGCTTCTCAAGTCCTATTCCCCATTAAAGGTAATTATAGAAGATTTGTTGATCATACTTCAACGTTTGAAGAGATATTCGATAAATTGGAAAATACAATCAAAGGAAATTTTAATAATCCTTAATTCTTTAGAGGATCTCTCCATATCATGTTGTTATCATGAAGGTATCGCGATGGCTGATTTTCTATCTAATTGCAACATTAAGAAAATTTAGGCAATTATTACCAACAATCAAAATAAAAAGTGGTAGGGTTCAAATCATGTGCGGAGTAATGAGGGCGGGTATGCCTTACCCAAACTTAACATAAACTGATATAGGTTTTTGACAATGTAGTAGTCACAGGTGTTTCTTTGCAACCCACTAACTAGAATTTATTCAAGAGTTCACATCCCCTATTCATCTTACACTTCATGCATAGCATTTGCATTCCCATCTAAAAGTATGGAGATGATAGTGTTGGGTGCACACTAATGAGGAAAATGACTTTTATAAGGGAGATTTCCTCTACGAGGCTTAGGAAAGTATTTTTCTTCCAAGAGGATGATGTGAGAGAAGCAATCGTCCAAATTCTAGGGCAATAATTTATTGAGGATAGTATGTATCATAGGTCAAATAAAAGAAGGCCTCCAAATTTGTTAGCAATACTCTCATGATCACAAGAGACAAGACATTAACAAAAGCTCTGGGTATGTTTTACATTTGGGAGAAGTTCCATTCAGGCTTGGTGGACAAAGTTGATAAAGAAAATATGAAAATCTTCAATGTCATGTTCTAGGTTCAAATTCCATGGCCTTGCTTCTATAAAAATGGTGAGGATCATTGAAACTTGCATGGAATTAGTCAAGAAGAGGTTAGCTTGCATCCAACATTTTATAAGGGATGGATGATGGTTGGAATGGTATCATCATATTATAGATATGTCAAATATTCTTGATCTAGATAAGTCTTCTTGTGCATATAAGAAATTCATGGTTGCCAATGCAGACAAAATAGGTTTCTCACTTAGTGAGATACTCTAGTGAAGTAGGAGAATCTTTTGGGCCAAAGAGATGATGTTAAGGTTATTTTGTTCGATCTTGCATATTGAAACTATATGGTTGAGTTTCCTTGTTGTTTATAAATTATGTAAAAAAAGTCAAAATAACCTACTCTATATGGTCAAGTTTTATTTTGGGTCTTTATTTTTATTTAATAAAGCCTACAATCATCCATTATATGTAATCGATGGTAGGGTTTTCTAGTATGGAGATAGTCTTTGATTGCGTAAAACATACTATCTAATAGATAGGTATGGTGAAATGTGTGTCTATAGAGGTAATACTCAAGGGCAGATGTCATCAAATTTAGGGTTATTTAACTTTATTTATTATGTTCAATCATAAATAATATGTTTTTTTTTTTGCAAGTTAATATAAAGAGAGAAAGCCCTTACCCTCACTTTATTGATATCAAAAATAAAATATTTCAATAACATAAAGGTATATTTAGAGTAAATAAAATCGATATTTTAGCCCATGAATTATGGACTATATAGGTTTTTATCATTTATGTTCATGGTATTAAATTTTATAAAGCATATTGCATTATGCATAAATAGTAACTAGATGTTAACAATTTTCAATATTTTTATTAAAGTCTACTTTGTACAAAGTATTGATCTACAAGCTAAATATATATATTAAAATAGATGTAACCAATAACTTTTACAACTACAAAGAGGGTTGCACTAAAGGGTTGTAGGTCTTGATGATGAAGCTCTTGGATCAAAGTGTTTCCTAATCCATTCAAATCACTATCAAGTGTGGCCTCTAAATTATGATAAAACAAACACATCGATTGCAATACTCTCAAAATATTCCTATTATCCACTCATCTAACATAATGGTTCATCTAGTATTTTCTCACTCTAATCGATGTTTGTAAACAACATCCTTAATATTTTATACTACAACATTGAGCATGCCAACCTTCAATGTCTTATACAATGGGACTTTACCAAGACATATAACTGCGATAAAATTCACCATACCTTGCTATTATGGAGACCTAGAGGTAAACTTTCAAATTTGTGTCACACTTCAGGCCAACTTATCAACACAAATGAATTTATGCATTTCCATTTGAAAGAAAATTTTGATGAAATATATAAGGTTTAGCTAGTTTCATTCTAGCTAAATTAGATATGACACACACATTTTACATCCAAAAATGTCCACTAAATATATATAGCATCACTTTGGGGCCAGTTCATCAAAAAATAAAATTATTCAAAAGAATTGATGTTTGCTCAACTCTTACTCATGTAATTTTTACCTTATCTTTTTTTATAAGAAACAATCAAAACACCAATGTAAATATATATGGAAACATGTTGTCCATTGTTGCAATTGAAAACTTGAAGTCATAATGAAATGTTGAAGACTAGGTAATTATAAGGTAAAATATGTTCCTTGGAAATGTAAAATAAAACATTATAAAATTTATTTAGATGTGTGAATATGATACATAAAAATCCCAATGAAAAATTTATTGTGGGTAGATAAAACTTTGAAAAATAATTGAAATATTTTTAAAGTCATGTGTTAGATAATTTTTCCATTATTAAATGTCAAAAATTGATCCAAAGATTTGAAAAATAATTAATATTTTTAAATTTGCATATTAGACAATTTTATTACAGTTAATTAACAAAATTGATCTAACTTACATTGTCAATGATTTTTATTAGATTTTTTTTTAATAAAAATCATGACCAACAACAGTTCTTGATTAATCATGATTAAACACATTTTTTCCTTATTATTTCTTTAAAGAATTATATCAACTCTAAATTGGGATGATAACCTCAAAGCTATGAGTAAGGATTAAGATTCAGGCTGGGTATGTGCAGGATCATGATGGGCCAAAAATTGGTAATATGATGGGTATGTGGCTACCGACTTTTTTCTATCCAAAATTGATGAAACGAAAAGGGTTTTTAAAGGAGATTCTCATATTTCCACCAATATAAATTATGCTTTATTTTGAATTTAATAAATAATTATTATTCATTTTCTATTGAATTACGACTAAAGTCCTGATTTTTAGGCTAATTGAAAAACATCTATAGCTTTCAAACGGTATCATATTTTTTGAATCCAAAACATGTGTCACATTCTATGCTTCGCATACTATAAGAATAAAAAATAAAAAATTGAATTAATGAATTTTTGACCAAGTTAAGGTGGCCAGACATACGAGTCTTTATATTTTTTAAAAGTTGTCATAAATTTTTTATAATTAATTATTTACTTGGAAACAAATCACAAAAAAAATGCATCACATCGGGACATGAGTCCTCTACTTATATCTAAAATATCATAAAAAAATATTATCATTTTAATGTGGTTAGGGTGGTCAGACATACACCTACTTCTTATGTTTTCCCTGAAATTTAAGTACTACTGTATTGAAATTTTAAATTTTCACCAAATACATTTTTTTTTAAAAAAATAAACCTTGTAATTTAGAAACTAAATTAAATTTTCTAAAAATTCTATTCTTACATATTTTTTAAATAATATAGATAATTTATTCAAATTTTTATGTCAAGTTTCCTAACTCTATTTTTTCTGAATTTTTTGCCACTTAAGGGCCCATTTTTTCCATGATGATCCTGCACATACCCTCTTTGCTTTAGTTCTTGGTTCTTTTATGCTTAGGTTGGATTCTATTATTCTTTATCTTTGTTGGAACTTGTTACTTGGTCTAGTCTAGTGACCAACCACTGGTTTATCTCTACTGTTGTTTTGATTTTGGGTCTTACTATTTTTTTTTTAACTCTGTTTAATGTAAGGGGTTGGAACTCCTTCTTGTCACATCTTAATAAAAAACATACCTCAAAATATATGAAATCAAAGAAACCAAATATGATGATGAATGATTTTGTCATATTATTAATTCTTTCAAGGTTTTCATAATGAAACTGTGAGCATCAAGAGTTGACATTTTAACTTTACTTTGTTGGTTTTTGTTATTTTATGTTGATTGTTAATTTGAAGTTAAATTTTAAAATAACAAACATATTCAAATTAAATTAATTGTTAGTATTATTAGTTTATATATATATATATATATATATATATATATATATATATATATATATATATGTTATAGTATGTCATATAATTTATATTTTTATGTATATTTGTTCATGAATGTATCTTCTTGGAGTTTTAACTTGTTTCAGTATGTATTTGTAGTGTACTACTAGTACAAATCTATAATACATCAATTATTAAATAAATCAAATGTATACACTATTTATATGTATATGAGTTCCATAAAAAAAATTTATTTTATTATAACACTTTATTCATGTAGCTATGATGTTCATCTTGTATAAAAAAAATCAAACACTAAATTGTGAGGTTATTCAAATAATCTTTAATAGATCAAACAAGAAGATCTACCTCTTCGAAGTGTTTTATTAATATGAACATTGTACATATTGAAACATGCATTTTCAATGTAATCAAATCAATTGCACACACATGCAAAATTATAAATATTGTAAATATATAATATTATATTTGATTAAATTATATATTTAATAATTAATCTTGATCATATATTAAAGATGATGATAATAGTACTTCACATCCTCAACTCTTTTTGAAGAGAGAATTTAATAATGTATACACATGTGGCCAAGTTTATTAAATGGAGAAGACATTCATGCCGCATGAGTAATGAGGTGAAGGGACTAATAAAAAGGGAATTTGATGAAGGGATAAAATGAACAATATATTATGTAAATAAAAAAACAAATTTGGTAAACAAATTATTTTGAAACATTAATTAGTTTTCCTATCAATTTTTTAGATATTTTATGAGATGCTAAATATATTTTTCAGTCAAAATGTATATGAAAAAATAAATAGTTTATTAAAGAGGTAGAAATATTCATATATTTCATAAGGCATTTTCTTACTTCAAAATAACATTAGAATCATATTTTGAAAATATATTTTATCTAATATTAAGAAATAAGATTAACATATTTTGCTCTTTGTAATTAGCCTTGCAATATCTAAACATAGAAAACCTTTCTTAATAAAATTTATGAACACTATTTTTTCTTAGAGAACCTATTTTGAGTGTGTAATCATATTCATCCATATAAATTTAGCATGTAAACAAATTTTTTATTGAAAAAAACTACTTTTTACAAATATTTTTCTAAAAAGATTAAGAAACCAATTAACACAATAATGTAAATATAAATATAAGATTAAAAGTAACTTACTCAAACCCATTATTTATAAGTTCATTTAGAATATATTCTTCATAGCATTTCATAGATAGTAATTATTAAATATAAAATATTATATACCTACTATTATGTTTGTATAAGATGAGTTATGTGTTATATATCTAAATATTTTTAATGAAGATAATATTGTTCTTACTGGTATACTATATTATTTTATTAAAATAACTTATTTAAATGTTTAAAAAAAAAAAAATTACCACAAGATGAATTCACCTCCAATAGATAAAAATAATATTAGTTATTTTAAGAATGAATGTTTGAAGACCACTTAAATAAATTCTCTATTAATTATAATTAATATAAGAAAATTAATATAAAGTTAAAAAATATATATTAAAAAAAATTGATTACAAAGTAAGTCTTCTTATCTTAAAATTTAACCGTATGACACATTAGTTCCAGAAAATTGACAAGGAAGAAGAAATTCTCGAAACTTCATATAAGAAAACATTGTCAATATGAGGTTAACCCTCATATAAAATATCTACCAGAATAAAATTCAATTTACAAAAAGTATTTGATAAATACATAAAACAAAAAACATATGTTAGAATTGACATCAATATTCCAATCGCAAAGGATTGATCTTTGTTTGTAAAGCTCTTTAAATTCCTGAGTCTATTTCAATAAAAATAGAAAGAAAGTGATCTTTTGGAGTATACAATAATCTCAATTATTGGAGTTAAACAGGTGAAGAGAAATCATATCCTTATAATGGATCATGAAATTTGATCCGAAACTTCATAATATTCCTAGCAAACTCCATGATTCATCATAATGATATGAAAACACGAGAAGATAAATCATACTCTTATGACTGATGATAAAATTTGATCCGAATCTTTGATAATTAAAAAATCTAAAGATGAAATCCAAAGAAACATGGACAAACTATTAACAAAAGGATTTTTAATTATCTTAGTAAACTCATGTTTTTCCTTGCACCTTAAATTGATAACAATGTAAACATCTGAGCATCACAGTGAATAAGGAAATGGCAAGAAGATGACAATCAACAATGTAAGCAAAGTACAAGCTTTACAAAAGTTTGACAACGATGGAGTCGCTTTCGTTCATTGTCGTTTCGCATGTGTGGATAAATATTATCGAGATCCCTTTTATTGCGCTCTCCAAAGAATAAATGAGCTACGCTATGACCACAAATCTATCCTCCAATATCACGTGACTACGCCACGATTTTTCATTATGTGGCCGTTGGGCGGCCACGTGCTCTTTTGCCATTGACTGCTTGCATACCGTACTATATCTATTTTAATAATTGGAGCTCTCTATGACTCGTCGTCTTCATCGTTGGTGGTTGTGGCAACACCCGAAAAGCCCTCGGACAAACGGGGACGTTGTCTGGCGCAGAGGCTGACGGGACGACCCTCAGCATTAGGTAAAAAGTTTCCCCTCAATTATCAGCTGTACATGACAAAAAAGTAGTGAAGAGGAATTTGTCAGTGGAGGGGCGGTGATGGTCTGTGCTCTATGTACTGTTGCAGCACAGAAAAATTAATTTATTTATGTATTTATCTCTAAATGTGCTTCTCAGAAACAGGATTTTTTTACAGTTGGATAGTACTTCGGTCAATTTAATATTAAAAGTTTCTTTTGGGGAAAAGTACAAATTAGTAAATGATATATTTTTATTTTTTTATGGAGGTCATCCACAATTTTTCTTTTGCTATCGAGGAGCCCGAGCCTTCTTGGGCTGAACCTCTTCGGCTACGAGTCAAGGACTGAGGGGTATCCATTCCGCCAAATTCGCTCTGGGCACGATCCCGACCTCATCCCTTTTTCGGCATCGAAGCCTTTGCACTCAACAAGACTTGATCCCTAGTGGGCTCATTTAGAACCTTTCAACTTCACCAGTAGACCAAGGGCCCATTGACAATAAATGATATTGAACAAAGCAAATTACAAAGAATACGAGTTATCAATATGTAGTTTAAAGGATGGAGAGTTTAGTTTGATTGACTAAATCATCTTGTTGCGTACAAGAGGTCACGAGGTCTAGTCTCTCCTACGTCCTTGTGGTACCAAAGGGCGTGCCACACTTGCATCACCGGTCATGTGAAAAAAGTTTACCAAGCACATTGCACACAGTGTAGTTTATAGGGGGTGCTACCCGATTCTTGTAGTCTAAAAAGAAAAAACTTGTAGCTTAAAGATAAACGTAAACCAAACAATCAATAAATGTGAATATAACAAATTCAATCAATAACTAACAAATGCAAACAAAGAATATAAGTGATAGATTTGTGTTCATGTGAACGTAAGTGACTCAATAGACTTTAAATAATGTTGAAGTTATATCACATATAAATATTTAATTTTGAAATTTAAAGTGTTTTTATGTTTTTAAGTATTTTTTAATGAAGAGGTTATAAAGATAACATAAAATATATGATTTTTTATAGTGCATGGTGTGTTTGTCTATATCTTCTAACCATTAATTTCATTCTTCTTTCAATTGATGTGAAAGCAAATTTGTATTTTTCAATTTTAATTTTATCAACATGTCATGCTTATATTTAGATTGAGAAAGTAGTATCATGTCTTCTTTTTATTATATTTATATACCAAGACAATAGTGAAGCAACTTTAATTAGTCAATCTCAAACGCTCTTCATAGTCTTATCTTGATTTCATCAATTAGCATGACACAATTGATTTGATTGTTATGTCATATATATAAAGAACCAAAATTACAAGTCTATGATTACAATTTTTATATAATTATCATGGTCAAATGAACTCTTTACTAAACCTTCATGATTAGAGTATTTATCTATCTTCACATACCATGTGCTTGATGTTTCCTTCAAACCATATAAAATTCTTATTAACTTGCAAACACGATGCTCTCACTCTACTTTCACTTATCCCTATGGTTGCTCTATAAAAATATCCTATTTTTACTCACCATTAAGAAATTTATCCTTCACATCCATTTGAAAAACCTAGCATTTGTAATTAGTAGCCAATACAATAACAAATCTAATTAAGTTTTTTTGGTAGAAAATGTAGATGTGTCACTAAAATCAATTCTTCTTTTGATAGTATCCCTTTTTAAAGTAATGTGCTTTAAAATGTTGTATGCATCCATTCGATCTAAATTTTGTCATATATGTCAATTAAGTTCCAATAATATTCTGTCATTTTGAGAGTTATAGGATAAAAGTACAAAATTGTGTCACACTTTCGACCAACTTATCAACACAAGTGAATTTAAGTATTCCTAACTAAAAACTAATTTTGGTCAACACATATGATCTAGTAAGATTCATTCTAGCTAAGTTAGATATGTCCACAACTTTTTCAACTAAAATTGTTGCCTAAATGTATATGTAGTACCGCTTTGAGAAAGTTTTCCAAAAAAATAAAATTATTTAAAAAACTTGATGTTTCAATGCAACTCTTACTCATGTAAATAACATTTTTTTAGATGTAAAAATACGTTTTTGTAGATCCATAAGTGTAGTTTAAAAAATATATATATATATATATATATTAATATTTTAATTATTATTTACATTTTATTTTTATTTTTTGCTAAAAGTAGATTATCAACACAAAAATACTAGGTTGATTACCATGTTAAAAAAAATATTAAAACTTATTTAAAAAATTCAGAAAAATATGATGCACTAGATAAAAGAATCTATATGAAGATGGTATATTTTTTTATATATTTTAGATAAATAGTAATATGAAAGTTGACATTGAATGGAAATAAGTGTGTTTTAGTACACACATTTTAATATTTATTAATTTTTTTTTATCAAAATTGGAAAAAAATGTATCCATGCATTAAAGTTTCTAGGTATAAATACACACACAAAAATTGAACAAAAAAATTACTATATAAAGATCGACGTCTCATGTAACTTCATTTTTCAGCATTTTATCAACAACTAAATTATAGTGCTAATTTGTAAAATCTATATTCAAATAATTTTTTAATTTACTTATTGAGTATGTCATTTCTTCCAACTTCGCTCTTCTTTTTACCTATTAAATTTTGGACTTTTTCATCCTATTATGCCTTCTAATTGTTACTTGTATTTCCATTGAATTTTCAAACTTCTCTATCCTATCATGATTATTACTTGATCCCAAACGTGCGTCACCCTATAGTTTGAGTCTTGTGTTATGGCCAACCCCTAATCTCCAATGTTTCTTCCTAAGCTTTTGTTCCCCTCCTAACTTCCCAACATGTGTCATATTATTTTTAGCAGTATTTTTTTGGTGCCATCACTTTCAAAAATGGAATATCTTTCATCCATGATCATTATTTAAATTTGAAGTTATGGTTCTACTTGGTGGCTAACTTTGTAATGAAATAACTTGCATAATAGAAGAAGATGATATGAAATATGCTGCAAATACTTAATAATAACTGAGAATAACAAGCCACTTTGATGGCCCACAAACCTCCAAATATCTCCAATGAGAACACAATTAACAATATGATGATGCAATAAGACTCACAACCTCCTATATATACCTATTTATTCCTATGGTATCACCTAGGCCAACTTAGACACCCCTATATAAGCCTTAGGCCAACCTAACTAACTAAATAAAAATATAATAATGATAACATGACTTAATTAGGAGTTAAGAAGCCGACTATTCATAACCTAATGTGCACCAATATTAAGGGTGTAGCATGCCCCCCTCTTCAAAGAAGCATTGTCCTCAATGCTAATCAAGTGTGGATTTTTTTGAATGAACTCATCCTCCCATGTGACATCTTCAACTAGTAAATTCTTCCATTGAATGAGATACTTAGTGAGAGTTATATTCCTTAGCTTCTTCGTGTGTATTTGACGAATACACTCTGGTTCCAAAATGATTCTTCCTTCTTCATCGAGCTTTGGTAGTATTGTTTGAGTTGGAATATTATGCCCAATTACCTTCTTCAAATAAGAAACATGAAAAACTAGATGTATCTTTATTGTTGGCGACAGTTCTCTAACTTGTAGGCAACACTACCGATCTTTTGCATGATTTGGTATGGCCCATAATACCTTGGATACAACTTATTATCGAGTTTTTTATTGTTTAAGTGAGATTTACTTATAATACTATAAGCTCAAGAAGACCCAATCCCCAACATCAAAACTTCTTTCACTACGATGTTGGTCTTCCAGTTGTTTCATTCGATTTTGTGCCATGGCTAAATTCTCCTTGAGTTTTGAAAGTACCTATTGTTGATGAAGCAAGTGGTCCTCTACAACCTAAACTCTTGGCAACACCCTTAATGATGATGTGATGGAAGGAGGATGATATCCATAAAGTTCCAAAAATGGAGACATTTTTGATGAGCTATGAAAAGAAGTGGTATACCACCATTTTGCTAGCGATAGCCAATCTACCCATTGAGTTTGTTTCTCTAAAGTGAGACAATGTAGATATCCTTCCAAAAAATTATTAACAACCTCAACTTTCCCACCTGATTGAGGATGGTATGAAGAGCTATGATCCAATTGAGTACTCAAACATGAGAATAAGTCTTTCCAAAAGTGGCTAGTAAAGATAGGATCACGATCACTGACAATAACCTTAGGTGTACCATGCAACTTTTGTATATTCTCCAAAAAACCTTTTTCCACTACACTTTCTATAAAAGGATGTGATAATGCAATGAAATGTACATATTTAGTGAGGCGATCAAATACTACCATGATGACATTATGACCTTTAGATTTGGTAAGCCTTGTGATGAATTCCATGGATACCTCTTCCTAATGCTGGCTAGGAATAGATAAGGGCTGCAAGAGACCTGGTGTCTTAATTGTCTCCCTTTTATTCCTATGAAAAACCAAACATTCAGCCACAAATTTTTGAACATCACCTTTTAGCCCTTCCCAGAAAAAATCTTGCTTGACCTGATGATATGTCTTCAAAAATCTTGAATGACCACCAATTGGGGACTCATGTAATTTTGTGAGAATCTCATGTTTAAGAGTGGAATTCTTGTAGAGATACAAACACTCTATATACCAAAGAGTATCTCCCTTCCAACAAAACTTATCTGAACTACTAGGATCACCTTTTAATTGTTGGATGAGATTACTTGTCGCAACATCATTTTTCCACTCTACTTTGGCTTCTTCCACCCAATTTTCTTGTAATATTGAAAGGGCACACAATAAGGCTACATCTTTCTCATCCTTCCTAGAAAGTGCATCTTCCATAATATTTTCCTTCACTTTCTTATATGCAATCTCAAAGTCATATCCTACCTTCTTAGTGACCCATTTTTGTTGTTCTTCAGAAGATAATCTTTGTTCCAAAAAATATTTTAGACTATCATGATCTGTCTTAACCTTGAAGTATCTACCCATTAGATAAGGCCTCTATTGTTTAACTACGTGAAGGATTCCTAGCATTTCCTTCTCACAAATACATTGGAGTTGATTCTTACCCTTTAATTGATGACTCTCAAAAGCAATTGACCGACCTTCTTTCATAAGAACTGCTCCTATCCCATTTCTAGCAGTTCATCACATTCCATAATGAATTCTTTGGTGAATTCAGGAGTGGTAAGCATTGGATTTGTACACATAGCCTCCTTCAATTTCTCAAAGGCTGCATTAGCAAACTCATTCCAATGAAAATAATCCTTCTTCAATAAAGTGGTGAGGGGTGTTGTTATATGACCATAATTCTTCAAAAATATTCTATAGTACCCTGTCAAACCCAAGAAACCCCTTAGTTTCTTAATGTTTTTTGGAATAGGCCATTCATGATAGCCTTAATTTTGTTAGGGTGCACCTTTACTCTTTCATGTGAAACTATGTGTCCCAAATACTCCACCTCCTTAAGACCAAAAGAACACTTGGATGGCTTAGCATAAAGTTGATGATCTTTGAATATTTTTAATGCTTGGTCTACATGCTACAAATGTTCTTCGCAATTCTTTCTATAAATCAATATATCATCAAAGAACACTAACAAAAAAATTCTCAAGAACTTCTTAAAAATGGAATTCATCAAACTTTGGAATATAGATGATGCATTGGTAAGACCGAATGGCATCACCAAAAATTCATAATGACCCTCATGAGTTCAAATTTTTTTCTTACAAATATCTTTCTCCTTAATCTAAATTTGGTGATAGCTAGATCTAAGATCTATCTTGGTAAAATACATAGCTCCATTCAATTCATCTATCAAATCATCAATGACTAGAACTAAAAAATTATCTTTAATAGTGTACATGTTGAGCACTCTATAATTCAGACACATGTGCCAACGTTTCATCCTTATTATGTGTCATCATCATAGGTGAGGAGTAAGCACTTTGTCTATGCCTAATAATTCATGCCTCTAGCATCTCCTCAACATTTTTTTTATCTCACTTTTTTGTATGTGTGGGTACTTGTAAGGCCCGATGTTCGGTGGTTGGCTCCCTAGAACTAGTTGTATGGCATGATCATGATCCCTCTTAGGATGAATTCCTTTAGGAATATATCCAAGAACCACTGAGGGATGACCATTTATTTCTTGTAAATCTAGATGAGTAGGAGCATTAGATTGAGAGAATTCTAATGAACATAGCTAGGCTATAAATTCATCCTCTCCTTTCTTAAGAAAACTTTTCATTTGATGAGAGCTTACCATCTATGGGGAATTTTCATTCAACCCCCTTAGCTCTACTACCTTTCCTTCTGATTGAAATCTCATGCATAGTTCTTGGAAGTTCATCTCAATTGTTCCCAATGTAGTAAGCCAGTGTACTCCCAAAACAATATCTGTTGCACCCATGGATATTGCAATCACTATTTGGCAGTGCTCTTCCTTTCTCAATCCTATAGGATAGAGGAAAATTCATAGTTTGCAACTCTCTAATAATAATATTCCTTTAAGTGATCTTAGTAACCTAATTCGATGTGTTATCTTCTTCATTTCTCAGTGCTAACAATGCCTACACAATGTTTTCTCAGTCATGGTTATAGCGCTCCTTCATTTGAAGATATTATGTTGCTTAGAAAGTAATGTTTCAGTGAATTCATATTTTGTCTTGCAAATGTCTTGTTGCACTTGTAGAGTTTTTTTGTGCATAATATGTTGTCAAGATGCCTTCAAATGGAACTCTTTTGCAGAGGTAGTAGGATAATGGTGTCAATAAAATAATAGTTTTAGTGAGAGGTATGCCAATAGATACACTGAGAATGGAAGGCATAATGTTTTGAAAGTAAAAGAATCATTTATCTACTCAGATCTTGACACAAGTTTCCATAGTACATAGTATAGAATATATAATGTACTCTATTCCACGGTATCCACCTAATTCCATACCACCCAAAGAAGAAATGACTGAGATTATATGTGCCCTATATTTTGCAGCCCAAATGTGTCTTTCTAATGTTTTTCCACAATTAAGAAGAACCTATATGTCATGAAATGTTTGTGCCCACCCAAAACTAATCCTTACAAAGAATGTATGCACCTATGTCGAATACCATAAGTTGCTTCAAAATACACATTGGCATCTTTATGATTATAACACAACATATTTTTTTCCACAGTTTCAAAATACACATTTATGATAATATTCACACAACAAGAACCTTGAAAGGAAAAAACCTTTCTCTCATTCTTCCTAGGTCACTCCTCAAGAGCCCGTATCAATATTTGTGGGCTCTTTACAATAGCTTATCCACTAATGAGAAGGCTCCCCTCATTTGCTAATGGAATAAATTGTCATCTACTATGCTTGAATGTGTAATGTGATGTAGCACGTTCAATGTCACAAGGCATAGTTTGAGAGAAATTTTTTGAGACTTGATATCCATAGAATCCAACTTCTTTCAACACAAAATGCAGAACCAACATCCCAACCAAAGAAACTTAGCTTTAATATGCACCATAAGCAATGTTTTCCCACATGAATGGTGGAATTGAACTAACTTTTGGGGGTCCCTTGAATAGAAAACATACACAGACACAAACTACTCTAGTACGGTAGCCAAAGAGGAGAAAATAAATGGATGATACATGGATCGATGATAGCCTGCCATCCTTGATACTCTCTTGGAGGAAAATCTTGCACACTCACCACATTTTTGAGGAAGCTTAAGTACCACTTGAGACAAGTTTGTGTCTAAACTAGCTTCCTGAATTGCACTTGCATTCAAGGAAGGTGCTTTTAAATTGTTATTGCTAACTAAGCACTCGTGCTATCTCCCAATTTTCTTCCAACTAACCGATTATATGAGTGATTATTTCTCATTAAGACAAGCATATTTGGAAGTGGATTTTTATCAGATATTATAGTTGCAAGTTCCACTTTAGATCACCAAATCCTTCACAAAACCTTTTGCACAACCACCACAAAACCACACAGTTATTATTGGGCTTTCAGGGTGATGCAAGGAGATTTCCCTATATCACTGGGAAGGCCCAACAACAACTATGCAGTGTTGCATTGGGCTTACCCCGCATCACCACGAAGGCCCAACAATAACCATGTGGTGTTATGGTGGTTGTGCATAAGGTTTTGTGAAGGCTTTGGTGATCCGAAGTGGACTTGCAACTACAATATCTGATAAAAATCCAGTTCCAAATATGATTTTGGTGGATGCCCATATCCTCATCCAAAGCTCCAATTCACACATAGGCAAGAAGGACACTTTCAAAGGTTGAGGAGTTGGGCTCTACACCCACTGATTGCATTTTCTTAAGATTTTTGAAGGACTTTTCAGAAAAAACCCATTTTGAACACATCCTTCAATCATGACATTCCATGATATCACATTTCTTTGAGGCATTTTTTGAAACAGTTCGCTTTCCTTGTCTATGCTTCCACATTTTCATGTATGTCTAGTAGGGCACTTGTAACTACAACATATGACAAAAAAAACATTCTTATGCTTTGATGGATGTCCCTTTGTTATTACTGGATAGCTAATGTAGTGCACATTATTATAGTGCAAGCCTATTTTTTAGATTTTTTAATTTAGGTTCATTAGTATTCTCCACAAGAACATTGTCCCTATTTAAAATTATGGATATGGTTGATATCTCTCAGAAAAATTCCTCTTGCAAAAATCTTGGAGATTAATTTAGATGTAGTGTGAAAATCAGAATGTATGCTCAAAGTTTCTTAACAACTCTAATAGTTGTACCAGGGGCCATGTTTAACAAACCAAATATAGAATGGTGGAAGATAAATGATTCTTTTTTCTTTTATTCCATAAAATTAAGTAAAAGTATTGAATTTGGAAATACTCTATTGCCTTCATTTGCCAAGCCAATTTTTTCAATTTTGCATAGCTCTCCCATGTTTGTGGATGTGATATGTCTCCTACAATTTTTTAATTGATTTATCTTTCTATTGTGTTTGGACTTACTTTTGTAAACTTTTATTCTTTCTAAATTGAGACTAATAGTAATTTTGCTAGTTGTATTGAGGCACAACTTCTTTCATGGCAGAAAAGGAAGCACCTTGTTGCTCATATAAGATGGCACATTGCATATAAAGGAGGAAAGATTCTAGGGTTATTGTTGACTACATTGAAGGAGAGAGCTTCATATATGGGACATGATCAACACTCTCCTTCTTAGATTCTACACATTACAACTTGCTCCAGGAAGATTTCCTATGTTGTAGAAGTTTAAGAGATGAAAGGGGCATGTGAGCTTGCATTGAAGGGCTCTAAGTATGTGTTTCCATCATTGCAAAAAAAAATTGGAGAATTTTATTTCTTGTCATTTTTGTGAATTTTAACTCATATTTTCAGTCTTGCGACTATAAATAAAAATTGTAATGCTCTATTTCTAAGAATTTTTCAAGCAAGTTTGACATTTCAGACTTGTGCAAGCTGTAAGAACACCTTTCTTTTAATAAAGTTCAACATTTTTTCCTTCTCAATGGCTATCTTATTGTGTGCAATTGATGATTGATGTGTATTTATGTGTTTTATGTTTAAATCCTCAAATATCAGTCAGTTAAAATGACCAAATATACTGTAGTAATTGGCATTAATTAATAATTAAATTGACTAAATATACTACCAATTGACAAAAATTAGTCAAGAGTGAATAAATATGACCAGTGAAATAAAAGTGACTAAATATACTACCAAATTGATCAAATGATGATTAAAATTAATGACTAAATATAGGGTAAGTGCACCAAGATGGTTCCCAAAAAGGGGGCTTAAGTGGCCACTTTTTTTTTTTTTGAAATCAAGAAATACTGACCTTGGACATGAAATTGAGGATACTTACGCTCAAAATTTTGAGATGGAACAAAAACAAGGATTCAAGTGCTCTGATTCTAATTTCTAAACTACTAATTTATTTTGAAAATGGTTGATATTAAGGGGTTCAAATGAGGGACATAAAAAAATTGGTGTTGTTTTTGTCAAAAAAATATAACATAGAAACTCTTGTACGACTCTCGTACAGTGAATTTTTTTTAGTATTTTTAAAATCACTACAGGTAGAAGTTAGCTAACACTGTGTAGTTGATGCAGAATTTTTCTGATATTTTTTTAATGAATATTTTATTTTTTACTAATTTTCGAAGTGGACACTTCCTAAAAAATAGAATTTCGGCCATACTACCCCTACAAATTTTGGAAACTAATTGATTCTATTTTTTTTGTAGAATGGATTCTAGTTTCTAAAAATGTAATTTATTTGAAAATTCGATGAACAGTTAATTTATAATGAAAAAAAAACCAAACAAGTTGCTTTTAGCCAAAAAAGAGATACAAACAAAAGAAATTATTGATGAACGAATTAACATTGTCAGAAAGTGAAAAAAATTACATCGTTGGATAGCTAAGAGAGAACCTAACATTACCCAGATGTTCGATTTGTTTGATATTGAACCACGTGCAATCTTGATGGTGAGCACGAACCCGATTATGTGAAATATTGTACAAATTGCAAAAATACGTCTTTGGTCGTTGGGAATGCCCTCCAAGCCTTTGGGTTGGTATTCCAAGGAAAATACCAATCCCAAGGCTTGGGGATTCCCAAAGAAAGATATAACGCGAGCTCGTGATAACACGCTCATGTTATAAGTCAGTTTTGACATGGTTTTTTTTTAGTTTCTGGGAAGCATGTCTAGCAAGACATAACGCGAGTGCGGTATAACACGCTCGCATTATGTCTTGATTTATGTTAAATGAATATTGAATGTATGTTTATATATTTTTATGCACATGTATGCTTGTATGTCATGTATGTATGTATGTATGCATGCCTCTATGTATCAATGCATGTATATTGTATGCATGTAAGATTGTATGTATATATGTATTATGCTTGTGTGCATGTATTTATGTATGTCTCTAGAGGGAGGGAGAATTTTAAGAGAGAGAGAGAGAGAGAGAGAGAGAAAGTGATCTGGAGAGAGGGAGAGGGAGAGGGGGTGGAAGTGAGAGTTTAAGAGAGAGGAAGTGGGAGAGAAGGGGTTGGAGTGAGAGGGACTTAGCTAGGTAGGGTGGGAGGGATAAAGGGAGTGAGAGAGAGAGGGGGGTGGGAGAGAGAGAATTGAGAGAGAGGGAGAGACAAAGAGGGGGGAGAGAGAGAGAGACAAAGAGAAAGAGAGAGTTATGTAGGTAGGG
Organism: Sequoiadendron giganteum; assembly: GCA_007115665.2. Taxonomy (NCBI): domain Eukaryota; kingdom Viridiplantae; phylum Streptophyta; class Pinopsida; order Cupressales; family Cupressaceae; genus Sequoiadendron; species Sequoiadendron giganteum. The sequence continues at coordinate 231,246,766 of CM021102.1, read as the reverse complement.
TACCAAAGGGAGAGAATTGAGAGTGTGAGGGGAGGTGAGAGGGATAAAGGGATAAAGTGAGAGTTTAAGAAAGAGGGAGTGGGAGAGAAGGGGTTGGAGTGAGAGGGACTTAGCTAGGTAGGGTGGGAGAGAGATAATTGAGAGAGAGGGACAGAGAGAGGGAGAGAGAGAGAGAGAGATAAAGAGAGAGTTATGTAGGTAGGGTGCCAAAGGGAGAGACTTGAGAGTGTGAGGGGGGGAGAGGGGAAGATTTGAGAGATAGGTAGTGAGAGGGAGTGTGAGAGTGATGAAGTGGGAGAGAGAGGGAGTGTGAGTGAGAGACCTAAGAGAGGGAGAGGTTGTGGGAGGTGTTATAGGGTAGAGGGTAGTGGGTAGAGGGTTTCAGGTTGAGGATAGAGCATTGAGTGTATAGGGTTGGGGGATTAGGGTTGAGGGTTTAGGGTTGACGGTTGATGGTCAAGGGTTGAGGGTAGAGGATTGAGGGTATAGGTTATAGGGTCAAGGGATTAGGGTTGAGGGTCTAATGTATAGGGTGGAGGGTATAGGGGTTGAGGGATTAGAGTTTAAGGGTAGAGGGTAGAGGGTAGAGGGTTTAAGGGTAGAGGGTTGAGGGTTTAAGGGTTGAGGTATTAGGGATTAGGGTGGGGATTTTTCTTGGATTTAAGGGTGTAAGGGTTGAGGGATTAGTGTCGAGGGATTAGGGTTTAGGGTAGAGGGTATTGGGTTGAGGGTAGAGGGTATAGGGTTTAAGGGTTGAGGGTTGAGGGTTAGGGTTGAGTGTTTAAGGGTTTAGGGTTTAGGGTTGAGGGATTAGGGTAGAGAAGGAGGGATGGATGGATAGAGAGGAGGCAAGAGGAGGGAGGGACATATATATATGAGGGCTGAGGGTTGAGAATAGAGGGTATAGGGTTGAGGACATGTAGGGTTGATGGATTGGGGTATTGGGTTGATGGAATAGGGTTGAGGGATTAGGGTTGAGGGTACATATGGTTGAAGGATTGGGGTTAAAAGTTCAATGTATAGGGTAGAGGGTATCGGGGTTGATGGTTTAGGGTTTGAGGGTTGAGGATTGAGGGATTAAGGGTTCAAGGTTGAGAATTGAGGGTTGGGTGTTTAATGTAGAGGGTAGAGGGTAGAGGGTAGAGGGTTTAGGGTAGAGGGTTTAAGGTTGAGGGTAGAGGATTGAGTGTATAGGGTTGGGGGATTAGGGTCGAGGGTCTGATGTATAGGGTAGAGGGTATAGGGGTTGAGGGATTAGGGTTGAAGGGTTGAGGGATTAAGGGTCAAGAGGGTTGAGGGATTAGGGTAGAG
>CM021102.1:230933188-231245355 GCA_007115665.2 Sequoiadendron giganteum | reverse complement strand
AGAGAGTGGGAGAGAGGGTGGAAGAGGGTTAGAGAGGGTCAGAGAGAGAGTGGGAGAGAGGGTGGGAGAGGGTGGGAGAGAGTGGGTGAGGGTGGGAGAGAGATCGAATGAGTGAGTGAGTGAGAGATAGGGATTTGAGAGAGGGAGAGGTTATAGGGGTTGAGAGATGAGGGAGAGACTCGAGAGAGATAGAGGGAGGGAGTTGGAGAGAGATATAGGGTATAAGGGTTAAGGGTAGAGCGTAGAGGGGAGAGAGATAGAATTAGGGTATGAGGGTAGAGGGAAGAGAGATATAATCAGGGTATATAGGTTATAGACAAAGAGAGAAAATAAATCTATTAAAAAACCAACTTTCTCATAATGCGAACTCGTTTTGAAGAAGTAGAGATATGTCTGTTTTAGGAAGAAATAATGCAAGCACGTTTTGTGTTGCACTAAAAATGGTAAAAAGACTCAATATACCCATGATCTCAAGGCCCACATTCTGCATATTCTCCTAGTTCTGCACTTGCTCTGACAAAAAATAGCTTTTTGATGATGTTGTGAAGTGTGCAAGCATGTTTTTCACATTCCACCACCTTTCCCATGATCTTTCTACCACCTTTGCATGAAATAGCAGAGTTTTTCACATTGAAAGACATATAATATCAATTCAAGTTTGAATTCCATTGAAAAATGATATACAATTGAAGTTTGGAGGGGAACAAGCTTTTGAACAAGTCAAATTGTTGTGGAGTTTGAAGAAAGAAGAAGCTAAGGCTACATAATTGGGTTGAACTCCTCCATTTGAAAGTTTGGTTTTTTAGGTATGTGAAGTCTTTACACATTTTCTTTCATTCTATTATGGCTTTCTTTCATTTTTTTTATTTTGCATATTCCATGTTGATCATTGTTTGTTTGTCATTATAACTTAGGTTGTCAATGCACATTTTAAATTACACAATTCTATACACTTGCCAATTACATTTTTAAACCACATCTCTTTGAGGCATTTTGTTATTTAACAGTTGACTTACCTTGTGTATGCTTCCACATTTTGTATACACATATATATGACATATGTTTTAAGGAAGTAAAATACAACATCATTTCTCAATCCTTTATTATGGAAGTGCATACCACTCTCTGAATATTTCATTGAGGTATTTTGTCAAACAATTATATTCCATGTTGATCATTGTTTGTTTGTCATTATAACCTTAGGTTGTCATAAAAATGGAAGCATGGACAAAGAATTTGAATTGTGATGCAACCAGGGGAGGTTCTGCAACACAACTAAACACAAAATATCAACCAACAACAACAATTCAAAAGTCACAATTATCAAAACTCTTCACTTTTCACCAAATCAACACTCTTCCTTGTACCATTTCCAACTCATTCAATCGGGTATTTCTTCTGGATAAGATTATTTTAGACCAAGAATTGAACCATTTCAAGGACCCTTCAGGTTACACAGTCACATGCCAACAAACCACTATTGGTTACTTTGTAACAACTTTCTCAAATCAAGCTTTCTACGCCAACTAGGCCTCAAATTAGGACACTTTAGGAAAGAAACTTATCTTGAAACTTGACCAAAACCTCCAAACACATGTGGGCAGAAATTTATATGTATTCAAACCAAATAATTCACAATTACTTCTTACAAATTCATCCACCAAGATGCCAAAACCAAAAACCCTCTTTTTAAGGCAAATAACCTAGGGCTTATTGGAAAACACACTTCCCAACCTTATAAAAATATGACACTTCCTCAAAAAGGTCTAAAGTGGCCTGGAAAAAATCAATTCAACAAGAAACAATGCTTCTCTAACACAATACTCACTTTAGCATGTCAAAACCTCTCAAATTCACATGGAAAACACCAAATTTCCCTTGTACACACTGAACATTCCCACACCTTTTTAGTGATGTTGCAGACCCATTCCTCAAGTTAGAGTGGCCAAAGTGAGAGGAATGGGTCAATACACCATTTTAAATGACTTTCAAACCTTAAAACCAAACCCTCAACTTTCATGCAAATAACCTAGGGTTTATTGAAAGTCTCGACAATCGGGCTTAGTAGACCTCGCCAATACTAACAACACTTCAAAAATTCCTTACAAAAGCTCAAAAAACCATTACATGGAAGGTTCCTTCAAAATTTCATCAAAAACCTTCTTTAAAACCCCATTTAAACAAGGAAAACAATGTAATTCTTCCTATCTTGTAATCATGACATGCCTCTACACCACCTTTTTCTATGATAGAAATAGTCTTCTACAAGATGACTGTAAGTATTTTTTATGAAGCCTTTAATGAAATATATTTCATTTATTTGAATGGATAAATATCTTCATAACTAATATTCATCTCATTACCATGCTACAGGTAAACTTATTCACCATGCCGAAGAAATGAAGAAAGAATAAACTAACAGACGAAGAGTATGAAATCTTCAAAGAAAAGGAGAGAGAAAATTTGAGGGAATATCTTGAAAAGAAGAAATTGGGTACTATTGACAAAAATAAGACAACTGAAGAGGAACCTCAACCATAAAAAAGAGAACAAGATTTGGCAGCACAAAGGGCATAAATTTGAAAGCATCGTGGTAAGACAGATTCATATACCATAGTTGGAGACACAACCTCTACGAAAAGTGAATACAAAGGGACACCATTAAGAATAGGAAAATATGGAGGGACACTAGCTATCACAAGTGAATATGAAGGGACAACATCTATCGCAAGTGAATATGGTTGGACACTATCGAGTGCATCTCAAGTTGAGAGTACATCATCACTCGGATTTGACGAAGAAGGCATGCCATCATCCCCACGAGAACCTCCAGGTATGTCTTCTACTCCACCATCGATTGAAGGTACGCAATCTAGCCCACCTCAATTAAATATTGATGAAATTCTTAATGTTGAGATGTATGTACCTAGGAGAACATCACCTAGAATTTTGCGTAGAAAGCCAGAGTATTTGATTAATTTTGATGAGGATATTTTGCAGCACATGGAAGGTAAGATTCCAACACACACTTGTAGAAGATATGCTGATAAGATTTGAAAATTTTACTTTGAAATGCTAAATGACACCGCAAGATGTCAACTATTTGTTGAAATGATGTGGGGTATAAAGTATCGAGTTATCATGAAGACTCTTGGGTTGAGAACATTGAATGCATAGAGTGAAAAAAATATTGTAAAGAATCTAATGGATGCATATGAGAGTGTGGGTAAGACCTCATGCTCAAAGGATAGTAATGTCACATGTGTCATTACATCACCTTTGGTAAGAAACCAGACAAAGAGAGCTTGTCTCATTAGAAATACAAATCAACAAATGTTTTTTAGTAGAAAAACTTTATCAAAAGTTGTTCAAAGGCGGCAAAGAATTGAGGGCACCAATTCAAATGAATTATGGCCATTCTTGGGGAGACTGCCACAAAAGGATAAAAAAATTGTTGAAGCATTGAGAAAAATTATTGAAGATTATTGGAAGAATAACACAAGGCCATATCCGAATCAAAGGGATGTGGTAAGAAGGAGAATCGATAGTCGGAACCATGAGCCACATCCAAAGCATTTTTTGGATAAGACTCAAACTCATTTTTTTTGTAAATTTCAAATGGATTATCCTCAAATAAATATTTGTCAAAGATTTTTTGAAATTATTAAACCTTTTTATGTCAAGATAAATCACACACACTAATTGTTGCTATAGAATACATATTGAATTCTCTAACCATTATGATGTTTATCATTCTATATGTTGTGATTTGCATACTAACAATGTTTTACAGGATTGTGGCATAAAAGCCCCATCAAAATATTCAAGAGAGTTCTTATCAATTTTTTTATGTGAAATAGAGGATGGCCAAATATTCTACAGGACAACATGCGAGCATTACAGTGGCTTGTAGCATATGCCAGTATGTCAACATATGGAAAGCACAAATGAGGTGGGGCAAAAACTATTAGAGCTCGAGAAGTATAAAACGGTGTCATACGCTACAAAAGATGGGTCTCAAGCAAAAAGGTGTGATTTGGTTATTCAGAAGATTCCAGTATATTAGTTTATGTCCATGTGTCATGACAATATACTATCTAAGTATGCAAGGCATACCCATAGAGCCTGATGGCTGGACACACAATTCAAGCTATACAAGGAAAATTTTCCAGTTGGCAGCATAATATCATTGGTTGAATTTGTAGAGAACTAAACTCTATAGCCACAACGTGAGGTGTAGTAACAGTATTAAAACTCCATAGAAGTTTCAATATTTGTGCACATAACATTCATTCATGCATCTAATAGTACAGAGGACCAAAGCAATGTATTGTGTGAGTACCACTTTCAAATTAGTGACGATCGTACACATTCTCCAGAGCACGTGCAAGGTTGCTTCCAGATGTTCTACAATGGTTTGGGTAAGAGGGGCATAGCATACGGTCGACATATACTATATTCGGATAACTGTGCAACATCGTTCAAGAACTCATGCATGTTCTACTGGTTGAGCAAGATGCATGTAATTACAAGTGTTCAACATATGTTGAACTTTTGTGAGGTCGGGAATGGAAAGGGGGAGCATGATGGTGCAGGAGCATGCATGAAAAGAGCATTAGCACAAGAAGAGTTAAAGTATAGAGATAGTGCAAATTTGACAGATGCAAGATCAATTGTCGAGTGGTGTAATGCTTTGATGGGTCCAGGTAATGAAGGTACATCTTTAGTTCGTATATTTTTTTGGTTGATGGATGATACTAACATTGCACCATACCAGGAAGTTGTTGTACACTAACAAGATCATGTGAGCTACACTCTTTCCTTAGCTCAAATGTAGGTTCATGGGGTATCGATACACAAAATATGGCATGCTTTTGTTCTTCATGTACACTACAAGACTGGAATGATTATGAGTTAGGGGAGTGGGTTGACAAATGGTTGACAAGTTATCTTAGCCCACTTCACACGTATTGCCCTTCGACTGCATTGGAACTAACATAGATGGAATCATCGGTCGACTTTGACCACGTATCAAATCTAGTTCAACCAGGTAATATATCTGCTTGCTTAGATTTTGAAATTCCATATTGTTATATTACTTTGTAGTGTATTCATAATGTTGACTAATTTCAAGAGATTTGTTGCACATATCAATGCAGAGAAAGTTTATGCAGTTATTGCAGATGAAGACAACAAAGAGGGAACAAACTATTACTTTTGTCATTTTCTTGAGGCCAAAAAGAAATTGGAGGCCTTGGTTATAGATGGAGAAAACATTGAATAACCTACAAGATCAGTTGTTGTTACTAGAACGTGGCTTAGAAGGTACCCACATAAGAGTGTTAAACATTGATTGTTTCATGACTTTGAAACACATTGTAAGATTCTTCATTACTTGAACCTTGTCGTGGCATCCAATGTTTGTTTGACCAAATATGGGGGTAGAAATTTGAACAAGATCTTGTGGAAGGTCCGTGAGTCTGACCACAAAGCAATACTTGACACAATAAAGAGTAGAGCAAACCCAGATGGTTCGTTGGATTAATTTTTAAGTATGCACATCGGTTCTTTTTAATTTATACTTGTATGCAAATTTAATTTATTTGATGGCAATGCTATCATCTTCTTTTACTTTGCCTATTTGTAAGTAACCTACTAGAAATTGATTGGCGTCCCCTTGCAGAAAATGCAGATTTATGAGCCATCCAAGAGGATGTTAGCTAGAAAAGCAATGCAACATCCTTATTTTGATGATCTTGAAAAATCTCAATCATGAATTTAAGCCATTACAAAAGTGTGTGCAAAGCTTGGTGAGGGAATTTCAAGTTATTCATTTGAATTTAACCATATCATGAGCACCTATGATGTAGACATTGTAAGAGCATCTCAAATTTCAACTTACTCTATTCATGAGAGGTGTTGTGTGAAATAGGTATGTTGGAATTCCCAGTAAAGATGTATTACTAGGAGTGACTAAGTTGTGAGACTTGCATGCCTATCTGTAAGTGCCTTCCATCTATTTTCATTTCATTTCCATTTTGGATGCTCTTTCTTTTTCTCTTTTACTTTGTGTATTTGTAAGTAAAATACAAAAATTTGATTGGTATCTCATTGTATAAAATGTCGATTTATTCAGAGGGTATGTGCAGGATCATGATGGGCCAAAAAGTGGCAATATCTAAGTGATATGATGACCAATGCAGCTAATGACCTTTTTTTTACCCAAAATTGATGAAACAAAAAGGGTTTTTAAAGGAGACTCTCAAATTTCCACCAATATAAATTATGCTTTACTTTGAATTTAATAAATAATCATTATTCATTTTCTATTTGAATTACGACTAAAGCCCTAATTGATAGGCTGATTGAAAAAAATCTATAGTTTTCAAATGGTATCACATTTTTTGAATCCGAAACATGTGTCACATTCTATGCTTTGCATACTATAGGATTAAAAATAAATATATTGAATTTCATAAATTTTTGACCAAGTTAAGGTGGTTAGACACACGAGTTTTTATATTTTTAAAAATTTGTAATAAAAAAATCATAATTAATTATTTACTTGGAAACACATTACAAAAAAATATGCATTACATTGGGAAATGAGTCCCCTACTTATATCTAAAATATTATATAAAATAATTATTATTTTATTGTGGTTAGGGTGGTCAGACAAACACCTACTTCTTATTTTTTCCCTGAAATTTAAGTACTACTGCATTCAAATTTTAAATTTTCACCAAATAGATTTAAAAAAAAAAACCTATTAGTTTAGAACCTACATTCAATTTTCTACAGATTCTATTCTTACAAAATTTTAAAATAATATAGATAACCTATTCAAACTTTTACATCAAGTTGCCAAACTTCGATTTTCTAAATTTTATTGCCACTTAAGGGCCTATTTTTTACATGATGATCCTACACATACCTAGCCATCAAAGAGAATCTCAGCCAAAAAAGCAATGCAACATCCTTATTTTGATGATCTTGACAAATCTCAATTTTGATTTCAAGCCATTATAAAATATTGTGTGAAGCTTAGTGAGGGAATCTCAAGTTACTCAATTGAAGTTAACCTCATAATGAGCACCTATGATGTAGACATTTAAAAAGAATCTCAAATGTATGAGTGAAATTGTAAGAGATCTATGAGAACGAAGTACCTAAGACATTGTAATGAGATTTACTCAAATACTGTAATTTTGGAGTTCATGTTTGGTGCAGTAGCACCTTGCTCTCTAAATGCCTTCAATAGGAAAATTTGCAAAAAAATAATTTTGAAATGTAAAAAATGTGAAAAAGGTCATGCGTAGGTCATATGTAATGTATTCAAAGTCTCAAAGAGGTCATTGTTTGATTAGAGAAGTGATATAAAGTATGTAAGGTCGAGTAAAAAAGAGATCTTTTGTATTCTTGAATATTTACAATCAATAAAGTCCCTATTTTAGTGATTTTATGAGTTTTTCCAATTGTTCATTAACTTGTACAACTTGTACATTAGTTTAAGGCCTTGAATCTTGTTTTTTAAGGTAGAATAGTGAAGTATATTTCATTTGAATCTATTTAGGAGGGTATCCATTGAGTTTATCATTAGTTTGAACTGATTTTTCTCAACTCGATCTGTAAACCCTCAAGATTGGGGTTTTGAGAGTCTAGATAACCAATAATGACTACTCCACCAAATTTGATAGTTTAGATCAGTGGAGTAAGTTGGTCTTAGGATTTTTTAGGTGTGTGTGTGTTTATCTTTGTAGGGGAATTCAAGAAACAAAGGTGGAGCTACTACTACATGGTTTTATGATGAATTTCCAAGTGAAAAGTGTGGCTCCAAGTGGTGTTTTGAGGAAAAATTCTCAAATGAAGTCACAAAAAATGATTGATCTAGATAGCTATTATTGAGCTACAACACATAATTCAAAATCAATAGTGAGGGTCTTGGAACATGTGCATCAAAAATGACCTTCTTCGGTGTCCTCATTAGGCTAACTAGGCCTAATTTACAAAGGAACATAACTTTAAACATTCAACAACCCCATGAACTTGTTTGGGAAGAAATTATCATGTATCCAAACCCTCATATCCACAATTTATCTCAAGAGAAACTCACTCCACCATGCCAAACCACAAAACCCTTATTTTATGCTAGTATGAGGAGGGTTTATTGAAAGCAATGGTTCCACACCTTACTAGAACATGCCACCACCTCAGACCTTCTTAAAATCACCTACACAAACTCAGAATACAGTCACTCAACCTCTACATGCAATATTTTATCAAACCCTAGGGTGAAATCTTATTTTTCATGTCCTTTTCCATCAAAATCTACAAGGGCAGCAACACAAACCCCATAATTTTTTTTCCCTTTCACCAAATAAGAACCCTAACATAAAAATGGGTTTCTAAATATGTTTTGGTTCTGTGGAAACATGAAGATATTGAAAAAGAGAACACAATCACCCTGTATGAAACCGTACAATTCAAGGAAACATAAAATTTTTGGTAAAATTACAGAAAAATGCAAGGAAACAATGAATTTTATTGATCTTATTCTAATTGTATGGTAAATTTATGCTATAAATGGTACATTTATGTTATGCATAGTCCTCTTTCGAACCCAAACATGCAGAGTCGCTCTGAGGTATGTTCAACCAAATCGATCCCTTAAGAGTCAAAAGTACTAAATGGCTACAAATTTCAACATGCTATTACTTGGATACCATGATGCTTATAAAATTTTCATCTAATCCTACAAGATTGTGTTGGGCCTCTCTACAAAACCTTCTCTCATTTTTTTCTATTCCAAAGTGGTTTTCCCGTGGCGGTGAATTTTCACTTGATGGAAAAAGTGTCAAATGCAAGCAGTGCAAAGTTACAAAGTGGTGCAAATTTTGTTCTGCAACTCAAGTGACCAAGTGGAATATTGTAATGCATCTAAATAGGTATGTTTACTCTAGGCATGGTCCTCTTTCACACCCAAACAAAGGTACTTTCAACTGGATCGATCCCTTAAGAGTCCAAAGTGCTAAATGGCTGCAAACTCTAGCATGTTGTTACTCGAATACCATGATGCTTAGAAAATTATCATCTAATCCTACAGGATTGTGTTGGTCCCCTCTAAAAACACCTATCTCAGTTTTGGATATCTCAAAGTGGTTTTCCCATGGCAGTGGATTTTCACTTGATGGAAAAAGAGTCGAATGCAAGCGGTGCAAAGTTGCAAAGTGGTGCAAATTTTGTTCTACAACTCGTATGACCAAGAGAATTGTTCCAATGTGTCTGAATAGGTATTTTTATGCTAGGAATGGTCCTCTTTTGCACCCAAACACGCAAAATCGCTTTGAGGTCTGTTCAACCAGATCAATTCCATAAGAATCCAAAGTGCTAAATGGCTGCAAAATTCAAAATGTTATTACTCGAATACCGTGATGCTTAGAAACTTCTCATCTAATCTTACAAAATTTTATTGGTCCCCTCTACAAAAACCTCTCTCATTTGTGGCTATCTTGGAGTGGTTTTCCCGTTGTGGCAGATTTTCACTTGATGGAAAAAGTGTCCAATGCAAGTAGTGCAAAGTTGCAAAGTGGTGCAAATTTCGTTCTACAACTCATGTGATCAAGCGGACTATTCCAACACATCTGAATATGTATGTTTATGTTAGGCATGATCCTCTTTTTCACCCAAAAATGTGGAATCGCTCCAAGCTATGTTCCACCAGATCAATCCCTTAAGGGTCCAAAGTGCAAAATGGCTGCAAACTTCAACATGCTATTACTCAGATACTGTGATGGTTAGAAACTTCTCGTGTGATCCTACAAGATTTCATTAGGCCCCTCTACAATAACCTCTCTTGGTTTTGGCTATCTCGGAGTGGTTTTCTCATGGCAGCGGATTTTCACTTGATGGAAAAATTGTCAAATGCAAGCAATGCAAAGTTGCAAAGTGGTTCAACTTTCATTCTACAACTCGTGTGACCAAAAAAATTATTTCAATGCATCCGAATAGGTATTTTTACGCTATGAATGGTCCTTTTTCACGCCCAAACATGTAGAATCTCTCCAAGCTATGTTCAACCGAATCGATTCCTTAAGGGTCCAAAGTACAAAAGGGAAGAAAATTTTGATGGGCTATTACTCGGAGACCATGATTCTTCCAAACTCTCCATCTAAGCCTACAGGATCACATTGGACCCCTCTACAATAACCTCTCTCAGTTTTTGTTATCTCAGAGTCATTTTCCTGTGCTCTCTAGTTCTCACTTGATGGAAAAAGTGTCAAATGGAAGCAATGTAAAGTTGCAAAGTGGTGCAAATTTTATTTTGAAATTCATGTGACCAAAATAAATTCTCCAACATGTCCTGATAGGTAGGTTTACGCTAGGCATGGTCCTCTTTTGCACCCAGATACACAGAATTGATCTGAGCTGCATTCAACCGGTTTGATCCCTTATGATGGCATGTAAAGCAATGAAAAAGAGAAACATACACATGAAGGTTGAGAAGTCTGAGTATTCCACACAAAAAGCGTATGATCATTGGTGCAGAGCACCTTGTTCCTCGATTTGATGAAGAAGGCCTAGTTCAATGGTTTTAGTCATTATAATGTCAAATAAGGCCATGATAGCCCATTCTGTAATCTTGCTTTTAGTTTTGAGTTAGTGTGGGGTCATTTGAGTCAATTATGTAAGTAAAAATAAGAAAATAGCATTGGTAAAGGCATTGGAAGAGATTACTAATTCTACCCCTCTTCAAAATTCAAAATTTAGGCTTTAAAAGCAAGGCTAGATGAGGTGAAAAGAAGAAATTGTTTGATAATAAGTTAGAATAGGTTGGAAATAGGGTGAGATTTTGGAGTTTTATGTGTTCAAATGGTCTACAAGGACAAGGGAGGTAAAAATTATGTTATGGCATGATGCCCTAATTGGGAATAAAGGGGTTTTGAATGAAAAAAAGAGACTTGAGGGACTAAAAGTGGGTAAAGTCAAGGGGCAACATAATTTGGTGGTCAATTAAGTTTGTGTAGGTAGAATGAAGAGTGTTGGAAGAGGTTTTGAGGTTGAATGACATCTGGATATGGGGATTTCAATAAAGTCTAGTGAAATTTGAGAAAAGTGAGGGTTTAGAGGGCCAATCACACCCTAAAAATTTGTGGATTTTGTGGATTTGCAGATTGGTAAATGCTGCCCAATGGTTTTTTGCAATTGGAAGAGTGATTGAGAGAATTCTTCTTTGTTAAATAGACCTATTCAAGGGTCTAGGACAATGTTGAGTCCATTTCTTATTTGTATTATAAATTATAACTTGCTTTCTCCCTAGTCCATTTCATATACGAGAAATAATATTGCAAAATATGACATTTAAATATTTAGACGTGTTTATATGGTGACACATCAAGAAAATATTGGAATCTTTTTATGAATCATTTCATGGAATACCAATTGAAAACATGTTTTTTTCTTGTAGATAAAGTTTCTTAGCATCAATCAATTAATATTCAAGATAAACCATGAAAAACAACAATGTTCAATGCTAGGGATAACTAATTAATAAGTATACATGTGAATAAGGGAAGAACAAGTACTCAAAAACACGCAAGCCTTGAAGTATACACATGAATACATAGTATACACAAATTAACACAAAGTATATGCATATGCATGAAAACACGTAAGTCGCAAAGTATACATTGGAACACACGTAAGTCACAAAGTATACATGTAAGTTGTAAAGTATACACTTGAATACATGTAACTCATATCTATTGAACCATCAATTTAGAATACAAATATGGACACCATCGATAAAAAATATTTGTATTAACCAAATAGCCATGTAGGCATACATCAATATATGTCGATATAAGTATGAAATATATGTAAAAAATAGCCATATACGCTTACAATAATGTCATATAGGCATACAATGTCAAATATGTCCAATACAAAATATGTACAAAACTGCCATGTAAGCATACAACAAAGGGCTCTGGAATCAAAATTAATTTCTCTCCATGCTCTAGAAATAAATTCTTTCCCTTTGCTTGTCGATTGGATTGCGATAGGTCTGTCATGCATTTGTGTTGCACTCGAGGAGTGCTCTTGCTGCTCCTCCTAGTGTTTAGTTCATGGCGAAGTTTTAACTGTTACAATAAGAAGTAAAGATATGAATATATAGAAATTACATTATTAAAAATTATATATTTGACAAAATAATCACTTACCACCATCTCATGATCTCTCTCCATGAGGGAAATATTCACACGCCCATGCTCAAGCATGCTCAAGCATGCTCAAGCCTTGTATAAACCATTCAAATAGAAATTAAACTGTGAATCAATAATGGTTTGATTTTTCACTAACTAACATCTATAACAACAAATGCAAATTGAAATTTACTAATTTGCCTCGTACCTCCCCTATTAGAGTCATCGAGGATTGTATAGTAGATGAAACACTGATCTCCATTTCCCTCATCACATTCAGAGGTGTTTCAGCTTGCAACATCTAAAAATAGAACAAAAAATTATTCAATGTAATCAACGATGTGCATATAAACTACACAAATCTATTAAGTAAAATTCATTAGTTAAACTCTTTATTCTATTACCTCCATGAAGGTTTGAGTAAATCCATTAGCACTGGGAGGTGTTCCCTTGAAACCTCCAATATTAGACTATTCAACATCCAAAATCGCATATTACAATACCATTCGTAAAACAATGCTATTAACATGTAATAAATTTATAATTGTTTACTAGTTACATACCCCACCGATAAGTGTAGTGAAAAAATAAGTAGGTGGAGGGCCGGTGTATCCAGTCTCAACACTGTGACCCTGCAATTTTATTAAAATCATAAAACTAAATTAGTTAATCTTGCATTTCAAAATCAAAATTTAATAAATTAAATTCAATGAACATGCTAACTTTTACTTGACTATCAATGTCATATGCCTCATGCAAAATTTCAGCTGCCCTCTCCATCTCCATAGTTGTAGATGGATCCTATATAGAAGCCTCCCGATTGTTGGTGGGGTCATATGAACAAGTTGCCTTGCAAGATTGACACACATGGTTTTGAAGGACACCACTCAAAGACTCCCCTAGATGGCGCTATACAATAGGGCTAGTATGATGGATGACACTCTAGGTCAAAGTGTCGATCGCCTGCAATGTCTCTACATCAGCACTCTTCTTCATGATGGAAGGCATAACAATGTGTTCATGAGGCGGCCTAGTGAGAGCTCATATCCCTTGCTGCATAGGATCCAACTATGCACCAGGTCTATCCCAAGCCGACCCCCCACCTCTCCCCTAGAAGTCCCTCATATCAAAATAATTTGGGATTTTGTTCAATATGAACTCAATGTATAGTTTCCTAAGGAAATATTACAAGACTTCACAATTGTTACATGGTGGGTAATCAAAGACCATGTACCACCTATCATAAAAATGGTTCCTAATCTGTTGGTGGTGGCACCAATGAATAGGAAACCTCTTTGCATTGAGGGTAAGATTTTGATTTGTGCTTGGGTCAATGAATAATGAGCACAAATCACCTTTTGTAATTTTTAAATCCTTTACATCTTTCTATGATAGTTTATTCATATAATAAGCCTTAGCTGCTTGCCTCCTGCCTCCTATCTTGCCATCCAGTTATTTGTTTGCTAATTGAATCTACATTTTTTAACATATCTTTCATTGAACTTTCTAGGGCTATTATTTCTACAGTTGAACCATTTGGATCTCTCAACCTACTGATTAAATCCTCAATTTTTTATTTTTTTTGTTCTCAATTTCACTCATTAAATTTTGTTGAGTGCCAGGAGGGGGTTGAGTGATTAGTGGAGGAGGTTATTATTGTGGTTGATTTTGATCTTGAGGATTTTTAGGGTTTGCAGGTTGATTTGCATCTTCTAAAAATTCAAAAAAATAAATATCAAATACAACCTAAAACTAACAAATTCAAAACAAAAAGAAAACAATCCTTATCTCTCAAACCTCCTCATCGTTGTGGCACCATCGTTGTGAAGAAATAGCAACCTTTGGTGAATATTTTTGCACAATGCCTCCTCCTAGAATGTGAACATGAAAAATGGGGGTTTTGGCCGTGGGAACAACAAAAAACACAGACGAAATGAAGAATGAATGAGTTTCATTTTTTTTTTCTTTTAACATGTCATAACGCGAACACGTTATAATGCACTTGCATTATGAATTTTCAAAACATTTTTTTGAAAGTGGCCACAAATTGGCTACCCATCTCCATGCACCTACCCTACACTACCAATGGACATAAATCAATGAATAAAAATGACTAAATAAGTGACCAGATTACAACAATCAATGACTAAATCAACAACTAAATATATGAGTGAATAAAAAATGGCTAAATAAGTGACCAAATTATAGTAATCAATGACTAAATCAACCACTAAACATACTATAGAATTGGTCAATCAAAACAACCAATAAATAACTAAAAATGGTTTAGTCATCAATTCGGCCACTTTATAAATGATTGGTAATAAACTAATATTGGTCACATGATCATGTTCAATCATTTATATGTAGTCTCTAGTAGTTTTTTCAGTCATATATTGTTGTTTTTGTACTAGCGATTGCAAAGGAGGATACTACTATAGATCATCAAACAAATCCTTCGATATCTAAGACAAATGTTGAGAACACTCAAGGCCAACTGGATACAATCATTCCTTCAAATAACAAAGAAAAATCTATTGGTGAAGATGTGCCTAGAAGGAGTGATGAGTAGAGGTCTTAGGAGAATAAGAGTGAGAATGCATCTAATGATGAAGAAGAGAAGAAGGATGCAAACACACTAGTTAATATAGGTGATAAGGAAAAGGATTTGAAGGAGAAGGTAGTAGAGGAGGATGTAAAGCCTATTGGTGAATCCTCCAACACCTTTGGAGATCCATTAATGAATTTTTTAAGCATGCAGTTATAGTTCGAACCTGTAATGTTTTCCCAGCTACCACAACTTTTGATGCAACAATGGCGTGTGGACATGGATAAGATATCTCCTCTTCACAAGCCTCAATTATGTGACACATTTCACAAATCTACTTGAAAATAAATCATTGAGACTCATTAGAAGAGTGATTAGATGATAGGTGAGGTAGTAAAGGTTCTACAAGAGGCCATACCTAGTGTAAGTATTGACAACTCCTTATTCAGTATGGACAGTTTAAAGTTTTTACTTGATTTATTTATGGAGTATGCTAGTGGGTTGAATGGGAATTTAGAGAAATAGAGAAAAAGATAAATGACAAGAAACTAATGGATGTAATGGAGAAGTGTGTTACTACACACAAAAAATTCTAGGAAAATATTAGAGGCACACACAAGCTTGTGTGGTGGAAGCTAAAGTTTTATTTCAGTTTTTTATAAAGTGGATAGGGTCTAAAAAATGGATAAAAGATGAGATGAAATCTATTGAGTCCCAAGTTAACAAAACTTCTAGTTCCTATGAACTAACAGAAGACTTGGATGGAAGAACAAAGTCTGCCATTGACAATCTACATGAGTAGTTCTTCCAACTGCAAGTACAAAAAGGAAAGATCATAACATAGTTCGATCATATTAGGTATTTGGTGTAATCTAAGTTCATGTACCTATTTCCAGTGCCCTGTTGAGTGCTAATAAATATTCAAATCTAAATTTGGTACCTAGCACTCTAGATGACGGTGAAGAACTCTTGATGGAGTTTGAACCCAAAGCAAAATGCTTGGCCTAGCCAAGAAGAGTTGGGAGGAAGGAAAGCAAGAATGGAAAGCCCATATTGAAAAGCTACAAGAGTCAAATGCTTCCTCTAGGTGAATGTATTTATATCCTTTTATACATTTCAATTATTGTTTTATAATTTTGTGTACATATGCAAATGGTCTATGACAATTTTCTAGTATAGTTTTTTTTGTTGGATTGCACCCTTAGGGGGAGTTAGTTAATATTTCATCTTGTATATATGTAGATATTAGTTAGGGGGAGTTCAGGTATATGTGAAGACTTATGTTTTTCACCCCTTGCCCTTGATGTCAAAGGGGGAGAATAGTTTTGGGAGATAGTTAAGGTATGTTGCCATCAATGAAAAAGGGAGTGATTGTTGGAAGAATAAGGAGTTTGTCATTGATGCATTTGTTGGCAACATGAGCATGAGGGTTAAGTGCATTGTATTACAATGTTTCCATTGATGCCAACATTGTATTTTTGTATGAAGACCATCATGTAGATCAGTTTGCAAAACTTGAACATGTTTGAAGATAGTTATCCAATGGGCATTTGCAAGAAGGTTTGATCCAGTGAAGGCAGTTGATATGGAAATTGACTAAGTGTCAATATAGGTAACTATGTGTATAGGACATTTGATTATTGGGTCCACATTGGTCCGCTGTATAGGATATTTCTCTGTGATTTTGATATAATTTTCTTGGTTGTTAGAGAAGCTTATATCTAGAGTTTCATATTATTTTGGCTTCTGGTGAAGAAGTTATGAGTTACAAAAGTTTGTTCTAGCATTACATAGGTTTCTAGTTTGATGTACATGTTTTGGTGAATCTACACTTTTCTGTAGATTTAAATTTGGATTTGTAGATTTGTGGGAATGTTGAAAGGTGCTAGTGGCACCTATATTCCAAGTGGCATAGAGTTTGGAGGTCCACATGTCAGTTTTTGGAAGTACAACTGGAAAATTATAATATTAGGTCATTACCAGTGTCGACCTAATCAGTTTTGTATATTGCGGATTTTGAATAAGTATTGATTCATTATGTGTGAGCTATTATGGGTCCATGCTGACCTATTTTTATTTATTATGAGTTTTGGATCTTGGTGCAAAGTGTGTATTTATGTTGAGCTGACAAGGTATCTTGGTATGATACATCTAATTAGGCCAACCTAATTGATGTTGTAAGTGTTTGTGGATAAAACAAATATATATGTAAGTTATTTTTTGATGTTTTGAAGATAGAGATGTTTAATGTGATGTATAGTTGATGTGAATTATGTGAGTATAAATTGAATGTAGAGTAGAGTAGAGTATTAGTGAACATCAATACATGAAGTGTGTAAAGTCTATATTTTGAGCTTCAACAAAACTGTAATTCATGCATATGTTAGATGCAATTGTAATAGTTCAAATCTTGGTTGTGTGCCACAATCTCTTCTATCTTTTCTTCTTTTAGTGGGCAATGAGTCCACTTTGAAAGTGAGTCCACCTACAATGAGAACTTATCTAATATGCTATAACCAGTTATAATATATTATGAGATAATAGTCACCATGTTTTTTCCCATTTTGGGTTTTCCACATAAAAATTTGGTGTTCATGTGTTATGAGATTTCATGGTTGCTTTCGTACTTTCCTTTCCTTCTACAAATTGAATATGCTATATGGAATGAATTTTTAAATGTTTAAGTGGTTTAAAAGAATACTAATTCAACCCCCATCTTAATATTTTGGGTGTTCAACACTCTACACACAAGAAAAAAATGTTAGGTAGAAATGTGTCCCAATGATTTAGAAAACTAATATCAATATCCTGCTACAAGGAATCATTGAAATTTCTTGAGGAAACAACACAAGACTTTGAAGTAGAAGGTCATATGATGGTAGAGGATATGTTAGGCTTGTGAACTATTACCATGAAGATTCAAGTGACCAACTTAAGCCTCCAATAAATTAGCCATACTGGATGTTGGATTGTGATCATAAAGAAGTAATCATTAGGAGAAAAGTGTGAGAAGGTGTAAAGATAAGAGAAATTATCAACCTAGTTAGTTCTACAATAACCCCTCTAATATATAAATATAATATTATTATTGAATATGGTGTGAACTCAATAGTCTTCCATATTCCACTATTTATAATTTGTAATATGGAAAGAAGATTGTTAGACAATTCAAGAATAGAAAGGACATTTGTGAAACATCCTTCACCTATGTCAATAATTCCTTTCCCATAAACACTCATATAAGTATTGGTAGCCATGAATATTATAGATATATATGTAGGTTGTAATGTCGAGAATAATTGTAGTGAAGAAACCATGTGATGGGAAGATCCAAAGTCAATAATCCATCTCCCAAACTTAGAAACTGCAAATACAATAAGTGCTTTGCCATTAGATTTTTCTTTTTCTTTTTACTTATAAGTATTTTGAGTTAATAAGGAATTGATGATAAATTCAAGGCCCCCCTATATTTTTCTTCTATTTATTCATACATTTATGCTCATCATGCTCAATTTTCTTGCAATAGGCACACTTTACTATTTATTTAGATTGTAAATTTCCCTTGATTTAAAAAAGTTTGTTTAATTTTTGGAGGGTTGATATTTCTAATCATCCTTGGTTTCCTTGTCCTTTTGATAAATTTTTTCTCCTCTTTTTTGTTTGAATCTTTGTGTTTCACATTTCCAACAATAAGGGCTTGAATTTATAAGACTTCATGGTGCCCATCTATATCAAGTTGTCTTTCTCCCTTGTTAAGGTTGCAATCAAGTCATCTAAAAAATGGAATTTTCCACATGGATCCAAGAGCTCTCTTGGTGGAATAGAAAGAAGAGATAAACACAAAGTAATCAAGAATTAGTTTATAATGTATAGAAAGGATGAGTTGGTCCTACTTTTTCTCCATCCCACATTATTTTAGCTACAACCTTAATGATTTAAAATTAGTGAATTAATCCTCAAAAGTGTAAAAATTACTTGGACTCAACTTATGAGTTTAGTTTTTAACTCATGAATTCTTAATTCATCTAACTTCCCAAAAAAATTCTAAGGATAGCCAAACTTCATTAGGTGTTTTCAAGGCTTCTACATGAAATAGCAGTTTAGGATATAGATCAATAAACAAAAAATTGAAGGCTTTAGATCACATTTGCTAAACCATTTTTCTTTATCTTTAGTAGCATTGGGTAAATTTTTAGTACCTATAGTTATCCTATACAACCCTTTATTCTTTAGCATAAGTTGAACATCAAGCTTCTCCTCACAATAATTAAAGGGTGTGAGAGGATTAATAGGCTAATTTGACTCCATGATTAAGTATATGGTGTTGCAAAATTTAAATGTGTGGAAAGATAATTCTTTAGGGAAATGTGGGAGTGCATAAGAAATGACACAAGAACTCTCCTCCTAATGTGATTATTACTAATTTTAGCCCCTCTAGAAATATGTGCAAGATAATTTTAAATTTTTGTGAAGATTGGATTCTAAAACATTTTGTTTATAATTCATGGATATTTTTACAATTTATGAAAAATTGGAAATCTAAATATTATTTTTATATTAAAGTTTGAATTCCCTACAAAATTTTGATTGGATTTTTTTTTGCTAAAAATCTGATAATTGAGGTGAAAGTTATGCCTCGTTGAAATTTTCTTATAAAATTTAACTTTAGGGGCCAAAACAATAATTACTTAGTGTAGTGTAGAAAAATGTACTCCTTTACATTTTTAGACTATGTTTGCATCCCCTTAATTAATTGGACTTAATTAAGCTTCTAATTTCCCAAATTATGCATTCCTAAGCCTTATTATTCTCATTTTCCAAAAGGGAAACTCACATTAAATAAATTCTAACATAATTTTAAACACCTTAGAAATTGTGTGTCTTGGATTTAAGTCCCAGGTCCTCCTTAAGTGTCAACACCTAATTTTTAATGTGTTTTTGGCAGAATTTTAATGATTCAAATTCAAGTTTCAAATGTCGGCTTATGGAATATAATTTTTGGGAAATTATATATTTATAGCTATAAATACATAGTTATTTATCAATTCAAACCTAGAAGCAAGAAGACACATTAACAAGAGTGAACACAAAATCAAATATTATTGTCAAGAGTATTGAAGAGAAAATTTATCATTCATCTACATAAACATTCAAGATCATATCATCATGTCAAGATTCATATTTTTTCATATCATGTTTTGGAGCTAACATTGTGATATAGGTTTCAAGCATTCAAGTGTCAAATCAAGCAATCATTCAAGACAACTCAAGCAAGATCCAATCCTTAGAGAGATGTGTTAGAATTTAGTCCTCTAAGGGAATCCATTAAGGGTTTGGTGAGTTGTAGCATAGATTTTTTCATTCATCAATTCCCTCCATTTATCATTGTTTTATCATCAAGGTTTAATTACCAAACCGATGTTTGACCAAGGTAAACCCCTTTTCACACAAAAACAAACATTTTTACCCTCTTTGTATGTGCAAATTTACAGGTGAAGGAGGATTGAAATTGGATCAAAAGATAATTTTTTTTAAGTTGTCAAGCCATAGAAACTCACCTACAAATTATATTTCTGAATTTTTGATAGTGGAATCTAGAGAAATCAAGAGCTAAGATCCAAGATTAGAGGACTGCGAAATCAAATTTTGGACCCCTGTACAGAGACCCATTTTCCCTAGGGTGAATCTGTCCTTGTAGGACACTCAAACCCACTTTTTGTGTCTGGTACATATCACTCTACCTTTCTTAGATCTACCTAAAAGTTACTGTTTTTGTTTGTGCTATCGTTAATTTTTGCATTTCAAGTTTTACATCACATAATTGTGTTCTTTAGATATTTTATCTTTATCTCCCCAAAGTGCATTTTAGTCATTTCTATCATTAGGAAAAAATAGATCCCCATCCCCATAGAGTTGACTCGCCTCAAGGTTAAAAGTTAATTCTATCCTTGGGATCTCTCTTTTTCTAATGAAACTAGGAAAATTGAGGATGTCTTAGGTGAAACCCTTTCACCCTTTATCTCTCTCCCATATTTTCCTTTTTTTACTTAGATATTTTTTCCAAAATTGATTTCACAACTATATTCATGAAGGAACCAACTTTCTGTTGATTATTTAAGCATAAAAATCCAACTTCCCATTTGCAAGTTATAGCAAAATGAAAAAATCCTCTATAATCTTTGATGTCACTTGGTGGCCATTTGATAATTAGTAAACCTCTAAAGGTTAGTAGATAATGTTAGGTTTTGTAAACTAGTAAAGGTTAGATAGAGGTTACAATGTTTAAAGACTAACATTGATAAACAAATTAACATTGAATGATAATGACAACAAACAAAAAAGGTGACTAGGTGGTTAGTGTTTGACCAGGTCTTGTGCCTGCCAAGTGGGAATTTGACCTATTTATGGGGCATGAATGGTGATGAGATGATTCCTCTAGATTTTTTTTTAGTGTGATTGGTGGAGGTTTGTTGAAATTAATACCATGTTAGAGGAACGATGATATGAAAGAACAAATGAGCCTTCCACTAGTGAAATGAAATGGTTCATAAACTCATAACATGATACAAATTATAATTTTTGAATTTATAACTAGAAAAATAAATCATAAAATTTTAAATTACAATTATTAAGTAGTCCAAATCATGACATATATATTATTATTTTAACATTTAGTAAAGTAAACTAGATAGAATTAATATTTTACAAAAAATATTCATCATCCTTTATTTAAATCCAAGTATACTAGTATAAATATTTTACAAATTAATAACATAATCATAAGGAAATATTTTCACTTTCAAATACAAATTTATTTCTATACATGAACACACTCTTTTTGATAGAACATACAAACATATAATCAATTATATACAAAATATAATCTAATTTTTACACCTTTATAGTAGTGTAAAATCTAAATTTGAGTGAGTGCAAATAATTGGATTTGTAAAGTTGTGTGGAGGGAGAGCATCATCCAAGTTATTTACCTCTAACGATAGGCCAACAATCTCCCACAAACCTTCCAACTGGAAGTGGCCATTCCCTTCTATGTGGGTGACAGATTATGGTAGTTTCTATAGTACCATTTAAATCTAAGAACTAAGTATATGAGTACTACACTATCTAGTACAATCTATCATGCATCCCCTAGATACCCTCTAGCTACATGACATATGATTGATATACAAAATACTAGATAATCATGAAACTAATAATGCATGCAACAATGCATTACTTTGGCCAAATTTTTCAGTATAATCACATTCCTCACATGGATATGCATACATCATATGTTCACCCACTACTATCTCTTTCTTGACTCAAAAGACATAATATTCATAAAATGATACCAAGATAAATAAAATTGGAATGTATTTAGAATTATCACAATGAGTTTTATATTTCTATTTATCTTAACTAGTTTTTAGTTCATACAAATAAATAACATAATTTCACTATTTTGAGAATATATAACATTTCATAATTTAAAAAAAAAAAAATCAAAGTGGACAACCCTACATCAACTTATTCATTGAACAAGTTGATGTAGACCCATTCACTTGAAATAAAATGATAAATAAAACTATAACAACTCAAAGTAAGGATCACCAATTATGTAGGTTAAAACCTTCATAATTCTTAAATATAATCCATGACATTTATCAAATTATCACTTCAAATAGTCAATTTCACAATCCACTATTAGTCCTCTATAAAACAATTTCATTCATGACATTTAACAATTTAAACTCATACACTTTTCAAATAGAATATGCAACAATGATAAGTGAATACTCAGTCATACATAACATATTTATCATATTCAATCAAATAATATAATAAAATGTAATAGATAAATTATTTCAAGGGTAAATCCACAATAGTGAGTCCCAAACTTGGGACAATAGATTTTTTATTTTAGATGGAGGTGAGAAGTAGGAAACACCTTTTTTCAAAGGTATTTATTTCAATGATGGTACCTTAATTTGAAGGTGTAAAATGTAAAAAAGCCTTCAAACGAAGGTAATTTCCATAAATGGAAAAAAGGGACCTTCAAATAAAAGTCCATTTTTTCAATTTATGAAAATTACCTTCACTCAAAGGTTGTTTTAATTATTTTTTGTGTAAATGCTATACATTCATTCAAATTTCCTTGAATTCCTTCAAGAGAGTTACCTACCCTCAAAGATCCTAAAGGTCTTAAAAGTGACAAGTTTCCATCTTAGGCCTTAGATTTTCCTTAAAATTTTATATTTCCAACCTTAGGTTGTACTAGAAAAAGGAATGAACGTTATAAGATAATTTACAAGATTGTAGCACTCAAAATAAGCTTTCCAATTAATATAAAACTGATTATATTTAGTTTGATTTATTATATTTATTTTCTGTTTTCTAGTGAATATAGGTTTTTCAACAATTGTTAAGGTCTTTATTCCATGCAAAAATATCTACAACCTAGGTATTGATGTCCTTATTGCAACAAAAGAAGTTATATATATATATATTGGGTAAAAGTACAAAGTTGTGGTCACACTTTCAAATAACTTATCACCACAAATGAATTTTAGTATTTCTAACTAAAAATCAATTTTGGTCAAGCATATGATCTAATAAGGTTCATTCTAGATATGTTAGATACATGCCCACAACTTTTCCAACTAAAATTGTTTGCTAAATGCATATGTAGCACCACTTTGAGACCAATTTACCAAAACAATAGAATAATTTGAAAAACTTGATGTTTCAACAACTTCTATGCATATAAATAAAATTTGTTTTTAAATGTTAAAATACCCAAGTTTGTAGATCCATAAGTGTCGTTTTCAAAAATACATATTTTAATAGTTTAATTATTATTTATTTTTACTAAAAGTAGGTTATCAACATAAAAATATTAGATTGATTACCATATCAAGAAAAATACTAAAATTTATTCAATAAAATGGAAAAATATTGAAGCACTAGATAAAAGAGTCTATATCAAGATATTTTTTTTTTTCTATTTTAGATGAATAGTTAATATAAAAGTTGTATGCTAGTGTTGGATCAACATGATCAACATCATGATCAATTGAATCTACTAGTTCGTTTGATTGGAAAAAAACTATGTTTTAATACATGCATATTTTAACATTTATTTTAAATATATATTTACCAAAATAGGAAAAAAATATATCCATGCACTAAAGTTTCAAGTTATAAATACACACAAAAATATTGAAGGAAAAAAAATTACTATATAAAGATTGACGTCTCATGTAACTATATTTTTCAACATTTTATCGGTGACTAAATTATAATGTCAATTTATAAAAATATATATTCAAACATTTTTTAATTTTTTCAAAAAAATATAAACATAAAATATACAAAAAATACACATTTTATTAGTATACATCATTTCAAAATTCACAACATATATGTCACTTTTTAATAATTCAAGTTTAAAAGTTGGATTAGTGTTAACCGTTTCCTTTATAAAAGTGTGACACAATTTTGTACTTTTACCCATATATATATGCTCCATGGAAGTAATCTATGTCTAAATTATAGTTACAAAACAAAAAAAATATGAAAAAAATCTACATGCTAGATATTGGTGTTACAAATCTATGTTTAAAAAATTATAACAATATCCTCTCTCCAAAAGAAGTTATGTTCTATGGAAGTAATGTAATTTTTAAAAATACTATTAAATTATAAAATAAAATTATTATAAGTTAGGTAAAAAAATCACAAATTATTTCTTAAAAGTTAAAAAACAAGACATTTATAATCTACACATGAAATCTCTAGCTCACACCATCTTTAAATTCTTAACAGTTTAGTTGCTATCAATGTTAAAAAGTGGAAATTTGGTTTAAAATGCTAATTTCAATGTCCTACTTTTCCCAAAAAGTGGAACACACTATATTCGGATTTCCCTTAAGCTATATATATACACACTATTTTCAAGGAGATTGTATTCAAGATCCATAGTTCACCTTAAGCTATAAAACATGTTTTGATAATCCTATTTTTAAGAGAATACATTTGCACATATAGTTTCCTATATATTTTAATAGCCACTACTAACCAAAATAGAGTTATGAATCTTAAGAGTGAAGATGACCTTGAGTTATTTTCCAAATAAAATTCTATTTTCTTATAAACTCAAGTTTAATTCTAGGTCAATAGTGACCTTCAACTATACATAGTCATTGCTAGTTTTGATTGTTATTGATAATCAAAAAATATATAAGGATACATATCAATATAATACTTTCAAGTACAATAGTTGATATGACCCTTTTCAACTCAAACAACCACCCAATTTATCCTTGAGCATTACAATTAATCAATTACAACGCACAAAACCAAATTAATGTTAAGAACCCCAAACCTATATAGGTCAAAATAACCCTGAAAACCCTAATATAATATTGAATACTTTTAGTTTTTAATATAATAATTTTAAAATTTAATAATTGCGAATTGAGACTTCCCTATGCAATGATAGTTGAATACCCTAAGTCAACATGCTCAGAAAAAAATTGATAGAACAATTTTTTTGAAACAATGATAACAATGCTGATAATGCAATAATGACATGTTTCACTTGTAGAAAAGCATGCACACAAGTGTCACAATGAAACAATGACAAGGAAAAAATGAAAAATTCACCATTGTATAAGAAAGGTTGCAACAAAATAAGACTAACTACTCATGGGATAAATATACCATGATGAACATATGAGAGAGATAAGACAACACCTACATGACGATTGGTTACTAAACCACAACATGTTCTCTTGCAACACTACACCAAGATAGGATGAGGGAATCATCAACCTCCAATCCATACCTAGACACCCTACAAAAATCTAAACACAAGGGACAAAACCTCACAAGAGGTTTCCTAACTAAGAGGCACAACTCTCCACTAATAGGAATGAGGACAAGTCACTACTAGGAAACCACACACTTTCTAAGACATCCCATCATAATGAAATATCACACAAGAAAAAGGATACTAGTCCACCACACCCCATGACCTATGATAAATGTGGAGGATACCAATAAGGTCAACCATAAAGGATTATAACCTTCCCAATTCTTCAAAAGACTAGGTGCAACATCTCCTTAAACACAGGTTTGAGAATCAAGCAAAATAAAAATTATTCATTAGTGGAATTGGGATTTGAAAACCACTGGTTAATCATGGTTGAGAGGTTTAACATTATTTTTTATATGGGAATGGGTTTTCCCAAACACAAGACCAAGTTTCCCAAACAATGAGTCAAAAATTTGAGTTTTTAGCCTATCAAACTATGCCACCCAAACACGCAACTAGGTTGCCCCTAGGTTTTTCAAGGTTTAAGTGACTTAAACGATCAAAATAAAAATATTCATTAGTGGAATTGGGATTAGAAAACCATTGGTTAATCATGGTTGAGAGGTTTAGCATTTTTTTTTATGGGAATGGGGCTGCCCAAACACAAGACCAAGTCGCCCAAACAATGAGTCAAAATTTTGAGTTTTTATCCTATCAAACTATGCCACCCAAACATGCAACTAGGTCACCCAACTAGACTTAGAAATTTTTTGAATGAGTTTGGAGGCTCTTGAGTAAACCAAGCTGCCTAAATGAAGCACCAAGTTTTCTTAAAATCACAAAAAAGACACTAATATTTATTCATTTTAAGAACAAATTGAAGTATTCCTAAGTTCATTTTAGCCTTTTTCACATCATATTATTGAAAATAATAAAATAATTGTGCTTGATAACAACACTGAGACACATAAATAAGCCAATACTCTTCTCTTTTATCATTTTATATCTAACTCAAAGAGATGTCCTTTCTCATCAATATTAAAATTTGTATGAAAGGAAAACATCTAAATACATGAAATAAACTTGGTAGAACATGGTACCATGATGTCCCTCTATTGAGGAACCTCCAATCCATAATGGTGGTTACCACACCACACGAGCTTGTGGAATCAAAAGATCCACTCCCACTGCACACTAGGAGATAGTCACATGAATAGTGCAATCACAACAACCATACCAAACACATGCCATACACAAAGAATACACTCCACATGCATATCATATAATACATTCAACATACACATCATGTAATACACTCAACCAAAATCTCAAGATGGATCCAATACAAGTCATCATTTGGTACAATCACCATGGCATAACACAATCCACATTGGGAAAAATCACTAATGTCAAATCACAATTGGCATTGGGCCAACTCACTAATACCACATCATATAAACATCATGGGATAGCTCACTACAAGGTTACCACATGGATCCTCATTAGGCCAACTCACTAATGACAGATAAGAAACACACAAGACACTAGGGTTAGATGTTAGAGAACTAGTAGGGAGTGTCATCATGGTGCTCATTGATATGGCACTTGTGAAATATAGTACCTCTCTCATATAGACATGAGTACTTGACCTTACAAGACCCAAGCTCCATAAGTTGACATGTCTTTGCAAACATTCTATTAATTATCACTTACTTGGGTGACTCCCCCACCTGTGATCAACCTACTTGCCACTTTGGGCTAGGGACACATTGGAAGCCACTCCATACCTTCTCTAATACCTTATTCCTAGGCTTTTCACACTCACCAATGAGTGTGGGACACAAAACGATGCACACAATTCAATATCATCAAAATTTTCTAGCAAGTTTCTATAAGAAATATTTCAATATTTCACAAAGGAAACCTTCATTAAAACATTCAAGTTCATTATATTTCATTTAGAATGTTCAAATTTTCTTATTTTTCCAATACACTAAAAAAAGGAAAATTTACCAAAACACCATTAAAATTTCTTCAAAATTTATTTTTCAAATTTCAAAAATCTAAAGATATGCTTTTTCTCTAAATGTGCCCAACAACACACTTTTCTCATCAGTTTCACTTTTCACACATTTCCCAAAATTTTGGGCATTATAACCTCGTATTTTGGAAAATCTCAAAAATATAAATGAAAGAATCAATACATCAAGATAAATTATGAAATGCCATAGGTTGGTAGGATTATACACCCATATGAACCTATTCCTACTATAGACATCTAAATTTGACCACTTCCACATGGTCAAAATCATCTATTCTATTCATCTATTTCATTAATAATGATGAAATAATTTATTGAATCATTATTTTAATTTCTACCTAAGGTTCCTAAAGTATGTAATTGAATAATTAAATACTTTACCTTACACCTTTTCTTCTCTAAATTAAATATATATGACAATTTATTAATTTAGTCATTTGACCTTTTTTTGATTAAAATCAATTTTTAATTCCTCATTTTCTCTCTCCTTGTCACATTCTCCATAATCCTCTTTTAATTTGGATTAAATTAAATTGATCTATGATTAAGATGTGCACCACTTAATCAAGATGTGCACCACTTAATCAAGATTAGTGTCACATCCTCCATAATCTCCCATTGTTTCTAATCTCTCATTAATTATCCTAATCATGTGTTTGCACAACCTTAATCAAGGTCATTAGCCACATTTAGCATACTTTTTTTAATCAACCTTTCCACTTTCCTTTCTTGGCCTTTACTCCCTTTCCCATGTGAATTTTTAATTCACATTTATTCATCCTAGGCTCCTCTCTTCCCCATGTGAAATTTTAATTCACTTTTATTCCTCCAAGGAATCTTCTCTTCCCCATGCAAAATTCTAGAACCTTTGACTTGTAACATCACATGTGCCAAAGTCTTCTAGAATCTTTGACTTGTCACATCACTCACATGTGGCAAGTTCCCACCTTTTTGGGAACCTTGTCTTATCCACTAGATTCTTCCAATCATGTGAATTTTTAATTCACTTTTATTCACCCAAGATTCTCCTCTTCCCTATGTGATCATTGAGAGGTCACACCATCCTTTTCCCAAGGTAAAATCCCTTCCTCCACATCATGTAACTTTCTTCCACCTCACTCCCACATCATCTTATCCTAAGCTATCTCACATTCCACATGTCAAGATGTGAGGGCTTGTGAGTCCTCAAATCACCATATCCTTTCATCTTGGCCTTGTTGGTTTAATCTCAACCGTTGAATTCTCTAGAGAATTCAAATCCCTCTATAAATATCCCCTCTTTTCTCTCATTTGAAGAAATAAGATTTTTGCTACCAAAGTCTTGCCAATTTTTCATCTGTAGCATTTTAGTCACTTGCAAGCATTCGTCATCAATCCACCAAGTCATTTAGCCACTAATATCTTACCACATTTTGCATCTTGCATCCATTCACCTCCATAGCCATCCAAGGAGCACACAAACTCTCAAAGATCAAGGGCCAAACAAGGAAATCTGCTGCACAAAAGTTATAACAATTTATCTTCTTGTTTTGTTTATCTTTCTTGCATAGATATTCCTTTAGGCCAATCTTGAATAATATTTATTGTGTTTTTCATTTTAATGTATTATTAGTTAATTTTGAATCTTAGAATAGGTTAGAAAATTTTAGGGATCACATTTTTGGCACGTCTGGTGGGACCCACAAATGGGTCTCTTTGTTTCACGTTTTTTTGTTGTTAAAGTTGTTTGCAGGTCCAGGTCGCAGAGGGGCAAATTTGCCCCATAGAGGGGTGGACTTGCCCTCTCGTGTGTTGCAAAGGGGCGTATTTTCCCTCTTGTTCCAACTTTTCTGACAATTTTTCTACAAAGGGGCAGACCTGCCTTGTTGTTCCAATGTTTTTAACAACTTTTCTATAGAGGGGCAGATTTTCCCTCCTATTCCAGCTTTTTTGACAGTTTTTCTGCAGAGGGGCGGACTTGCCCTCCTGTTCCAACTTTTTTGACTGTTTTTCTATAGAGGGGCGGATTTTCCCTCCTGTTCCAACTTTCTAAATGTTTTTCTACAAAGGGGAGGATTTTCCCTCCTATTCCAACTTTTTTGACAATTTTTTGCAAAGGGGTGGATTTTCCTTCCTGTTCTAACTTTTCTGACAATTTTTCTGCGGAGTGGCAGACTCGCCCTACTCTTGCAACATTTTTTACTGTAGAGGGGTGGACCCGCCCTGCTATCTAAATATTTTTCACTTCAGAGGGGTGGACCCGCCCTGTTGTTCCAACATTTTTCACTGCAGAGGGGCGGATTTTCCCTAAACAACACGTTTTGGAAGGTAAAAACAGGCATTTTAGCTTCATTTTTGGCTCAATTTTTTGTTGTTTTGAAGTTATAACCCCTAACCTTGTTTGTTTGAAGGTATAATTGGATTTATTGCTAATATTTTCCCTGTTCTTCACA
The DNA here is from genome assembly GCA_007115665.2 of Sequoiadendron giganteum. Classification (NCBI taxonomy): domain Eukaryota; kingdom Viridiplantae; phylum Streptophyta; class Pinopsida; order Cupressales; family Cupressaceae; genus Sequoiadendron; species Sequoiadendron giganteum. The sequence continues at coordinate 231,215,315 of CM021102.1, read as the reverse complement.
CTATTTTCTAAAATTTTACTGCAGAGGGGCGGATTTTCCCTAAACAACATGTTTTGGAAGGTAAAAATGGGTATTTTGGCTTCGTTTTTGTTTCAATTTTATGTTGTTTTGAGGTTCTAACCCCCTAACCTTGTTTTTTTAAGGGTATAGTTGGATTTATTGCTAATAATTTGCAACATACTTTCATAATTAACAAGGAACGAAGGATAAAACAACTAACATTTGCTTGCAGGGCCATCCATTTGTTGAAATCTTAAAACCTTTCCTTATTGTTGTCATCTAGGCACATAGTTTAATTAAGAGGAAGTAATAATTACTGTGTGGTGTTCCTATTTTTGTGTTACCCAAAGGGGGCATTAGTTTGTTTTCACCTTCCCCTTACACTTTGTGTGAGCCTGGGAGTAGTTGGAAACGATTAATGCCTTCTTTTTAGAAGGACCTGCTTGGGGATTTCATCACCCTAAGGGACAATCCCAACCATGTGTACTAGTGGGGTATGAAAAGGGGGGAGAGCCAAAGTTTTACCCCAATCCATTCATGTTGTGTCTGGTGAAGCGTCGAAGCTAGGGTGATACCTAGATAGACATGAAGAGTTAGTACAAGCTCTTCAGTATCTCACTGGGGTTCCTGACTCACACTTGTGACGGATTGGTGTTCATGGTTTGCACCTCATGTACCGAGAGTATATTGAGGACTCTTTAGAAAGCTTGTGCATCCTAGATTAAGACCTTTTTTGGCCATACCCCTTAACACTAATCATAAGATTGTGCTTGCTTAAAGTGTCTTTCTGTGAGACTAGTAAATCTTGATAAGTCGGCCTCATTGAGTCATTTCAAGTCCTTGTTTTTCTTTAGAGGGGTGGATTTTCCCCCTGGTCTACTGTTTTTATGCAGAGGGGCAGATTTTCCCTCCTAGTCCACTATTTTCTTGTAGAGGGGCAGATTTTCCCCCTTGGTCCATTGTTTTTTTGCAGAGGGGTGGATTTTCACCCTTGGTCCACTGTTTTCTTGCAGAGGGGCAGATTTGGCCCCCCAATCCACTATTTTTCTGCAGAGGGGCAGATTTCCCCCCCTGATCCATTGTTTTGACTGGAGAAGGGCGGATACACCTTCCTGAACAGACAATTTCACCTCGTTTGACCATTCCAAGCCTCTGTTTAACCACCCCGAGTCTCTGTTTGATCGTTTGATCATCCCAAACATTCATTTAACCAATACAAAAATGCATTTGTCCATTCCAAGCCTCTGTTTAACCTTTCTAAACGTCCTTTTCTCATGTTCTCATTGATCATTTCATAATTTAGGGTACCCGTTCTACCAACTTACCGTGTGATTTAAAGAGTTTATTTTCTTCCAAAAGGATCACTTCAACAAAACCCCCATCATATAAAAACCATCAAGACATCTTTAATTTGCATTCATCATCATCTTTCAACATAAAATCCCTTAAACCTTGTTTTAGGATTTATCTCTCGCATTGACCAAGGTGTTAAGTTTGATCGTTATCCTACATATCAATCATTGTCTTCAACCTAATCAATCCGCTTCTATCTTGAGATGGATTTGTGTTGTAAGTCAGCATAATTGGCCCAAATCAATCCCCTTCCATCTCTAGGTGGATTCAATGTCGTGATCATTGGTTCAGTCCTTTAATCTAATCAACCAACGTATTAGGTCACCTAGGGTGATTTTCGAATTGGGTTTAGGACCCTTTCCATCAACCAATCCTAATTCATCATCCAATCCAAAACAAACTTATCCTATCATATCCTCTAATCCAATCCCAATCTAAGCTCCAATCCAGTTCTAATCTGAGTGTTAATCCCATCATCCTAATCTGAGCTTCTATTCAATCCCAATATGAGCTTTCATCCAATCCCCATAAGAGATTTCAATCCATCCTAGTTCCCTATCCATCATCTATTCTTTCCTTCTAATCTATATCCATCATGAATCTTTATCCCCCTTTCACATGACCAATAATAGTAGTCAAGGGGAATCCTAACTACATTGATGACGATAATGAAAATCTTGTTGATCATGAAGATTGTTATATAGATACCCTTGACGCTATCATTGCTAGCAAACTCTCTCCAACCGCCTCCCAAAATACAACTACTCCTTTGAACTATCCCACCATGCCTTCATCTGCATCTACTAACAATCCTTATGCTACCCTTGACAAGGGATATCCAACATCCTCACCATTGACATATTCATCATGTCCTCCCTCTCAACCTCTATCCTACCCAACATCCATATCCTCCTATCCTTATCTTCATGAACAATCCCAATATCTCTACCTTAATCACCCATCCCAATTTTCCCATCCTAATCCAACACTCAAACAATCCTAGCACAATCCCCCATCCCAATACTCCTCTTATCTCAATCCACCATCTCAATCCCCTTATCCTAATCCATCATCCCTATCCTTCTATGCCAACTCACCATAAATATCTTCCTATGGTGGTCCACCACCTCAATCTTCCTATTCTAACCCAACATCCACACCTTCCTATAACAATCCCCCATACCAATACCCTTACATTAATTCCACATCTCCCCATTCTAATCCTTCATCCACATCTTCTTACTATCACTCACCATCCCAATCTTCCCAATCTAATCCCACATCTGCATCTTCCTACATCACTCCCCCTTTCACCACATTATATCTTAATCCTCCATCTAAACATAACCCAACTAGTCCTCCAACCACTCCTAGTCCTCCATCTAGTCCCATCCACTCATCTAATTGTAATCCTCCATCTCCTCCTAGTTCTACATCTAATCCTCATCCACCCATCCACTCATCTAATCCTCCAATCCCCAACCCTAATCCTCCATTTCCTTCTAGTCCTCCATCCATTCCCATCCCCTCATCTAACCCTAATCCACCAATTCCTAATCCTAATCCTCCATGCAATCCCATCCACCCATATAATCATAATCCTCCATCTCCTCCTAGTTCTACATCTAATCCTCATCCACCCATCCACTCATCTAATCCTCCAATCCCCAACCCTAATCATCCATCCATCCTTGATCCTCCATCCATTCCCATCTCCCTATCTAACCCTAATCCACCAATTCCTAATCCTAATACTCCATCTAGTCTTCCATCCAATCCCATCCCCACGTATAATCCTAATCCACCAATTCCTAATCCTAATCCTCCATCTATCCCTGATCCTCCATCCATTCCCATCACTCTTCCTAATCCTACATCCCTTCCAAATGTCACCCACAAAATCATGACAAAAGAGACACCATGCCCTCCCACTCTATCATGTACTTTCAGTAGTGATGAGGCCCTCTTCCATCCTACACCTATCCCTCCCATCACCATTCTTGACACCATCCAAATAGTTGAGCCAGTCAAACCCATTGAATCCATTGAATCCACACCTTATACTAATAGATCCACCCAATCCATTGAAGACATCCAATCCCCTCCTCCCAATTCTAATATTCACAAACTTCAATCCCATGACCTTCATGAATCCTCCATCCTCATATCTCCCCCATTTTAGGAGTCCCTCCAACACTCTTCCATCATCATACATCCCACACAAGATGAGTCATGCCAAGAGCTTGATCCAAAGTATACAAGCATATCCCCTCCTCCAAATCAAGATCCTACCATCCCATCCACTACATCACAAGATCATAATCCCCCATCTATCCCATCTCATGATTCCTATCCTCCCATCCACCCCATCTCAAGATCACACTAACTCTCCCAATCCATCCCATAATACCCTTTGCACTCAAGATCCAATCACTCCCTCTTATGAGCCCTTATCACCCATTGCCATAAATCTGGATCCTGCCATACCATCTAATCCCTCTCCTGATCCCTTATCACTCATTCCTCCCAATCGGGATGTTTCTCTCCCCTCATCTCCATCGCACGATCCTCCATCACTACTTGCCATTCCAACACCAATTTTTTATGACCTCAGTATTATTACATGTGTCCATGGTGGTCTTCTTGTGGAAGAAAAACAAAATATATGCACCACCCATCCTCCTTTACCTAATAACGAACTCGCCTCATGCTTCCAAAAGAATAGGAATTCTACCATAGATCATATGCTCAAGAACATGAACTATCAAGGAAAAGGTTTAGGCCTTCATGAGCAAGGTACTTTAGATCCCATCCAAGTCAAAGAACATCTAGGCACACATGGTCTTGGATATATCTCCCAAAACTCGAACTCCAAAGATGTTTGTACAACCTCCGTACATCCTAAATGATCCTCTTCTAAAGGCACAAGAGGTACTTCCCATCCTTCTACCAAGTCATTTTCTACCATCCCCCCTCCTCCATCATATTACCTCAAAAAAACTGTCCATCTTCCTCCCTCATCCTCTAAATCCATTTTGGGTCCTTATGTTCCTCCATCCATCATTGCTCATCCTCCATCTACTATGGGTTCTTATATCTCTCCATCAAACCCCACACATCCTCAATATACACAATCTATTTTGGGTCCTTATATCCCAAAATCACCCCCTCTTCTTATATCTCTCCATCAAACCCCACACATCCTCAATATACACAATATATTTTGGGTCCTTATATCCCAAAATCACCCCCTCCATCTTATCCTATTCATCCTTTCATTCATCCACCCCCTATCCCTCATACACAACATAAAAAAACTACCTTCATAACTCGTAATCATGATCAATAAAGGCACCCCTCCATGCATCCTACCTCACATCCTCCATCCACACTTCCTCGTGAAATACCTACTTCTATCACTCCATCCACATATTATCCACATCATCCATCTCACCATACCCATCCCATTGCCACTAAAATCTCTTTGGATGCCAAAGCAAAAATATATAAATCCAAATATCCACATGAATCTATAGCTCCTCATGTCCCCTCCAAAAGACATGTTGAAAAAAAGAAAAATTGAATCCAAAATCCAAATAAATCTAATTGGCCACAAAGGCCAACCAAATAAAAAATCAACACCATGTGGATGGGCATGTGCAGGATCATCATGGAAAAAATAGGCCCTTAAGTGGCAATAAAATTCAAAAAAATCAAAGTTAGGCAACTTACGTAAAAATTTGAATAAGTTAACCATATTATTTCAAAAATATGTAAGAATAGAATATATTGCAAATTGAATGTAGTTTCTAAATTACCAGGTTTATTTTTATTTAAAAAATATTTGTTTGGGGAAAATTTGAAATTTCAATGTAGTATTACTTAAATTTCAGGGAAAAAATAAGAAGTAGGTGCTTGTCTGACCACCCTAACCACAATAAAATGATAATATTTTGGATATAAGTAGAAGACTCATGTCCCGATGTGATGCATATTTTTTTGTAATTTTTTTCCAAGTAAATAATTAGTTATGATTGTTTTATTACAACTTTTAAAAAATATAAAAACTCGTATGTCTGACCACCTTAACTTGGTTAAAAATTCATGAAATTCAATTTTTTTTTTAATCCTATAGTATGTGCAGTATAAAATGTGACGCATGTTTTAGATTCAAAAAACATGATACCCTTTGAGAGCTATAGATGTTTTTCAATCAACCTATCAATCAGGACTTTAGTCATAATTCAAATAGAAAATGAATAATAATTATTTATTAAATTCAAAGTAAAGCACAATTTATATTGGTGGAAAGATAATAATCTCCTTTAAAAACCCTTTTTGTTTCATCAATTTTGGGTAAAAAAAATCGTCAACCACATGGGCCATCATATCACTTACATATCACCACTTTTTGGCCCATCATGATCCTACACATACCCGGATCCCAAAGAAAAAAGAGACAATTCCTTTAAATGAAAAATCCATGATGACATTCAAAGTTTCTATTCCCAACACTCATAATTCACATCCTCCATCTCCTAAATCTATTTTGGGTCCTTATGTCCCAAAATTCACTATCCCAACACCTCTAGTCTCGCCACATTGTCCATCCATCAACACTCCTCTCATTTCACATCCACCACATGTGCCAATGTTGGTCCTGAACACCTTCCCCTATCACACATCCACTCCATCATTCCATCCATACACTTTCCAACACCCCATCCACTATCCCCCCTATCTCCCCCATCCAATCCCTTTGATTCATCCTCTTGCATAATCCATTTCTCCTACTAAGGTTGTACCAACATCCGCTGGTCACTTTACACATGGTCTCTTATCGCCTCACAGAAAACTTGATGCTTAAGTCCTTCATCCATATCCTTATCAACTATCCTCTAAATCTGAATATCCATATCCCTATCTTTATCCATCTTCGTCCACATCCTAGTCCAAAAAATCAAAAAAATACAAAAAATAGTAAAGAGAAAACCATTCATCCAATGGTGAAAATTTGGCAAAAAAGTGCATTGGATAAGTACCATGATGAAAACCTGACAAACAGGCATCATGCATAACTCCCCCATCTAGTCTCCTTCTATGATTGGGGACAGCATCCACTTACGCATTCCTTTCCTCCATCTCCTACATCTTCCTATCTTCCACATCCTATCCATCTTATCCAATTTATCCTAGTCCCTCCATCTTCCTTGTGATCTTGGTAAAGATAGGGGAAAACCTATATACATGCTTTGGACACCTCTTGGAATATATTACCCTCATCCATACACTATCATATTCCTTATCCACCTCTCTCTATCTTCCATTGTCCCTACATCCTATCTACCTCTATCTATCTTCCATTGCCCATCTCACTCCCTCATCCACCCATCCCTCTTCCCTTGTCATGCATAAAAAATCTAGAGCAGGGGAAAATCCTTATTTGTGATTGGGTCCTTGGAGACATCATCCATCCATTCCTCTAGGTAATCCTCTCCATCTCCCCATCCATTTATCCATCTAGGTAATCCCTGCCATCTACCAAATCCTTATCTTCCTATACTCTCATCGACTAGTCCTTTTTAATCCTTATCTACCCATCCCTCTATCTAAGAATCCTACCCATCTCCTTATCCTTATAATCCATTCCATCCTTCCAATTCATTATCTCTCTATTCACCTATCCTCACATATTTCTATCTCCCCATCTTTATCCATCCATCTATTTACTTCTACTTTTCCTCCTATCTCATAATTCCTTGTCATTGGTATCTAGCTATAGGCTACCCCCATGCACTCCAATGCCCTGCTACCTCCCTCTTATCATTCCTATCTATTTTTCACATCTTTCTCATATCTTCATCACTCATCTATCCATCGTCTCACCTTTCCAATTCATATTCTAGAATGATCTAAATACCTATCCCATCCCTGAGCTTCACATCATACATATCTTACACATATCAACCATCCCCTCCGCATGACCTATCCTATCTCATCATATCGACTCCACCCTTTTATCCATTTATCATGGTCATCTCATCATCCCTTATTCATTTTCTGTCGTTGTTCTTGTTTTGAACTATGTTGCCCCTGCGATTTCACGTAGGCAAGGTCGATCATTTGATCCACCCTCGGGGATTTTTTTTTTGTCTATCTTGTCATCCTCCACTGTCTGTCTTTGGCCTTGTATTGAGCTACATTGCAAGGTTAAATCATTTTGTCTTCCCTTATGATATTTGTCATGTATTTCACCATCCATCATTGGTCTCCATCGCCCTCTTTCCACTTTTATCCTTAGCCTTATATCAAACAAGGGCTCTGCATTTTCATGTAGGCAAGGTTGATCTTTGATCAACCCTCGAGCCCCTAGGTCTTTATGGTTTTGTTGTCTTGTGCCTTATCGTCCTAGCATCCTATCGCCTTGTCGTGTCATCAAGTATGTCCCTATCCTAGCTGGTGCTTATAGAATAAGGGTATGAGCAGGATCATGATGGGCCAAAAAGTGGCAATATGTAAGCCATATGATGGTCCATGTGGCTGACGACTTTTTTTTTACTGAAAATTGATGAAATGAAAAGGGTCTTTAGAGGAGATTCTCATATTTCCACCAATATAAATTATACTTTACTTTGAATTTAACAAATAATTATTATTCATTTTTTATTAGAATTACGAATAAAGTCCTAATTGATAGGTTGATTGAAAAACATCTATAACTTTCAAATGGTATCACATTTTTTGAATCTGAAACATGCGTCACATTCTATACTTTGCATAGTATAGGATTGAAAAATAAAAAATTGAATTTCATGAATTTTTGACCAAGTTAAGGTGGTTAGACAGATGAGATTTTATATTTTTTAAAAGTTGTAATAAAAAAATCATAATTAATTATTTACTTGGAAAAAAATTATAAAAAAATATGCATCACATCAGGACATGAGTCCTCTACTTATATCTATAAGCTTATAAAAAATAATTATCATTTTATTGTGGTTAGGGTGGTCAGACAGACACCTACTTCTTATTTTTACCCTGAAATTTAAATACTACTGCATTGAAATTTCAAATTTTCACCAAATAGATTTTAAAAAAAATAAAAAAATTCTAGTAGTTTAGAAACTAGATTCAATTTTCTACATATTCTATTTTTACATTTTTTTGAAATAATATAGATAACTTATTCAAATTTTTATGTCAAGTTGTCTAACTCTGATTTTTTGTCTGTTTATTGCCACTTAAGGGCCTGTTTTTTCCATGATGATCCTGCACATTCCCATAAGGTCATTCATATCATGAGATCCAATCAGTTTCCGATATCCTGCGTCATGTTGATCAATCCATATATCCTCCACCTTTGGTCTCAATAGGATGTAGCCTTCCTAACAGACCGCATCAACCCCATCCACCCTCTTGATCCTATAACAAAGGAATTTTGAAATTGATTCTGATCTTTTGATGCTTTTGGCTTTTTTTTTTTATCATTTGAGCTCCCTATTATCACTTGTCATGGTCGCCTTGATCTATCATATCATGGTGTGCTTTGACTAGTAAACCTAGGGGCGTATTTTGATCTTTTCTTTGTTGTTATCTTCTCGGTTGCCTTGCGTAGTACCCACCAAGACTCCTCGAGGTCTTGTGTTATGTTGGGGCATCCTTTTGTGCTTGTGGTTATTCCAATACCTAGCCCAACCAACGTCTTCATGAATTTGGGGTGTTGGAATAGCCTTCTTGTCTATTATATTTTTTTTATGCATTGGACATTGATTCGCCTTGGTTCTTCATACCTTGACACTTGGTGTCTTATGCTATAGTGAAAATCAGTGCTCTAAGGATGGAAAATTGCATTTTATTTTCTATTCCATCATCTTGCATGTCTCCTCCATCCTCATCCATTCAAATAATCTAATCAAAATCTTGGTCTTGTTCCCAACCTTGCTACAAGCCTTAATCCAATCATCATCATCATCATCATCATCATCATCATCATCATCATCATCATCATCATCATCATCATCATCATCATCCATGGGATGTATCCTTCCCTATCCTTATGTTTTTTTGGGATGTATCCTTCCCTCATCAACAACACTCTCATTGGGATGAATCCTTCCCTATCCTTTGATGTTATTTGAGATGTATACTTCCCTCGTTAAAAATACTCATCCTCATCCTCATTAGGATGTATCATTTCCTATCCTTGTGTTGTTCTGGGATATACCATTCCCTCATCCACAACACTCCATCCACCATCCACCCAACCTGGCTTGTAGCTTGATTGGGGCAACATCATATGTATCCTAAAATCCATTGGTGCCCACCTTTATCTCCCATCACTTATCACCCTTTATTATCCATCACTTTACATCATCATCTTCATATCCTTTTTCATCCTCTCATTTCTCATAATTTTCCCCATCCCTTCCTCCTTCATCAATCTCCCCCCCTACATTGGGGCAGATTCGCCCTCTGCTGTGGGGCGGACTCGCCCTTGGCCGTGGGGCAAACCCACCCTATGGTGGGGCATATCTTCCCTCAGCCAAAGGGCAGATCCGCCCTTGGTTGTGCGGTGACGATGCCCCATGGTGGGGCGGATCCACCCTCAGCCGTGTGGCTACCCTGCCCCATGGTGGGGCGAACCTGCCCTTGTTTGCAGGGCAGACCTACCCCCGGAAAGGGCGGATTCACACCGTGTTGGAGTGGACCCGCCCGACCTCATGGAGGATTCACCCCATGCCAGAGCGGATCCACCTGGTTGTGGGGGAGATACGCCCTATGTCGGGGTGGATCCACCCTCCTGCAGTGGGGAAAGTCCGCCCCTTTGCAGGCCTCCGACACATTTCTTCCCTTCCCTTCTTGGGGCTGCCATTTGCAAACCATTTGTTCATTTGACTTCGTTCAAAAAGAAAACTTTCCTTTTTTTTAGCGCTCTTTCCAACCATACCCTCTATTTATTTCTATTGAGAGGTCGCCTAGGACCCCTCTCTTTTCCCCCATTTCCCTCTCGAGGGGGCATACCCTTCCTATTTATCTATTTTCCCTGCCATAGTCATTCCTTTGCAAGATTGGGACATCTTCATCTATTCCCCACTGATTGTGTAGATTGGGGGCATAATTTTCTGGGTACTTCCTCTATAGAGTCATTTGCATTTTCTTTTATTCGAAACACTATTATTCTAACAATACTTCAAAGAGGGGCAAAATGTAGACATCTAAATTTGACCACTTCGACATGGTCAAAATCATCTACTCTATTCATCTATTTGATTAATAATGATTAAATAATTTATTGAATCATTATTTCATTTGCTACCTAAGGTTCCTAAAGTATGTAATTGAATAATTAAATACTTTAACTTACACCTTTTTTTCTCTAAATTAAATATATATATGACAATTTATTTAATTTAGTCATTTGACATTTTTTGATTAAAATCAAATTTTAATTCCTCATTTTCTCTCTCCTTGTCACATTCTCGATAACCCTCTTTTAATATGGATTAAATTAAATTAATCTATGATTAAGATATGCACCACTTAATTAAGATTTGTGTCACATCCTCCATAATCTCCCACTTGCTTCTAATCTCTCATTAATTATCCTAATCTTGTGTTTGCACAACCTTAATCAAGGTCATTAGCCACATTTAGCATACCTTTTTTAGTCAATCTTTCCACTCACCTTTCTTGGCTTTGAATCTCTTTCCCATGTGAATTTTTAATTCACATTTATTCATCCTAGGCTCCTCTCTTCCCCATGTGAATTTTTGATTCATTTTTTATTCCTCCAAGAAATTTTCTTTTCTCCATGCAAAATTCTAGAACCTTTGACTTGTCACATCACATGTGCCAAAGTCTTCTAGAACATTTGAATTGTCACATCACTCACATGTGGCAAGTTTCCACCTTTTTGGGAACCTTGTCTTATCCACTAGATTCTTCCAATCATATGATTTTTTAATTCACTTTTATTCACCCAAGATTCTCCTCTTCCCTATGTGATCATTGAGAGGTCACATAATCCCTTTCCCAAGGTAATTGTCTTTCCTCCACATCATGTATCTTTCTTCCACCTCACTCCCACATCATCTTATCTTAAGCCATCTCATATTCCACATGTCAAGATGTGAGGGCTTGTGAGTCCTCAAATCACCATAGCCCTTCATCTTGGCCTTGTTGGTTTAATCTCAACCATTGAATTCTCTAGAGAATTTAAATCCATCTACCCCCTCTTCTCTCTCATTTGAAGAAAGAAGAGTTTTGCTACCAAACTTTTTCCAATTTTCCATTTGCAACATTTTAGTCACTTGCAAGCATTTGTCATCAATCCACCAAGTCATTTGGCCACTAGCATCTTACCAAATTTTGCATCTTGCATCCATTCACCGCCATAGCCATCCAAGGAGCACACAAAATCTCAAAAATCAAGGGCCAACCAAGGAAATCTGCAGCACAAAAGGTATAACAATTTATCTTTTTGTTTTGTTTATCTTTCTTGCATAGATATTCCTTTAGGCCAATCTTGAATAGTATTTCTTGTGTTTTTCCTTTTAATGCATTATTAGTTAGTTTTAGATCTTAGAATAGGTTAGAACACTTTAGGGACCATACCTACAAACAAAATAAAATAAAAATCTCAAATTAATTAAAACAAGCAAAATACCTCAAATTCCTTCAAAAATTAAATAGTAGACCACGTCAAACACACCAAATAAGATCCCACAAGAACTAGCATACATAATCCCCTACTAATTCCTATCCCAATGAATCTGACCTCATGAAATTTTGACATTGAATTCTCACCCAATCAAAAAATATCCAATTTTCCCAAAAGAGGGTCTTTCTCTTAGTTTAACCATCGTTGGGGAATAACTCAAACCTATGTAGCCAATTGGAGAAATAACTTTGTACCTATAACCATTCAATGCATCAAGAGTAATTGTCCAATGTATGTTAGTGTAATTAATATTTAATTGCACTTGCATAACTTTACTTAGATTTTTCTTAGGTAATAATTAGTTTACTTAATTAATAAGTAAGCTTTAATTAGTTGAGGTTTTTTTAGGTCAACATTAGGGTTGCATACTTTGCTTTTATAAAGAAAATCATCTCATTGTAATATTTGAATTTTGAATAATATCAATTTGCACATTTCATGCAAAGCTCTATTTTTTCATTGTTTTTCTCTTCTGTGGAAGGTGTTTAGGTTTGCATTTATGATCTTGGTTTCTAACATGGTATCAGAGCCTTGACATGCAACCCCTTCTCAAATTTGGAGAAAATTATTGCAGAGTTCGTTCGGGGTTCCTCAAGGGTATCATGCCTTGAGTTCATCTATGTAGTATCTTGGATCAAATAGAGCATTTCCATTGGATTTAGAGTGTTGGAAAAAGTGAGGAATGACTTTTATTTTTTTGATTTTGGTCATCATTGAAGAAATCTGTGAGGGTTTCAAGCTCGGTGATTTTTTGCAAGCTCTAGAGGTAGCTGACTTTTTAGAGCATCTTGGAGCAAAACGGACACCGCCATCGCATTCGTAGCACCCCAAAACCCTAAGATCGCATTTCATTTGGTCAATTTTTGTGCAATTGGTCCGGAAGGCAAAAAAAATTTGCCAGGGAGGCCGTATGGCCTCCCCAACACGCTTCTCGAGGCAAGTTTTTTGAAAAAAATTTAAAAAAATTGATTTTTTTTTGGTTTAAACCTACGTTGCCCGCACAAAAGGAGGCGCCACCCGGTGGGCACTGGGCGGCCACCTGGTGGCCACTAGTGGCTCCCCCATCTGACCGCCGACCAGTCCACCCCCGTGGGCCCGTATTCACTCAACCTTGGTCATATGGAGGACCGGGGGCTCTCCGCCGGCGCTTGAGGGCTTCCTATCTGCAACCGCCGGTCACATGGGTGACCAGGGGCTCCGCCCCAACCTCCAGTCCACTAGCCCCTAGTTGCGCACAGAACCAGGGGCTTATTTTTTTTAGCCCCCTGGGCTGCCTGTAGGCCAAATTGGTCATTTTGGAGCACTTTCACCAAATCGGGCATAAATTTTGCATAATGAGTCAGTTTTTTGCAAACGGGATATTATTGGAGAGCTGGTTCTGAGACCGTTTTGTTGGTGCAGGTTATTTTTCCTGATTATGTTCCAATTTTATGTTGCAGGTCCTTGAACTCAGATGTTGTTATTTTCACTCTGGAGGGCATATCTTTTGACTCGGTGATCCTTTTTTCGCCATTCTTGCAGCATTGGAAAGATGGTTCAGTCCTCTACACAGATCCGAGATCTATTTTTATTTTCTATTTATGCATGTTTAGGTATTTTCTTCTTTTGCAATCATTGGGTATTATAATAAATGAACTAATATAAAGTTCCATTAGGGGGGTTTCTTGCATAATAATCTGATTAGAGTGTGCATGCACTTTGATCTTCATATTTTTTTGATGACAACTCACATGGGTTGTAATATGGTTTCTTAGTTTCTTTTGGCCACTTTTTTGTCTTATCTTAACACATTAGATTCATTTCAGATCCATCTCAGTTTGAGGGCCACTAAATTTGTGGTTAATGTTCCTGATTCTTTGTGGTACTTATTCCCATGGAAAAGTTTTAGTCTCAGTTTGGCGTCGGCATCGAGATTCATGGCTTCCATATTCTGTCACCATCATATCATCTACTGTTGCTTTATGGATTCCAGGGTTGTTCCCATTTGGTGTTTTCGAGTGTTTCATGGCATCAGGTCTGTTGTTGCATTATTATGATTCTGATATGGTTTCTTGTAGACAAAAATATCTTTCCTTGCTTGCCGGATTGCGGCTCCAATGTTAATCCACAGTTTTCTTCCAGTGCTTCTTTGTAGCAGTCATCTCATTGTAGGGGGGTTTGTCCCACTAGGTTTTCCTTCTCTACATCATTATTACATTTGTACATGGGTACCTGATCAAGCCTTGTTGTCGGGACTCATTCATGCTTTCTTGCATTCATCTTAGTTTTAGGTGCATGCTTATCTAGTCTCCCTAAGTTGCACTTATGGGGGGGTGTTAGTGTAATTAATATTTAATGTAATTAATATTTAATTGCACTTGCATAACTTTACTTAGGTTTTGCTTTAGGTAATAATTAGTTTACTTAATTAATAAGTAATCTTTATTTACTTGAGTTTTTTTTAAGTCAACATTAGGGTTTCATACTTTTCTTTTATAAAGAAAATCATCTCATTTTAATCTTTGAATTCTGAATAATATCAATTTGCACATTTCATGCAAAGCTCTGCTTTTTCATTGTTTTTCTCTTCTGTGGAAGGTGTTTAGGTTTGCATGTCTAATCTTGGTTTCTAACAATGTATATATATATATAAAGCACAAAATAATCACCCAATATGGTCCAATAGCATAAAACATAAATAAAATCCATATATTTGTCATATAATTCATTTCTTGAACATTAATAACCACTTTCACATTTAATCACAACATATAGAATGCATATCACTGAACTAAAGCATGTTGATAAACCAAGCATGTAAATATACAAAATGCCAACAATCGACATGTTGAGGAACCTCATCTCGAACATGTAGTGGTGCATATGTAGCATTCAAGGCCATAAAATAATTACCACAATAATCATGAGTAAATGATGAGGCTAAAACACCAATCTCTTATTAACATGATCTACAAAGGGGAGGGATACTCTAGTAGCTACACTCTAGACCATGTGACTAGCAAAGTTTACTTATTAACCTTACTATTTATGACTATTACATATAGTATATTCAATACCATTCAATCAAACAAAAAATAACCAAGCTGTAGCATTTGATTGGTGTAGCTAGCAATGAATTCACTCTAAATAATCATTTAAAAAAAAAGCATTATATAAATCATGCACATAACCTTTGTTCCCTACAAGGAATAGTGTGAGTATCAAAATAATATAAAAATCAATTTTTCTAGATACTAGCAAGCAAAGCTTGAACATTGCAATACCAATAGGAAATTTATATTATTTAAACAACTAAAATTGACTATACAAAAAATCTATATTGCATGATTATAATTGACCAATAAAAAATGCCACTCAAACTTATTTGTATTTGGAATAAACACACTTACCTCTGAGTGCTTCAGTTTCACTCCACATGTTTTTAAATTTGCTTCTTCCTCTCCTTTTTATGATTTCCCTTCCTATTTCCAACTATAATTCAAATTCTCCCTCTTCAAAATGATAACGCTCTAAATATCCAACCTTGTGTATGTAATATACTTGCATTGTGACAAGAATGTTGCTCAATAGGTACATTTTGGTAGACAAATATCCTAGCTAATTTCATAACTTTCAGTACCTAGCTTGAAAGGGATTTCAACTAATCCATCACTTTGTTCATAATTTACCACTACCTCCTTCTCTTCAAGTTCCCAAGCCCTTATTAATATCAAAGTTATATTTTAAAGGTTTATGTCTTAATTAAAAAATGAATGAGCATATATAATTTAGTTGTTTGAATAGTTACACAAGTTCATCCCAAAATATTACAGTTGTGTGAATGTTTTCAATAACTAAAATAATGAACTTTTAACTTCCCTTGTAACCACCATTCACTTACCTCCTACCAAATTTGAACAAGATTCCCTAACTCCCTTACCAATAATAACAATTAGATGTTCAGATGATTTTAAAAAATATCATTCTCTTGAACAATTTCTTCCATTTTTGAGTAATGGTCCTAGATTTTCACATGCTTTTGGTTTTACTATAGCACCCTAGTTATGCTAATATCATAGTGAGTTCATGTTTTGAATAATTATTTTGTTTGATTATGTCATAAGGTGCCAATTTTTGTAGAAATTTACATTCTTCTTGGTTAATAATTGTTATATTTCTTTTGGGAGAAATACTTTCTTGAATAACAATAGCTTCTCTTCACCCATCTTAAAATTTCTTTACAAGTTTCATGATAAAGTAATATTGTTGTTTGTTTATTTCTTAGTCTCCATTTGTTTGTGTTTATTCATTTCATTTTTAGTTTATGTGATAGTGATATATATTCCTAAACATACTTCCATTTGTTAATTTATTTGTGCTTAAAACCAGCTTTAGGCTTTTGTTGTGCTCTTCAACTTTTTAAACAACCAATATATAATCTCCTATCTATAACTCATTTTAACATTCTCTTAACGTTTTTGTTGGCATTTGTGAATATCCCACTTCATTTACTATTCTTGTATCCATACACACAATGATAAAGTAGATGCTCTTATTATTGTTCATCTTTCCATTTTCCTTGCTATTCCTAGTCATAGATACATGTAGATTGAGAGCACACTTTATTTCTAGTTTGACTATTGATGGAGGTTGAAAGGCTATATTTAGGGCTTAACCATATTAATAAGCTCCCAATAAGTCACCCTCTTTTCTTTTATTTCAGCTATAGAAATTTTGGTGATCTTCTTAGAATAGAGGTTTTTTATATATCACTCTCATCACATTTCAATTGATGAAATTAATTATATTATATATAATTTTTTGTGCTAAACAATTTGGATTATTTTTTAATTTCTTTGGCTATGTTCAAATCATTTCCATAGTTCATAGTTTTCCATCTTGTTGTACATACTTGATATTTCTATGTATAAAGGACCCCAACATGATTGAATGCTATTGTAGGTGCAACATCATCTAGAAAATGGACTGGTATTTATATAATAATTAATTTTTTGAATTGCTTTCCAAATTATTATCTAGCTCAATGTTCTATTTCTCAACTCATTTTCTAGATTTTATTTTTGTATTTCTATTTTTCCTTATTTCAAAATAAATAAATAATATTTTTGTCTATGGAATGAATGTAGCTTCTATTTTGGCAATACATTTAGATAGGTTGAAACACTCTATTAATATGTATACTTTTAAGCTACATTTATGTGATTTTAATTCTATCTAAATATTTACATAGTTGAATTTTAAAGAAAGCAACTTAAACTTATTTTAAAAGATCATAAAAGTAAATTTAAAATTCGAAGGTTTAGATATATAGATGTGAAAATTATCTAAATCAATTTAGTGATATTAAGGATTACTGATCATAAAATAGTAATAATATAATGATATAACTCACACAAATTACACCATCTTACATACTAGTAAATATGTAAAAGACAAACTAATAATCTTAAACGGGAATGTTGGACTTAGGTGTAATCTCATAAAGCCTTACCGGTAAACGGGATATCGGGGCAAAATATCCCGCGCCGGCTGTTGTACAACGCGCTAAGGGAAACGTTGGGCCCTACAAGTCGCTGTGTGGTAATACAAGCCGACAAACCATCCTACGGTATCGGGAATATTCATTGGGTCCTAACCACAGTTACCTGAAGCGGGGTTAGTATTCATTGATAAAGAATTGGCCCGAGCAAGCAGATTCGCGTCACGGTGTGTTTTTTCGTGTGTCTCTGTTAATGGCGGACACCTGCAAAACCCCTGTAGATGATTCGGTGATTGCTACAGCTCGTGCAAATTTATTATGATGTCAGGTCAGCTTTTCATGAAAATGGAAGCGGCGCAAACTTTAAGCAGTTTGTGGAATTTTGTTGTGCTGCTTAGAATAGAAATCGTCTACAATCTGTTCAAGGTGAAGTCTTTTAGACGATCTGTATGACACGAGTTTTCATTTCAAGTGTTAGAGATTTGCAGATTTAAGAAAAAAAAAAGAGGAAGTAGAAATCTATGAGCTGAAGAGCTTTCAAAGCTTTGGCTTTGATGTGTCGTTTATCCTGGCATTTGTTTGGTAAGGTGAGAGACCAGAAATGATGAGAGCCGGCCTGGCAATTTAATTAAGATCTTGTTTTCGTCGTTGCTGCGTACGAGGAAGTTTATCATGGTAAAGACCGCAAATGCATTAATTAGATGAGCTGCTTCTTAGCCTCGGGTACCCGCTCACCATATTAATTCGTCTGAGAAGTACAGAGAGTTTTCTTATTTTGACGTACGAATATGTTCCTTCTTTAACATATTGAAGTGAATTTTACAGAACAAAAAATTATGTGGAGGATCTGTTGACACGGATCGGGAGTTCTTTTCTTTTGTATTTTTCTGTGGTGCACGTCAAATTTATATTTTTGTTATGTGCAGCCATGGCGATGATGCATTTGCTCGAAGACTGCAACCTGTGGAAGGATTTTCCTAAAGGCTTACATGTTCTTGTTGTGGATAAGGATGTACAAGCGCTCAACGACATCAAAGCCAAATTGGAAGAATGTAAATACGAAGGTGAGGCAAATCCTTTTGATTAATAGTTAAATTACTTGAGTTTTTGTAATTTAATTTTTCCACGAGTATGTTGCTGAAGAGAAAGTAACTGGTGAAGCGAACGGGATCTTAAATCAAAGTTATTTTCTATCAGCGATTTGCTCCTGTCAACGAGTTAACTGAATATTCAACACAGTAAAGTTAAACGAAGGAGACAATTTAGGCATTCAAAATTAAATTATTTTCATATTTAGGGGGAATTCTTTTGTGATCCTTCATGTGATGGATATTTTACAGTGACTGCGTTTGAGCGAAGCGAGGATGCCATATCAGCGCTGGGAAATCCGGAAAGCTCGTTTCACGTAGCGTTGATAGAGGTACTCAAATTTTCTTGGAAATTCAAAGAAACTGCTTCAACAAGAAACGCGCCTGAGAATTATTTCTCTCCTCATTATTTATAATGTTGATAGACAGAGAAATTATTGAATCTGATATACTGAGCTCGGTTGATCTTAAAAATATTTGGTTGTTCAGGCAGCCATTGGCGAAGGACTGGATGGATTCAGCATCCTTCGTGCCAAGAAACACAATAATATACCGACAATAAGTAAGTCCAAAAGTACTACTTTCCTTGTTCTGCTGTTCCTTCACTTCAATTACCGAAGAAAAAATTGGTAGCCGCTATAAGCAAACTACCTAAAGTCTATTCTGTAGGAAAATTATCCTAGGTCTAAAGTTTCAACAGATAAACTAGTCTGCAAGAAAACTATCCAGGTCTGAAGTTTCAACAGACTTAAAAAATGGAGTTTCTACAGACAAACTAGTTTGCAAGTAAACCATCCAAGGTCTAAAGTTTCAACAGATTAGAAAATGGATCTCACGGTTGAAATGAATTATAAAAACGTTTTCACTAAAAAAGTTATTTGTCCTTGCAGTGATGTCCGACAAGGAAAACAGAGAAGTCATGCTACAAGCATTTGCTGTAAGTCATGCGACGTAGTAAATACCATATTAAAGAAGTGATTTTTGTTTCAAAATCTGAACTTCAAAATCACAATCCTTGCAGCTTGGAGCAGTTGAGTTTTTGCAAAAACCTCTATCAGATGAAAAGCTGAAAAATGTCTGGCAACATGCCGTTCGCAAGGTCTGTGAATAGATTCATCTAAAACAAACTTTATTTATTTAGGTCGCTTTTAGGCTCGTCTTCACCGTTGTCTGCTATGAATTAAATTTTGCAGGCTCTAGCGACGGGAGAAACGACTCTTCCACAATCTTTCAAATTCTTAGAAACGACACAGCTAAATTCGCTATCTCCGTCAAATTCAGATCAAATTGCAGGCGATGAGGAGGTACTAAGCGAAGAGAAGGGAGACGCAAGGTTTATGATAGAAGCTGAACCTCAAGAAAAAATTTCTGCTCCTTCCACTCCACAACAAGGACCTGCAGATATACATAACAATAGACAAGAAAATAATGCTGAAGATTCCTCCGGTTCAGAGACGTTAATGAATGGTGTCCAAATTCGAAGCGAGGATACACAATTCTCAGATGGCTCCAGTTGCAGTAGCATAGATGAAGCGCAAAAAGACATTTTGAGTTGTGATTTGCAGACATCCGCAGAAAATTCTGCAAACGCGGATTTTAACTACGACAAAATGGGGTTTGATTTTGATGACTTCTGCTTGGGCGATGGGGATCTTAATCTTTCAGACCTTGAAATGGATTCGGATATGCTTGCAGATTTTTCACTAGAGAGGCACGGAGAGCTTGATATGGATCTTTATTGCCTTGATCACTGTGAAGTGCACGAGAAAGATCTTGCAGAAGAGGAGGCCTTGCTGCTCGCTGAAGTCTCCAAGGCTGAGAAAGAGCAACTCGTTGCAAATATCCCTGAACATACCAGCAAGTCTTCAGATTCCTCTGTCATAGATGAAGCTTTAGTGGATGTTAAAAAATCGCAGGAGGCTGAATTCGTAAAGATAGCGTCCAAAACTCACCATGGCAAAAGAAAGGTAAAGGTAAGCTGTTGAATCACTGCAAGGTTATACAAAGCTTTCTATACTTTTAACCTTTTGAGGCAACTAACTGGTTTTCTTTTTCGATTGAAATATCTTCTATTTCAATATTGATTCACTAGTATCCATTATTCGGATGTAAATGGTAGATTTTATCTTCATTACAAAACTTTTATATGTGAGAATTCTCTTGAAAGAAATTTACAGAGCAATTAGACTACTGAGATACCAAGAACTTGATTCAGCAATTTCATATTTATATGGAATCTGCAAAATTAGATTGTTATCTACCAAATAATTTGGCAGGTTAAGCTTAGTCTAGAAGAAAATTTGCCTATCCATCCCTTAATATCTTCGGAGTTAGTCTGCATGAGTTCTTCATCGCCTTTTAGTCTTGTTGTTTTATTTGGAGAATATATATACTTGAATTTTCAGTTCAATAGCTACCTCGCCTGAACTTGCATTTTATAATGTTAGCTCTTTAAAAAAAGGAAAAACAATAACAATCTATCACTGATTTTTTAATTTTTAAAAACAATAAAATTATATGAATGAATGTGAAATAAATGGGTTTTTATAATGCTCTTAAGAAAATATTATTTTATGACTGACAATTTAAGATGCGACGGTTGCGATAAAAATACTAGCCAGTATTATAGGATTTTCAATCCTTAAAAAAAGGTGAATAAAACCATTTGTTAAAACGTGAATTTCAAACAAGAAAACTACAAAGACATGAAATGATAAGCATGTTCAATTATTTTTGCTGATTATGATATTTCAACTAGATTTCCTGTCGTTAGAAACAATGTACAAAGCTACAAACGACAACAAAATTTCAAAAATTGAAAAAAGCAGTTCTCCTTCACTGAGTCTGCAATAACTTATTTGTGAGAACAGGTAGACTGGACGCCCGATTTGCACCGCCGTTTTGTTCAGGCGGTAGAGCAACTTGGGATTGAAAAAGCCGTCCCATCAAGAATCTTGGAGCTCATGGGCGTTAACTGTTTGACGCGTCATAATATTGCAAGTCATCTACAGGTACAAGAGGACAAAGTTAATTCAAGCATAGGATTCTCTCATGCAAACAATATTGTAATTTCTGTTCCATCTAACAGAAATGAGCCCTTCAACTTATTTACATCAACTTTTCCTCAATATATACAAAATTGACTGCAGAAGTATAGGTCACATAGAAAACACCTCCTTGCAAGGGAAGCGGAAGCAGCGAGTTGGAATCACAGAAGGCAACTGTATGCAACGCCAGGGACTAGGCCAAGAAGAGAAGTGAGTTCTTGGATTGCTAACGGTGGGAACACGTTAATTCAGCCTCGTCCCCCAATGGTATATCCACCTGCAACTCACCCCCCTCCTCCATTCAGAGCCTTGCACGTATGGGGGCATCCTACTGTAGATCACTCTATGGTTCACATGTGGCACAAGCAACACTTGCCTCCTGCACCTTGGCCTGCAGCGGACGGCACATTTTGGCAGCATCAGCAGCCTGCTGCACCTGTATATTATTGCCTCCCCACTTGTTGAGCTAGATCCATCTCTGTCTGTCTTGTCATTTCAGTGAACACTGTTGTAACTAATCCTACTTTTGCAGGCATGTGCAGACACTTGGGGTCACAATGCTCCTGCTCCCGGAACGCCTTGCTATCCACAGCCACTAATGGTAAGAACCATGTCTTGTCATCTTAATCAATAGCTAATAAATATATGAATTTCCTTAATAAAATTAATTTAGCAATAAATTTAACGACGAATAAGCTTTTAAGGAAAAAATAAACTAGGATGCATTTTATCATTCTCCTTTATTGTATTTGATAGTTACCTACATTTCGTTCAAAAGAAAATATAGAATGAGCATTTTTTTTTTTAAATATTTTTTATATTGTTAATCATTAATTAATATTTTGTTCATACAAGCATTCATATGAGATCACAAGTTCTCTCAAATACAATCATGAGACAAATATTAGCTTCTTTCAAGCAACCAAAGTAGAAACAATTAATAGAAAATCAAAAGTCACAACTCGAAAATCCATTTATTTAGAAACAAACCTTCACATTAGAAGCCATCTATAGAAGATTAAGAGACTGGATCTCTATATTGAAAACTCAATGCTTTAACCAGTTAAGCTCAACCTCTTGAACAAATTGTTTTTCTTTAATATTTTTGTTCCTTTTATCAAATATATACATATATATATATATATTTATGAACAGCTCTACTGTCAAAGATTATCTATATATATGTGTTTGTTTTGTGTTAGTATTAGCTTGGATATCTTCCTTGATGGCGAGGAATTCAGTAAGGAGATTTTCAAATAAAAAATGCATTACAAGAAATTATTAGTTGTAGAAACAACTGTTAGCGAGGATGAAGAACAGCTTCATTGCTTTCAAAATCTTCTTTTTGATATGCTTTTGATTTTGTAGGTAAATACCAATGTTGAGCACGAACAATTTCCTTTCATTCAAACCTCTTTATTTTTCTTTTTATTTCGTAGTGGACACCTGAAAACGGTTTCCACTAAGTTTTAAACTTAAGAGTAGCCAGTCCAATCTTTTTGTTTCGTAGTGGACATCTGAAAACGGTTTCCACTATGTTTTAAATTTAAGAGTAGCCAGTCCAATCTTTAATGCTTCACTCTAACACCGAATTGTGTTTGGGCAGAGTTTGTAAACAAATCCTTTTATCTGCATTGCTCATAGCATCATGCCCATAACCTTAAACCACTAACAAAAATTATCAACCTAGAACGCGAAGTCTCATTCCCTTTAATCCCATCGTTTATGCACTTTAGAGATCTAGAGTAGAATCTTGATACATAGCAGTTTGAGAAAAATAAAATAAAATAAAACTAACATAACATAGGGCTAAAATCATTTTTCTAAATCTTCTCTTGTTTTGCCATCTTTCTTTGTATTTTCACTTCAGGTCTCTGTCTACTTTCAATCCGCTATTTTGATTTCTACAATATTTTAATCAAAATTATCTCCACATGCTCATGTTTTACAGAGGCTTCCTCTCGCACCAGTTCCAGGAGTTCCACATTACAATCCTCTTTTTAACGCAGATCACTACAGACCAGAAGATGCTTCACCTGTACATCCTGTAAATATTGATGTCAAGCCAGCAGCTTTGCATCCGGTAAACGACCTTACTAAACAACAAGCATATTTATTAATCTAGCAGTTTCATTTTGTTTCAATTTTGCCATGTCACTCTCTAAGAAGAACCATATTGTAACAGCCAAAAGAAACAGTAGATGCAGCAATTAATGAAGTGCTGAATGACCCGTGGACACCGCTACCGATTGGACTAAAGTCACCCTCGTTGGAAAGCGTGATGACAGAACTTCAGAGGAAAGGCATCTCCAATGTGCCGCCGCCTTCCGCTTGTTTAGCACGATAAATGGGTGCCAAATTGCTATATTACCTAATTTGACGACATCTCCTTTTGTTTTTCAAATAAGAAACATGCCTGCTTTATCCCGCCACTTGCATGGTACTTCTTTTTATGTGCCAGGAAGTGAGGACGTTCTTGGTGGCTTCCTTTCATTGCCATTCTTTCGTCGACAATGGTGTGTTTAGCAAATGTCATTTTATAAGGTCGAGAAATTTTACATATCTCGGTTCTTGTCAGTTTTGTGTTCCTTTCTTAATGAAAATAAAAACTCCTAGCTTCGATGTGAAGCTTTAATTTTTTTAAATGTAGAGTTTATGCTGTCACCGGACTTTCCCAAGGGGAAAGTTTGAGTTGAGATGAATAATTGTGACAATATTTTGTTAATTTAATCAATATTTTTAATATTATAGTATTAACAATTGTGATTTTAAAGTTGTTACTATTGATTACGAGTATTCATATTTAAAAGAAATGTATTTTTTAATCTAAAAAACAATAAATCATGTGATGTCACATTAATGTATCAATTAAATATGACTTAGTGTACAACTACTATAATTTTTTTTGCGATCTTTTTGAACACTTCAACAAAAAAACATGTTGATATGGCATCATATTTGATGACGTGGTCCTAAAACTTGAGTTATAAGTAGGGGGCTTGTCAATTAAGCTATTATAAAAGTTTTAGAGTGATTTGAAATTGTCACGTAGGATTTTGAAAGTCGTAAAGTTATGATGTTGAACTATAGGATACTCTCCCCTATTAAATCAACAATGCAATTTGAAAACTCCAGTTGTGAAAAAAAAACCTACATTTGAAATGATTATCTTGAAAATAATAGTAATAGAAAAATGAAATCTATAAAAAAAATATAATAAAAGAAATATAAAAATAAAGATGATTATAAAAAAATAGACAAGAAAACTAAAAAATAAACATTTTAAATAAAATTATAAATTTTAGGTTTTTAAGCATTGCCTTATCTAATATAATAGATGTATTTTCTAATCAAAATAATAATTAACTACAATTATATATATATAAAATTGTTAAATTTAATAATTATTTGAGGCATATGCACATGTGCAAAAGGAGAAGCAAACAAAGTTGGAGAACAAGGCTGTGAAATGTATCTTCACCAGATGTACAGTTATGACATGAAAGGATATAATCTTTGGGATCTTGTTGCACAAAAGGTAATATATAGTATAAGTGTGGTTTCTAGAGAAATTAAGCCTTCTTCTATTACATTGTAATGAGAACAAAGTAAACAAGAAGATACGATTCAATTTCCTTCTACACTTGAGAAAGTTGAATTGAGGCCCATGGATAGACAAGAAGTTGAGGAGAGCTCACCTAGCTCTAAATCTTCAGAAGAGGAGCCTGAAGAACCTCCAACTCAACTTGTTCGTAGGTCTATAAGGCATAGATAACCACTTGAAAGGTATTCTCTTGATGATTGGAGATGTATTTTCTCTTTGAATACTAACATGGATCAACCCAAATCTATGGAAGATGCATTAGGTATGAATGATGGAGAATCCTAAAAGATTTCTATGGATGAAGAAATGGCATCTTTGAAAAAGAATGATACATGGGATCTTGTACCATTGCTTGAAGGAAAAAAACTTGTTGGTTGCAAATGGGTGTTGAAAAAAAGATTGGTTTAGATGAAGGTATTGAGAAGTACAAAGAAAGATTGGTTGCGAAAGGTTACTCTTAAGTTGAGGGTGTTGATTATGGTGAGATATTTTCTCCTATTGCAAAAATGACATCCATTAGATTTTTTCTTTCTATTGTTGTTGCTTATGATCTAGAGGTTGAGAAAATGGATGTGAAAAATGTTTTCCTTCATGGTGACTTGGAGGAGGATATTTATATGACATAATCAGAGCACTACATGGTGAAGGGTGAAAGTAAGTTGGTTTGCAAATTGAAGAAATCTTTGTATGGATTAAAACTAAGTCTTAGGATGTGGTACAATAAATTTGATACATATGTATTGAGTTTGGGATTTGAGCATTCTAAATCAGATCATTGTTTTTATTATAAAGCCAATGGTGATCATTTCCTATTTATTGCATTATACATTGATGATATATTATTTATAAGTAAAGGGAAAGGTATGATTTTAGAACTAAAATATTAACTTGCTGCTAAATTTGAAATGAAATAACTTGATGTAGCTAGACTCATTCTTGGGATGGAAATTAAAAGAGATAGAGTGAATAGAAAGCTATGGCTTGGCCAAACTAAGTATGTCAATTCAATTTTACAAAGATTTAACATGCAAGATTGTAGACCATTGTATGCTCCATTTTCTGTTGGAATAGAGTTATATATTACAGATTGTCCAATATCTCCATCAGAGATGGAAAACACGAGCCAAGTGCCTTTCTAGAGTGGAATTGA
This sequence comes from Sequoiadendron giganteum, assembly GCA_007115665.2. NCBI lineage: Eukaryota > Viridiplantae > Streptophyta > Pinopsida > Cupressales > Cupressaceae > Sequoiadendron > Sequoiadendron giganteum. The sequence continues at coordinate 231,188,874 of CM021102.1, read as the reverse complement.
AAGTTTGATGTATGCTATGGTTTGCACTAGACTAGACATTGCCCAAGCAGTGGGAGCTCTTTCCAAATATATGTTTAATCCTAGTAGATTTCATTGGGATGCATTTAAAAGATTCTTAAGGTATTTGTGTGGTACCTCAGAGTATTCCTTATGTTATCATAGTAATTTGACTAAAGATGAGATTTCCCTTGATATTCATGATTATGTGGATTCAAATTAGGTAGGTGATATTGATAGCAGACTATCCACCAGTACTTATGTGTTTAATTTATTTGGTGGTGCAATTAGTTGGATGGGTAAGTGATAGGTTGTGGTTGCTTTGTCCACTACTGAACATCATGTGCATTGATTAATCACATCTACAATATTTCATTTCAGATTGTTGCATTGTGTAATTACCTTGTTTAGAATATGAAATTTGCATTATATTTCATCATGGATATGCACTTTGGTAAGATTTGCATGTCTTTGAAATCATTAGTAGATGTGTCAAGATGTGCTTTTGGAAATGAACCTAATGAAATTAAACTTACTCATGCTCAGTCAAATCCTAACACATGTCCTCCTCATGATGTTGACATCATTGGAGAAGATGATGATAGCATGAATAAATTCCTAAATTATTTCCTTAATAACCTTGAAAATAATTCACCCTTTTATCCATCCATGAAACAACCAACACCCCCTATAATATCACCACTTGAGATGTTTGATTACCTACATCCTGAAACTAAAACACAAATCGAACCTAAGTTCCCTACAATAGGTGAACCTAGTTCATTTCAGAAAGCAAAAAATCAACCATTCTATGTTAACAAAGTGACCAACACTCCCATCAATCTAGAACAGACATATGGAGAAGATTCACTATCTTGAGTAAACAAGGATGTGATACAAGTGAACATGAAATTCATCAACTCTTAGAGAAAATACCAACTGAAGATACTAAAGGGTTAAGATACCGAGATCCTCCTCCCGATATGAATGTCCTTTTTCCTAAAGAACAATCAATGCCTCCTAATGATGATAAGCATGATATGATATATTAGGTTCTCCTCCTCCACATTCAACTAGAGAAGTTGGTGAATCTAGCAAGTGAAAAAGGCCTTACAAACTAAAGAAACTACAATTCTCTTACCTGCCAATTGATATTGAAAGAAATTTATAAATAATTTTGCATTGAGGACTTATTACATTGCCACCCATAAAAGAAGATTGATCTCTAAATCACAAAAATACAAAAACATCACACTGTCGATACCATAGAATTCTTGGACATAGTACTACTAAGTGCCATGCCTTAACCAATTTTTAAAATAAGTTAGATATCATAGAAATAGTCCCTTAAAGCGAGACCCTTCTGCTCCTTGCCATGTAATAGTTGCAGGGTATTCCTATTCTCACTATTACACGTTATATACTTATTGCAAATCATTTCAAAATGCAAGGAGCTTGTTTCCATCACCTATCTTGGCTCATTCTTGTCTTGCATTCAGTGGGGGTGAGAATTGGATAGCCTTGTCCTAGTAATGCATTTGTCATTGTCCCTTTGGCTAGTTGTCTGCCTTCTATATATGATAAACATGATTGGGATGTAGATGACCTACTAATAGGTTGACTCGCATGTGCCTTATTAGTCTTTTGCATTGTTTATTTTTCTTTTGTGTGATTACATGTGCATAATGTGATCCCTCATGATGTTTTGTTTGATGTTTTCTCTCTTGGTGGCATTCCTCTATTTGTACCTACATTCTTCTCTATGTTGTAAATCTTTTACCCTTTTCTTTATTTTTTGTGTGTCTTGTGTTTTCCTTTTGGGGATGACACAAAGCATCAAGACACTCATGTCTCTTCCATGTTGACCCAAAATCTTTTCCTTTATCTTTTCTTTGTTTTATGTTTTCATTTTGGGGATGACGCAAGGCGTTAAGACACTCATGTCTCTTCCATGTTGACCCAAAAGGTTTTTTTTTTTTTTTAACTCTCTTTGTGTCATTCTTCTTGTTCTATGAGTATTTGGGGAATGATGATAGTTCTGAGCTCTCTTAGAAATATTTTAGCAAGAACATACTAACCCTGAATCCATAGATCCCTCATGTGTTTGGAGTTTCATTTCAGGAGTAACTCCTTCCTTTTTCATGATGTAGCTTTATTTGGAAACATATGACTTGGCAAAGGGATTTCCAAGTTATCTCTCATGTATTATTTGTTGTTAGAATTTATCATTTGTTACTGGGTAAACCCACAATAGTGGGTTACAATTTTTTCCATGAAGAAAATTTAGAAATTCCCATCAAAAAAATTAAAATGGCTTACCCCTTCTAATGTAGGGGGTTTGAATGAAACCCCCTCCCCCTTCTAATGAACCCCCACTCACTTATAATGAACCCCCACTTGCACTATAAATGAACCCCCCTTTTCTCACCTCCCCTTCCTCCATTTCAAAATTTATGCATTCTTTTGACTATCAAAGCCCGGGAAGGAGGTGCAAATGGATCCAAATTGACAAACCAAGGTGGAGGATTGTAGTGATCGAAACATTCTTTCCAACAACTATAAATTTAATATATTTTGTTTTTATTTTATATATTTACTAAACATAGGTTTTTTTTAAAGAGAAGGGGTAAAAATTTTATTCAATCAAAACCAAAGTACAAGGCAAAGGCTAGAGGCCCACCAGACCAAGACCGGCATAGAACCACCACCAACAACATTACATATTCCTGTCCTCCACTAATAACCTCTCCAGGGTCCCAAAATGATCAGAAGGTAACTCCTCCCTTCCACTAATATCCCAACCATCCACATTCTCAGAGGCCCATTTCGCCAGACAATCAGCCACACGGTTCCATTCTCTAGGGATGTGGTAAAAGGAGGTAGAATCCAAGGAGCTACAGAGACTCAGAATCTGTCTAACCACTGAGGCCAATTGCCAACTAACATCACCCAAAATTTGGTTGTTCATCATATCCACAACAATTTGAGAATCAGACTCACAGATGATCCTCCTCTAGCCTAAAGAGCAACTACGCTCAACAACAATCTTAATAGCAAGGGCCTCCATCAGATTATTAGAGTGTTGAACTTTGTAAATAGAGAAAAAAAACACCGCACCACCATCATTACCTCTAACAATACCCCCAACACCAGCATGACCAGGGTTCCCTCGAGAAGAACCGTCAGTATTAATTTTTAGGACCCCCACCGGGGGAGGCGTCCACCTCCCGTCTTGACAAACCCATTGCCTGACATGACAGGATCTTCTTCCGGCAATGCTGCCCATTCTACTATCCCCCGAGTTCAAATTCTGTAAAATGGCAAGATCACCAGGATCAGTATTTTCTGACATATCACACTTAGCAGAAATAGTCTCTTGAAGCCTACTGATAATCTTCTTCCACAATTGAGAGCTTCCCAATTTGGAGCCACATAAGACATGACGGTTCCTCTCCAGCCAAAGGTTCCAGAGAATGAAAATAGGCCCAACAGACCAGGCCGCCTGCAGAAAAGAAGTCTTCGCTGGAGGCCTGCCCAAACTCTCCCAAAATTCAATTAGGGAGGTAGCATGAATACAACCATGATGCCAAGCCTCCCACCATATATGCCATATCTCTCTAGCGAAAGGGAAAAGAAAAAACAAATGGGAGGTACATTCCTCATTGTGCGAACATAGGAAGCAAATAGAGGGTCCCTGAAAGCCTCGCTTGCGAAGGTTATCCCAAGTGAGGCACTTCTTCTGAACAACCAACCATAAAAAAAAATTGCATTTGGGCCAAGAAAAGTTGTCCCAAACTTTCTTCCACCAGTGCACTTCAGTCGGACCATGTAAGTGCATGTCAAGCATAGCATAGCCTTGAGCCATAGTAAATTTACCTTTAGGACTAGGGCTCCAAGCCAAAGCATCCCTCTCGTTTAGGGAGCTGCAGAGCCTGCCCTCTAAAACTCTAATGAGAACACCACGATCCTCGTCAGAGCCACCCATGGGCCACTCCTATGGGTCCTTCTAGCACACCACCACCACCTAACCAATACGCTTGACAGTTTTAAAATGCTCCACCTTGATCCAACCAGCATTAGAAAAAATATGGCAAAGAGGCTGAAGCTGATGGAAGCTAGAAAGAATGGGAGGGTGGCCATCCCAAGAGTCCTGCCAAAACAGAGCTTCAGAGCCTCTATTATAGATCCAGAAGAGACCATCCTTAATAAGCTGAGCTCCCTTCTTAAGGGTATCCCAAATGCAAGAACCTTTACCCAACAGAGCAAGCCGTGACACATCAAGGCTATCAACACCAGGAAGATACTTGTGGGCAAGGATCTTAGCCCAATCCTGATCTTGATTGTTGCACCACCTCCAGTACAACTTGGCAGCCAAGGCTGTAACAACAAGAGCCATAGATCTAAGACCCAAGCCCCCAGCATGCTTTGGCCTGCAGACAGACTCCCACTTGACTAAACTCCACTTCGAGGAAAGAAGGTTGCCAGACCAAAGAAATTGCCGAGACAGAGCATCAAATTCCCACACAAAGGTGGAAGGGGGAGTCTGCACACAACACCTATAAATGGGGAGAGACTGCACCACAGTCTTAAGAAGAACCACTCTCCCAACAAAAGATAACAATCTGTAAGTCCAAAGACTAACCTTACTTCAAAATTTATCCAAAATCCCCTGCCAGTAGGCTCTACGCTGAGATCCCAGAGCCAAAGGGATCCCAAGGTACATCAAGGGAAGAGAGACGATCTGAAATCTAAGGATCCTAGCAATCCTGCCCTGAATAAGTTGAGGGGTATTAAAGAAATAGATGGAGGATTTGTCATCATTGATACACTGACCTGAAGCCTTCAAATAGATGTCAAGGGCTCTCCTGAAATTTACAGCCTCACTGATTCTAGCCAAGCCCATCAACCCAGTATCATCCACAAACTGAAGATGAGAGTAGGAAGGAATATAATTGTTTCAACTCCAACCTTGGATAAGACCCTACCTCACTTGAGATTTGATAAATCTGCCAAGACCCTCTGCCATGATAATGAATAAATACGGAGACAAAGGGTCCCCTTGTCGGAGCCCCCGAGAAGCACTAAACAAATCCGAAGGTGCCCCATTAATGAGAACAGAGAAGGAGGGTGAGGTCACACAACTAAGAACCCAATTCACCCACTCCTCACTGAAGCCAAAAGCCAAGAGAATTTTCTATAAGAACTCTCAGCTCACCTGATCATAGGCTTTAGCCATATCAAGCTTGATAAACATAGCCCTCTCCTTAGAGTTGGCCATAGAATGAATAGCTTCCATAGCTATCACAACACCATCCAAAATTTGTCTTCCTTCAACAAAACCCCCCTGCTCTGCGGAGATGAGAGTGCCGAGGAGTGGTTTGAGCCTTTCAACAACCAACTTGGTGATGACCTTGTACACAACATTGCATAACGCAATAGGCCTGAATTGAGCCAGCTGATTAGCCCCCTCCTTCTTAGGTATGAGAGCCAAGAAAGTAGAATTCATGGACTTGAGCATCTGTTTGCTCCTATGTGATTCTTGAACCACCTCAAGGAGATCAAATTTAATTATTTCCCAAAATTCCTGAAAGAACTCAATCGAAAACCCATCCGGGCCAGGAGCCTTACCTTTTTTCATATTAAACACCACTTTCTCCAAATCAGGCAACAAAATAGGACATAAGAGCACCCTATTCATCTCAGCAGAGACCAGGTGAGGAATACAATCCAAGATGGCCCTCTCCTCAGCCCCAACAACAAGATCCTCCCTAGAAAAAAGGTTAGAAAAATAATTGACCGCTTCCCTGGAAATATCAACACAGGAAGAGAGATGAGCCCCTTCAGGCGAGACAAGGGAGGAGATAGAATTCCCCTGCCTCTGAGCCTTAACCGAATTATGAAAGAATGCAGTGTTCCTATCCCCCTCTTGAAGCCAATCAACACGAGATTTCTGCTTCCAAAAGATCTCCTCCCGAAGCTCCCACTCCTGTAAGCCCTTAAGAGCCAAGGACTTAGCTTTACTTAGAACAGAGGTCAACCCTTGGTCCTGAATCTGCCAAGTGATGGTATCCAACTTGGACTGAGTAGCCATCTTCTGAGCATGTAGGTTCCCAAAACATTGTTTATTCCAAATCTTAAGCCTGTACTTCACATGTTGAAGCCTCTTACTAAAAGTAAACATGGCGGTCCCATGTGCAGGCCTCCCCTCATACCACCAATCCAACATAAGATCATGCAAAGACTGATCTCTTAACCACATCAACTGAAATTTGAAAGAAGGATTTTTGGTGACTCCGTAGGCAGTGAAAGAGATTTTGATTGGCCAGTGGTCAGAGCCCCTCCAATCAAGAATTTCAGAATTGGTGATCAACCTACTATTCATCCAATAGTAGGAAACCAAAAATCTATCAAGCTTTTCAGAGATAGCCTCAACACCACATCTCCTATTATTCCATGTAAAGACACCATTAGTAGGCTTCACATCAATTAGATTCAAGGAACCAATCATATCCCTGAGCAGGTTTGCAGAAGGGTCCAGCCTGGCTAACCCACCTTGTTTTTCATCCAAGCAAGTAATAGCATTAAAGTCACCAGCCATGATCCAAGGGAGAAATGGGTCTAAAGCCCAGATGAATCTGATGTGAGCCTAAAGATTTGACTTACCAGAAAGATTAGTAGGAGCATAGATATTAGATAAAAGACACCTCTCTCTAGTTTCTAAGCTAGAGGCAACTAGAGAAATGGAAGATCGACTAGAAACCCACCATAAGGGGAAAAATTTCCTCGAGTTCTAGAAACAAGCCACCCCCAAGAACTGTTCAAAGCCCCCACCCCCTGCCAGTTGCCCTGGGGCTAGATCCGTGAAGCACAATTAGCCAAACCATCCACAGTAAGCTTGGTCTCCTGAATAAAGACCATATCAGGAGACTGAGAATCAATTAATCTACAAACAATGTTTTGTCTAGGGATGCTGTTCAACCCCCTTACATTCCATGATAAGACAATTATTTATGGGGGTGGGAGAAGTGAGAATCAATGGGTTTCACAGACCCAGACTCAACCAAAGTATCACCCATAATCTTGACCTTCTCTTGATCAGTCTTCCTTCCGCTCCTTGACGGTTTATCCAGAGGCCCCTTTTTAAAGGATTTCTGTTGTAAACCAAGAACAAGAGAAGCTTTGCTACCCTTCGTAGAATCTGAAGCCCCTTTAGGAGCAGGGGGATCAAGGGCCACCACATCAAAGCCCTTCAGAGCCTGTGACCCCTGGAAATCCCTACTATCCTGGACCTTAGAAGGTAAATCTATAGCCACCTGTTCAACCTGATGATCCCCTGAAGATAAAATATGATCCTCTTTCTTTGCATCCTCATCCTGAACTTCATGTAGACCCTTAACCCCAGAAGGGAGCTCAACTGGAATACCTTCCTCCTGGACCAAATCCTCAAGAACATCAAACCTATTAAAAGTGCCATCATTCTATCTATCCAACCAGGTTCTTTTCTTTCCCTTGCCTTTGTTACGAGAACTAACTGGAATAAAACCCTCATTATCCGTAGGTACATTAGACAGAGGAGCCTTAACCTTGTCCCCCCTCAAAGGTCCAGAGGTAGCCAATGGGGAGGATTTATTTCTGAGACATTTGCTAAGTAAATGACCATATTCATGACACATTCTGCATCTAAAAGGTAGGGTCTCGTAATCCAACTATTGGATCCAAGAAGAAGATCCCATGCAGATTTCCATAGAATCTAGTAACGGATTATTTAAATCAACTTCTACACAAATACGAGCAAAAGAAATTACCTTACGATCTTGAGTTTGTGTAGCCGATCCCACAAGTTTTCCAAGAAGTAGTGAGATTGAGTGAAGAATATCTTCCCTCCAGAATTCCAAAGGCAGTCTTGACAAATGAACCCACACCAGAACCCGCGAAGGGATCTCCTCAACAGAGTTGAAGCCCATGTGCCAGGGCTTGATGAAGAGCCCCACCTGGTTAAAGAAATACGAGCCTCCTTCAAAAGCCCTATTCCTATCTGACATGCTTGAAAAGATGACAAAAAAATAGTTATTAGCTGCCAAAATAATCTCCATATCACCTTCTGGGTTCCAAACCCTTCGTGCCCAGGAATCCAAAACAGGTAGAGAAAGACGAAGGCCCAAAAATTTGCAAATAAGGGCATGGTTAGACCAGTATTCAACATCCTCTGAAACTTGCTTAGGTTGGATAACCAAGATAGGTCGATCCTCAGATCTCTCCAAACATCTGTTTACTTTTTTAATTCGAAAAGTCCCTTTTGAAGAGGAGACCCCACCCCCAGATTGGGATTTACCCATCTGTTCCTTAATATTGGCATGCAACGGAGAAGATGGCTCTACCATCTCCAAATCCCCAGAGGAAACCTGAGACAAGACATAACCACGATTCTCCATGGCCGAACCAGACAGCCCCACCAAAAAAATAGAGACGAGGTTAGAGACCCACACCCCCTGAGTGCTAGCCACCACCCGCCAAGGAAATTCCCAACACAACAACCAGACAAAGCAGCCAGCAACCACGGCTTGCCCGCAGGCCAAACGCAGGTCAGAGCCCCCAAGAACCTGCGCACCTTAATCAACAAGGAAACCCCCCCCCCCTCCGAGACCACACACTAGGCGCGGCCACCACACACAACAGAGTGAAAGGAGAGAAGGGCTAGGGAACGTAGGCCCTAGCTCGCACCCAGCCCCCGCGAAAAGACATCTTCCACTCACTAAACATAGGTTTTTCATCAAACATCAAGTTTGGTGAAAAATTATTGTGGAAAAATGGTAAATTTGAGAAAAAAAATATTGAAAAATATATATGCACTAGGTATTGATGTCCTTGTTCCCACAAAAAAAGAAAAAATGAATTTCAATACATAGCAAAAAAGTTATGCGAGCCGAAGTGCACCTATGTCTAAATTGTAGTTGGTTTGAATTCAAAACTTAATTAAAAGAAAAATATTCAAAAAAACGTTATGAAACAAAATGAAAGCACTAGATACTAGTGTTACCAACCTAAATCCAAAAGAATTAAAATTTTATCCTTTCTAGAAAAAAAATTATGTGAGCTGAAGTACACACCACTTTTTAAAAATGTTGTTTATTATTAAAAACTAGTTATCAAAGGAGATACAAAAAAAATTATAATTTAATTTCATTTTAAAAAAAAAATAAAAATTTAAAATCTACATAAAAAATCTCACAAATCACTAGTTTACATAATTTTCAAATTCCTAACAGTTTACCTACTATAGTTGTTAGAAAGGGAAGTTTTTTTTGAAAAATTTGATTTCAATATCAAGTTTAGCTAAAAAGTGTAACCCATTATTGTGGGGTGACCCTACTTTAAAGTAATTTCTCATAGTATGGTGTTTAGTAATTTCTCTAAAGTGGGGGAATACATTGGCATTATTATTTTGTATTTCATGTTTCATTGTTCATTTTTTTTACTTCATGCGATGTGTTTTTCACTTTGAATCGGGTGTGATGTTCCTCAAGAGCGCAATCTCTCTAAGCATATTATATTCCTCTTGGTGGCTTGATATTGTAGACACCTAAAAATGTATCAATGGATCACATTGGCTAACTAACATCATTTCATCCTCAAACCCATCCTTTTTTCACTTGTTTAATTAAATAAGCCTAATTATTTAATCAAATGCCTCATTTTCACCTATTAATCTGATTGACCTAATTGGGTTAATTCACCCCCTCTTAAATAAATAATGTAAATTATTTAATTTTAACCCTAAGTCCTCTTATTTAATTAAATAATCTAAACTATATAATTAAATATCATATTTGCATCTCCTTTTCATTAAATAAATCAATAATTTAATGAATATCCTCACATTCCTCATCTTGCACATTCAAATTTAGTTTTAATTGACTAAATTGCTAGTTTCCCTCTCATCCACTTGCATAAGGAGTATTCCAAAGGAATATTCTCATATTTTCCCCCCAAAAAGGTAATGATTACTCCAAATAAACTTTGAAACAACTTTTTAAAGTTGTTGCAGAGTGTGTTTATTTGCATGATTGTGAGCCCTTGATATTTTCTTGATCCATGCGATCTTTGATTCTCATCCATTGATGAGAATCCTTGATCCATGTTTCAACCTCTTTTCATTTGTGACCATTGATAGATCAAATCAATCTCATCCGTTTCTTTTTCATTTGATCTCCATTAAATCAATTATTTAATGAATATCATATAATTCCCCTAATTTAGATAATTGAAACTTTGTTTTAATTATCAAATTACTAATTCCTCCCACTTGCAAGGGAATATTCCCATCCCCTTTTGCGCAATGAAACTTTGTTTTAATTAGAAAAGTATCTATTTCCCTCACCCATGAATATTTCAAAGAATATTTTTTCTCCTCCAATCATTTAACAAAGGGAATATTCTCACTTAAATTCAAGTGCAAGTTACCTTGTAACTTCTTGTGCAAGTTAACTTTTGACCTCTTGTACAGGTCAAAAGTGTGCTTATTTGGAAGGAATGAGAACCCTTGATTAAATCTCATCTTGCATTCTCACCTGTTGATGAGAATCCATGATCCATGCCTCCCATTTTCTCCATTCTTGACCATTGATTAGCTTTTTCAATCTCATCCCTTCATTTTTCATTTGCTTTCTTATAAATAAAGCACTATTTGGAGACAAATAGTTCTATTTTTTAACATCAAACTTATGTTCTTAAAATCATTTGCACTTGCACTCACATTTAACATCATTTTAGCTTTATTTACTTGCATATTAGCTTATCTTGCATTAATGAATTCCATGATAACATAGATGCATAGATTTAGCTTATTTGTTAATTAGGATTTTAATCTTTTTAAGATTGCATACATTTCGAGTAGATTTGCATACACCCATATCAATCATCTTAGCATAAATCATGTTAAAATAGCTTGCATCATATGCATTTAGCTTTAAATCATGTTTTCATACACATCTATCAATGGTTTCATCAGTTTTCTTTGATAAAATTCATTGAAACAAGCTCATTATCCAAGGGATTGGGAAAGGGTCGCCATTCCACATCAATACGACACTACTCCCCCAATAGAATAAGTTTCAATGTCTTAGATTCGAGGTTTTTTAAGCTTTCATGATTTAGAATGTTAATTTTAATGGCTTCTTTGTCTTTGTTTATAGTGAATGATCTTATTGGGATTGGTGCTTAGTGGGTTAAATATGCCTCAAATTCATATGGATCGAGTGTAGTTAGCCTTCACTATGTTATTGGTCACATTTTGGTGCTAGAAGGAGGGCAAACTTTAACATTTTGGATGTTTTTTGGAGAAATTTTGGGGTTAATCTCTTAAATGCATGATTTTCTTTAATTTTTAATGAATTCTACATGACTAATCTTGCAAAAAGGCTGCTGGAATTTGAATATCTCATGTTTAGCTTTGCAAAAAATTTTACGATTTCAAAATTGATCAAGATTTGAGAAATCTGTCATTATCTGAAGTTGCTGTGCATGATTAATTTTTATGTTTTTTAAAAAATTTGGGTTTAATCTCTTAAATGCATGATTTTCCTTATTTTTTAATGAATTTTACATGACCAATCTTGCAAAAAGCTTGCGGGGTTATGAAGATATCATGTTTAGCTTTCCAAAACATTTTACGATTTCAAAATTGATCAAGATTTGAGAAAGTTGTCATTATCTCAAGTTGTTGTCCATGATTAAATTTGTAGGTTTTTTTTTTACTTTGGGTTTAATCTAAATGTATGATTTTCCTTAATTTTTAATGAATTCTACATGACTTATCTTGCAGAAAAGTTGCTAGGTTATGAAGATATCATGTTTAGTTTTCCAATAAAAATTATGATTTCAAAATTGATCAAGATTTGAGAAAGTTGTCATTAACTCAAGTTGCTTCCTATGATTAATTTTGCTATTTTTTTTAAAAAAATTGGGTTTAATCTATTAAATGCACGATAATCCTCAATTTAATGAATTATACATGACTAATCTTTTAGAAAGGTTGATGGGTTTTAAATATCTCATGTTTATCTTTCCAAAACATTTTACGATTTCAAAATTGATCAAGATTTGAGAAAGTTGTCATTATCTCAAGTTGCTGTTATAATCTAATTTAAAAAAAATGTTTCTCAAACATTTGAAAGGATAAAATGAATTAGCTTTCAAATTTGGATAAAATTGAACCAAACAACCTCACATTTGCTTTAAATTTTGACATGTGCTTTAAATTTTTGATTTCATCTGATTTCTAACATTTCTCCAACTTCTTGTTTTGGTTTTTTGTGTTTCACAGGTTTGGACAATGCAACTTGAAGAAAAGAAGCATACTAGATTATCATTTGAACTATAATTGTAACAAGTGTTTCGACACTTTTGGGGCAATTAAAACCCATTTGTAATAATTTTTTATTTCATGCTTTAGGACCACATTAGTTTTCAATTAGGTCTTAAAAAGAACACTCAAATGGGACTAAAATTGAACCCTCATTTCATCATTGTATTTTGGGTCTAAAATCAAACAAGCCAACTTAACATTTTGTTTGGTGCATAAAATGAATTCATCTTAGCTTTAGGGGTTAAAATTTATGAGTGTTTTCTATGTTTTGATTTACAACGTTGTTATTGGATGCATATGCAATTCTCTCACGCCACTCAATGATCTTGAGAAACATAAACATTCCTTAACACTTTGCAAAATCACCTACATCTTTCATTTCAGATTAAAAATGAATCCCTTGCTAGTGTAGGGAAAAGGCGTGGTGTGTGTTCTCTTCCTATTTCATCTGAATGGGGATGATCAAACTAAAAACATACTTCCTTGCTATCATTTATCTTTAGAGGACCTGCCTCCCCGCTTTGAAAGGATGGAATGATCTAAGCAGCAACGAGCTAAAGCCAAGCTCTTTCGAACCGCTATATAAATGTGTGGTTACAATAAAAATTATGATCAATGAAAAGTGGTACGTGATAGCTCTCCCCTAGTATCTTTATGATGTGAAAATCCCTTATTCTAAGGGTTGGGAGACCTCTCAAGGGACTTTATCATAGTATTCCCTGAACCAAAAGCCCTTATTATGAACCATTATTTAGAATCCAAAATCCTTAATACTTGTTGGTGCAAGAACGATCGTTCTGAAGCCACCCCACATTTGTATTATTCATTGTTGAAACGGAAAACTCCTTAGGATCTTAGGATCTTCAGGATTTTGAGATTTGGTGGTCTCGAGAAGTGTGTGCCATGGAGGGGAGCCAGTGTCAACAAATCTCTAACTATTCACAATGTCTTAATGTTTGGAGAAATTGGGGAATCAAAAAGTATGGACATTTAAAACCTAGGATTGTAAATGATTGTGAGTCAATTGACTACCTTGCTTGGATCTAAACATTGAAAACAAATATTCACTATCTTCCTTAAAACTTCAAACACTTTGGCTCAAATATGGATACCTCTTGAATTAGCCTTGTTATTACTGCTTGTCTTAAGGATTTCTATCCTTAGAGATTTCTAAATATCTTGACTTATATCTCAATCCATATTTTCCAAAGATAACATATATAATTAAGGCTTCAACCTCATGATTAGATCACAAAATGAACATTATGAAAGTTATGATATTTTGGACATAAACATTTTAGTTTAAAAACATAATCAAGACAAGTGTTTGTGGTAAAATAAATTCACTTAAGCAAGATAACTTGACAATTGAACCCCACATGACCATTTGGCGATTGATTGCATCATTTGAACAACCCGACCTTACGCCCACTATCATACAAGAGAAAAATTGAAAACATTGATTTCCATTATCCAAAATCATTGAGTTTCACTTTACCAAAATCATTGGGTCCTATTTCCAAAATCATGGAGTCCTTAGGGTTTTATCACTTTAGAGGTATAGGATGTTTCTCACTACCTTGGTCTTGAAAAACAAAGGTTCATTCTAGGTCAACATTGGGTCAAACATTTCATCTATCCTCCATCATATTTCATCCTTCACTTCACCAAAATTTGCAAATTTTTGAATACACTAACACTTTTTGAATTGAACATCAAATCAAACCCAACCTCTAACTTATCTACTTTGTATGTGAAATTAATCCTTTTCCATGCATTTGGCTAAGTTAGTTATCATATTTGGTATAGTTTATCTTGAAGGTCACGAGTATACCCTAAAGATTTCCAAGTTCATAAACATCCTTTATCAAAACATCCAAACATCAAACGTTTAAGTCAAAAGTGTTGTCCCAAAATTATTGCAAAGATCACTCCCCACATCATTCATCCTTTTCAACTCCCACCATCATCATTGCTCCAAAAAGACTTAGAGTGTCTCTTTTACCTAGGTTTGAGTCAACTAGAGAGTTCAAACATTATAAATCTCAACACAACTTTCCCATTGGTGACCCACAATTTATGGTAACAAAAAGATCACATAACAAGAGAATCATGGAGAAAACGAAAGTCACATTCACCTTAAGTGATCCCAACCTTCAAGAATTTGATCCAAGGAGTCAAGTCACCTTGTCACAGTAGCCCTCATCTCCATCAGGACCATATGAGATAGAGGACATCATGAAAAATTCATTTGAATCTACTAGGGAAGAAATCATGGAACATCAAGCCTTAGAAAATGTGGCTCCAATTTTCCCACCTTTTGTTGCACAATCATTGACATAAGGCTTGACTTCATCTATGATTCAACCAACTCCATCCCTTGTGCCGAGTGAACCCTTAACATTTAGTCTTGCAACTAGGTTAGGAACCAACCTTGGTATCATGTCTAGGAACAAACACAACTGCACGGTTATTCACAACACAACATTCCATTAACCACCAACCTTCCCTAATACACAAGTTTGACACCAAACTTTTCCAAACCACTTAAATTTCATGACACCACAACAACCTTGACGTTTTGAGTGCAACCATCTTCATCGATCATCACAAATACCCCAAGTATGCCTAATGTTACACAAGGTATTGTGAACCAAATACCTCAAATAGGACAACAAGGGAAAGTTAACACTCTCACACAAAGTCAACCCTTGAGAAGTGGTTCCAACAACTCCATTGAAACATTGAAACAAGTGGCTACCCAAGCTACTCAAGTCAATCCACCATCCACATCAAACCCATCTATCATTGACGCAAATCAAAACAACACCTTGGTTATGAATCCCATTGACCAAGGTAATACCTTGATCCCACCTCAAATACAACAAGGGAACCCCCTACCCTTCGGTCAAGGGAATCCTTTCAATCAATGGACTCAAGGTCCTAATGTGCCCTTAACATCACAATATCTAATGGCACCATCATCATATTTTCCCATGATCTCTCTCACCATGAAAAATCAAATGGGACCTCAAACTTGCATTCCTCCATCTCAATCCACCATCTTACAAGGAATGTTAAATCAAGGGAATCCAAAACCTCTCATCAACAACCCGCAACCCACTCAAAACATCAAAACCCAAAACACATCATAGATGTCCCAACAACCACCTGATTCTACATTGCAAGCACATGCCTTAGATTTATAACAATCACAACAGGCTTATCAACAAGCCGTCCAACAACAAAAAGCTCAACAAGCAGCCTCAGTAGCACAAAAAAAACATCAATCCCAATAACAAGCCTTAATAGCACAACAACAACATCAATCCCAACAAGCGGCTTTAGTAGCACAGTAAAAACATCAAAAACAACAAGCCACCCTAGTATCACAACAACAACAACAAGCCCAACAAGCCACCTTAGTCGCACAACAAAAACAACAACAAAAAACAACCTTAGCAGCGCAACATTAACAACAAGCCTCTCAAGCATACTTAGTAGCACAACAACAACATAAGGCCCAAAAACAAGCCCTTATTGCACAACAACAAAAATAAGCACAACAAAAAGCCCTCATGGTGCAAAAAAAACATCAAGCCTTACTAGCTCAACATTATTCCCAACAACAACAACAACAAAGTTCATACTATAATCCTCAACAAAACATCATCAATACAAAAAAATTAGGAACATATACATCCACACCTCAAACACATGATTTCACATAACCTCACACCTTCGTATACACCATACTACACCTTATCATATCATAATCATGCCTAAAAATCATCCATCACTCCAACATATGTTCCTCCACCAAAATTGCAAGATGGTCTAGCATCACAACTTAAGGTGTTGTCACAAGAAATGCATGATCTTTGGATGGGAAAGAAAAAGAAGCCCCATACACAGAACTTATGTCCATATCCCTTCAATCGAAACACCATAATGGAGACATTCCTTCCCAATTTTGAAATCCCCAAATTCGATAAATACAAAGGGAGAGGAAGTCCTATGGACCATATCAAAGAATTTAACATCATGTCTATGGAGGTGGCCTACAATGATTCTTATTTAATGCACCCCTTCCCTCAAAGTTAAACAGGTCCTACCATGGATTGGTTTTCTCATTTGCCTCCAAACATCAAAACTTTCCAAGAAATTGTTGAAAAAATCATAGATCACTTCTCCTTCAATCTTGACATGGATGCAAGCTTAGAAGAGTTGTGTAATATCAAACAAAATAAATGAGAATCTTTCATAAATTTCTTGCAATGGTGAAGGAAAAAAGATAGTAAGAGCAATTAGACCATTCCTCATGAACAACAGGTGGGAATTATCATAAAAAATGTTGATCCAAATCTATACTTCCACTTGAAGATGCAGTGCATTACTTCTTATGATGAACTTTTCTGTAGGGCCCTTAACATCAAGAGATCCCTAATCTTATAGGGAAACACACAAGTATATATAGAGAAAAACCCATTCACTAGTTTTAATGACAAGCCCTGCTATTGGGCCAAAAACAAAAATGTTATTAGTGATGGTGTTGTTGATGCAAGGGTGGTCTTAACTTCTCCTAGGAAAAAAAACATCCAAACCATGAATACACAACAACCATACACATCATTGTCAAACAATCAAACAATGATCAATGCTACAAACACTCAACGTGGACAACAAAGAACAAATAGTGCTCCTAAATTCCAATTCACTTCCTTAGGGAAGCCTATGGAAGATGTGTTGAAGAGGTTGATACAGTATAATATTATCACACTCCTAGATTTATCAAACTATCAAGGGCCACAAGTCAAACCTCACAGCTATAGAGAAGACCATTTTTTTGAATTTCATTGATACAAAGGTCATAACACACAAAATTGTTTTAGACTCAAACATCTAATAAAATATATTATTGAACAAGGAGACATTCATGTCGATAAAAAATATGGGAATGAAAATATGAAAATTTACACAAACCCTATGCCTGACCATACCAAAGTAAAAGATTCAAGAAATACATCGACCTCAAAAAATGAAAATAATGTACTTATGATACCATAGTGGGACATATTTATTCATCACAACATGAGGAATCAGACACACATCAAGATACTATTTTAAAGAAAAGTCCAAACCCATCAATAGTGTTTAGCACTATTTTATACTGTAATGAGATCAAGTGGATATCAGATTGTGATATCTCTCCCACATATGACTCAATGATTGGGAATGTTGAAGTAGTTCCAAATGAGTCAGGAATATCCCTTATTACACCCATACCCATAAAAATGTTGCGAAGATTATTTTACCAATTATATATCATCCACCCAAGGATCATGTCAAGAGGAGGCTCTTGAGGACAACGAAAGTTACTCCAAATCAAGTCAAGATCAAGAACCCCTATCCCTAGAGTTTCATCAAGAGCTAAGAAAAATCTTACAAACCATTTTAAACTCCAAAGATGTCCTCGATATCACTCTTGAGATGTTTCTTTTGAATGGACATACAAAAATTCTTCATCCAAAACAAGAGTCTCCCACTCTTGATATATCTGCACAAGAGCAAACAATGGTTGAGATTCTTGATTCCTATGGTGTGTGCATCATCGACATCTTTTGAAGTAGTATAAAAAAAAATCGATGTCATAGAACCAAAGAAAATAGTTCATATTCCTGAATAGTAGGAACCCATAGAAATATCATGTGTTCATGACAAGTCATATTCAGTCAATATGGATCATAGGATACATTATCAAGGCAAATAATTAGGTATTAATAATACCTTCACAACGTGAGGGGCAATCTTGTCTACAACCAACATCAACATATGGGGCATGAAGAATCCTTATGATGAAAATACTGTCAACGCTACAACTAACCGTATCATGAATTGGCATTTAGCCATTGTCTCATACACAAATTGGGACCAATGTAAAAAAAAAAGATTCCTATCAAAGCAAGGAGAAGATTATCAAATAAAATGAAGCAGTAAAGAAAAAAGGAAAAAGTAAATAAAAATGGATACCAAAGAAAAATAAAGAAAATCATCCCTCCAAAACTCCATTAGTCAAAGAAACTATGTGGAAAAATCAAAAGGGGAAAGGTATCCATAAAAAAAGTCCTCAAAAACAAAAGAAATTTTCTCAAGCAAGGAACAAAGTATATCTAGTGCTTGGTCCTAATTCCATTAAAATATCTATTCGCACCCATCAAGTTTGGAGAGTCAAAGGTTCCAAACCATCGACCAATCCATTTCATATTCCTTCATACATGTCATCATACACTCCATTCACAATATCCAATTCTCACATTGACTGCGTGTTGGTAGCTACTCTTCATCATAAGGATTTTGAGGGTACCATATCACAGTGTGCACACATAGACAAGGTTGATTCTGGTTTCCACAAGGTAGATCAAAGTTCTTCAAAATTGCATTCAAGTGCTCATATCTTAGAAAAATAGGTTCTTCAAGCAGGATATCACTAGAACATTATGATAGTGGCCTCTACATCAATTCCACCAAGTGGTTCAACATGAGGGTAAAATATTCAAAAAATAAAAAAGTGAAAAACTCAAAAAAAAAAAAAAAAATCGTCCTCCAGTGAAAACCACCACGGTGACACTTTGGGCAAGTACCATGATGAAAACTGAAAGGAAAAAGAAACAGTGCAGAAACACTTTCCTAACACTAAAACCATAGAGGAGAAGTGCAAAGAACAGTTTAAAAAAATTTAAAACACTTAAGATGAACACATATATAATAACAAGAGTAACAAAAATAAATGATCACAAAGATAACACTAGATTTACGTGGGAAAACCCTTTCAGGAAAAAACCCACCACACCAAGAGAAAGACACTTTGTATTACAGTAAGAAAAATTTACATACAAAGTTACAGTCCTTACTCTGTGATAGTTAGCTCACAACAACACTGGATTTTTTCATGCACTCACTATTACAATTCTATTTCGGCATACATCGAACACAAAATCATCAACCCCCTAAGACTTTTTTTTTTTTTCAACCAATTATTACAAGTCTCTCATCAACCACTAATTAGGGTGCATTAATTTAAGTCCTTCACCAACATGCCAAATTGATCGCAGATCAGATCCACCTGCAATCCTGCACCGAGCTGCCCCCGCAATAAATTTTTTGCAGAGAAAATTACCAAATTTGGGCTCTACCAACCACCAAAACTGATCTCATATTAATTGCATAATATATCGCTTTTCACCAATCCAAAAAATGGCAATAAATGTTGTTTTGCAACAACGGTGCAAAAAAAAACCAATGAAAAAATGACCATGTGTTGACTTACTATTCGTTCCGCCACTTGACCGAGGAGTGATCGATCAACTATCCACGAGCTTCAAAATTCCTTGCTATCACTAACCATTCCTTCACATTTCGAGGTAGCAATCATCTACTATCACCAAACACCAACCGCCAGCTTTATCAGGTGCCACAAGCCACGTGTCCGCCACTCAGGAGATTCTGGGGCATTCGAGAGGGAATCTCCAAGATTCCCATGAGATCGCCTAGAACAAGCTTCCGGAGTTGCCACGTGTGCACTACTCACGCTCTCCACTTTGATTATGTGTAAGCTGCTAGAGCTCCTTCAGGGAATCTCTAGCGGCATCCCCTATATTTCCCAAGGAACTCCAGAGGCGCTGACAAGTGTCCACGACTGAAAAACCCTTCGCATAAAGCAACTCAGGGTCCCCCTTCTCTTCACTGTGCTTATCGCTTTGAAAAGCCACCACACGTCAAGTGCATAGGCTATTCCGCTCAGCTAAAAGGGTCACAACGATACTTGCCTTAGGATGTCGTAGAAAGCAGCCAACACCGTCGAATGAAACCGATAACAACCGTTGATGCAAGTCATTGGCACATCAGTGAGGCATACCATTGCCTCTCGCTGATGAGCGACTGATCTACCAATGAAGCCAAGGAAAACTGACATTTCACCAATGCTATGCTCGTCGTCCCATCGCTGTGAAAACCCTTAGAGTCTCGCCGATCAAACAATGTCTCGGTGACCAAAAGGTCAAAATGACCAAATGAGAACCCCACAACAAAGTGATAGAGACATAAAATCATCAAGTCTTTAACAGAGGTCCGAGCCCGTAAATTGAGGCACATTTTCCAACAAGCTCCCACTTGATGAAGACTTACTGGCTTCCTCTAGACTTTGAATTTATTGACGACCATAGGCCCCAAGGCCCATTGAACTTACACACCATCTGAACTTGTTCATATTCATTGGCTTTGTCAATGAATCATCAACATTCTTCAAAGTATCCACCTTTTCTAAAGAAACCTTTCCATCCTCCACCATATCTCTCACGAAGTGATACTGCACATCGATATGTTTCATCCTGGCATGGAAAGTTGGATTTTTTACCAAAAAAATAGCACTCTGACTATCACAAAAAATAGTAATGTGCCCTGCATCAAAACCAATATCAGAACACAAACAACTCAGCCAAAAAACTTCTTTGCAAGCATGAGTTGTTGCCATGTATTAGGCTTCCGTAGTGGACAAAGTGACTACAACCTGTTGCTTGTTCATCCAACTGATTGCACCACCATTTAACATGAAAGTGTATCCACTAGTGGATCTTTTGCTATCAATATCCCTTTCCCAATCACAATCCACATATCCATGAATGTTGAGAGTTCTCTGTGATGCAATCAAGTTTCCATGGTAACACAGAGCATATTCTGAAGTACCCTTTAAATATCTAAACACTCTCTTCACAACATCCCAATATGACCTTCCCGAATTTTCCATAAAACGGCTCAGAACTGCCATTTCTTGGGCAATGTCTAGCCTTGTACAAACCATTGCATATATTAGACTACCAACAAAACTTGCATAAGGCACCCTGGTCATGTCCTCCATCTCAGTAGAATATTTTGGAAAATCTTCAATAGATAGCTTCGTTCCCTGCATAACTGGAACAACTAGCTGCTTGCAATCATTCATACCAAATATTTCCAGAATTGTGTTGACATATTTACTCTAACTTACCCAGAGCTTTCTGCCCATTCTGTCCCTAGTTATCTCCATCCCCAGAATATACCTTGCTGCACCCAAATCTTTCATTTCAAACTTTGCAAACAACTGAGATTTAAGATAAAAAATCATAGACTTACTATTCCTATGAACAACATATAATCCATGTACAGGGTAATAATAAGCACACATTCATTTTCAAATTTATAATACACACAATGATCAGATTTTGATCTCACAAATCCCATAGACAACACAAAAGTGTCAAACTTCTGGTACCACATTCTTGGCGACTGCTTCAAACCATACAAAGATTTATTTAACTTGCATACTAGGTTTTCTTTACCTTTTTCAACGAAGTGCTCAGGCTGGGATATGTAAATTTCTTCTTCTAGCTCTCCATGGAGAAACTCTATTTTCACATCCATCTACTCGATCTCTAAGTCATACATGACTGCAAGTGACAACATAAATCTGATAGATGTCAGCTTAGCTATAGTGGAAAATATTTCTCCATAATCAATTCCCTCTACCTAGGAATACCCCTTTGCAACCAACCTCGCTTTATACTTCTCAACACTGCCTTCAAGATCAGTCTTCTTCTTAAATACCCATTTACACCCAACAAAATTTCTTCCTTCAGGCAAAGGTACCAAATCTCAAGTTTCATTCTTTTTCAATGATTCCATTTCTTCATTCATGGCTTCCAACCAGAAATTTGAGTCGGGCATATTAATTTCCTCCATAACAGTCCTAGGCTCCTTAGTGCTAGTAATTAAAGCATAGGCATAGTTTGAATCCAACATAGAGAAACCATACCTATCAGGTTGTCATTTTTCATGTGCGGACCTTCTCACTGGCTGAGGTTGTGGCTCTTCATCTTCATAACTCTCAAAGCTGCTAGAGCTCTCCCCAGTTTCAGGTACACCATGTAGTTCCTCTTTTTCAGGAGTTTGAGAAATTTCAACTACATCATTCTTCCTTTCTCTTTTATCTATCTCCAAATGTGGATCAACTACTAAAGGTTTCAACTCATGAAATATTACACTTCTGCTGTACAAAATCTTCTTAGTATCAGGATTCCAAATCTTGTATCCCTTCACACCAATGCCATAGCTGATGAAGATACATTTAACAACCTTGTTCTCCAACTTAGATCTTTTCTTATTTGGCACATATGCATATGCCTCACATCCAAAGACATGAATATGTCTTAGAGAGGGCTTCTTACCAGACCACGCTTCCAAAGGTGTTTTGTCAACAAGAGCGAAACAAGGTGAGTGATTTACCAGGTAACATGCTATAGACACAACCTTAGCCTAAAAATTCTGCTCTAGACCAACACTGCTCAACATAATTCTCACTCTCTCCATTAGCGTCCTGTTCAACCTTTCAGAAACTCCATTTTGTTGTGGAGTATAAGGTGTAGCTTTATGCCTTTTAATCCCATGGTCTGTATAGTACCTATCAAAATCTGCAAAACAAAACTAACTGCCATTATCCGTCCTCAAACATTCGATTTTCTTTCCAGTCTAATTCTCCACCAAAGTTTTAAATTCTTTAAACCGACTATACATTTCTGATTTTACTCTTAAGGAAGTATACAAATGCCCTTCTCGAATAGTCATCAATAAAAGAAACATAATATCTAGACTTCAATAGCAAAGGAACATTAATTGGACAAAACACATTAGAATGAACATAATCTAGTACACCATAAGATTTATGAGGACTCGAATAAAATGAAACATGGTGTTGCTTTCCATATATGCAATGTTCACAAAAATCAAACTCAAGGTTACAATCAACAAGCCCTTCAGCAAGATTTTTATTTTTCAAGGTTTTAAAATCTTTCTCACCTATGTGACGGAGTCTATGATGCCACATCATGGTTTTCTCAGCTGGGAGTTTCACCTCCAAGGAATTTGCACCTAGAGGAGCTTCATCATCCTTCTCTACAGGAGCAACTTTTCTTGACTTTACAAAGATGTTGTTACATTGAACATGACATGCATCCAGGTTGTACAGAGTGCTAGTACGTACACCCTTAGCTAGCACCATAGTGCCTCTAGCCATCTTACGTCCCTTACTCAAGAAAAAAACTTCCACACCAACATCATTAAGCTTACTGATAGAAAGTAAGTTACGAACCAAATCTGGTATGTGTAGTACATCACCAATCCCTTTCGTTCTTCCATCAGGGAATTGCATTTTGACTCTACCTCATCCAACAATCTGCAATGTTGAGTCACTTTCCCGATGTTAGAAACAAAAATTTCATTTTAAAAACCTAAGATTTTCCCACAATTTTCCATAAAAATGCTTAAAACCCTAAGGTTTTTATTCCAATTTCAACTCACATATTTCACTATTTCTTTATAAAAATTCAGTTTCCCCCATCCAAAATGCTAAAACACCTTATACCTCCAACCATATTTGACCTTTATAAGTCTTTTCCCTCACTTACCACTTTACTACGACCTCCCACAATGGGCTCACGGTATGGCGGTAGCGGCTAAAGGAACGTGACGGAGCGGTCAAAGTCAATTCCATGGAACCACATGGTGTAATCACGAAGGCCACAGTAGGGCGGTAGGTGGAAGATAAATTAGAAAAGTCAAAGTACCGTGATACCGCAGGGAGATAAAATGTTGACCACGGTAGAGCGGTAAAAGTGATAAATGGTCACAAAGACATAAAGTATAATGGGCGGTAAAAGTATTAAGGGAAAAATTAAAATGGAGAGATATAGTTAAAAATATTTAATTTTCCAAAAGGGAACTCAATTAAATATTTTAGTTTTTTGTTAGAGAATTTCAAATGGTTTTACTAGTCCAGTGAAGGGTCGTGACCCTTGGTTTGTATTGTATAAATCATTAGAAAAAATAGTTTGAAAGAGAGAGAGAGAGAGTAGTTAGATTTTCCAAAAAATGGACTGGGCAATGTAAATAATGACAAAATTTAATGAAGCAGAATAATGGAGAAAATGTTTTAAATGGTGAATTATTTTTGGTATTCAGTTGTTGTGGTGAAATAATTAATATTATTTATTTGGTTGTCTCCAACTTGAGATCCTTTAGTTGTTTAAATCAACATATTAAGTATATTGCTGATTTATCAAAGTGCACTCTCACTTTGTGTGATTCAGTTGATTGGTGTCTGCAAATCAGATTTAAATCCTTTTGAATAAGTCACAGTAATTTAAGGATTTCTTATGGATGTTTAAAGTATAACCTGATAGAGAAACATTCCAACACTATTTATGCAAGACATAAATAAATGAAGTTATATGCTAGTCATTAAGATTTCATTTTATAAAGCGCCTAACAACTAGAAGTAAACCAGAGAAGGAAACACACAATTCTTTTTAATTTTGACTCCATTGCCCATGTGGATAGAAGGCACTGATCTGCCACAACCCAAAGAATTAATTTTATATTCAAGCAAAAATTTCAAAACCTTTCTTTTGAGTAGTAGGAGTAGGTATAGTTGTAGTGATTTTTTCTATCCATTTCCACTTGCCATTGTGGATAGATTGTTTCACCAGAAAGTACATTTCAATCTGCATCATTCATATAGGTTCACCCGCCTTGGTCTAGCAGAACCTAAAGAGAAGAAGGTGCAATTGCATCAATTGGCCTTGTACGTTGGCCAAAAGCGTTGTGAGAGCTTGGAAACCTCTCATGGTTCAAACCTGCATTTTTAAGACCCAACAATTTACTATTAGAACCAAAAATTTCATTTTAAAACCCTAAGGTTTTCCCACAATTTTCCGTAAAAATCCTTAAAACCCTAAGATTTTTATTCCCGTTTCAACTCACATATTTCACTATCTCTTTATGAAAATTCATTTCCCCCCATCCAAAATGCTAAAACACCTTATACCGCCAACCATATTTGACCTTTATAAGTCTTTTCCCTCACTTACCGCTTTACTGTGGCCTCCCACAATGGGCTTGTGGTATGGTAGTAGTGGCTAAAGGAATGTGACAGAGCAATCACAGTCAATACCATGGAACCGCAGGGTGTAATCATGAAGGCCGTGGTAGGGTGGTAGGTGGAAGATAAAGTGGAAAAGTCAGAGTACCATGATACCGCGGGGAGATAAAATGTTGACCGCGGTAGAGTGGTAAAATTTATAAACAATCACAGAGACATAAAGTATAATGGGTGGTAAAAGAATTAAAGGAAAAATTAAAAGGGAGAGATATAGTTAAAATAATTTAATTTGCCAAAAGGCAATTCATGAATTAAATATTTTAGTTATCTGTCAGAGAATTTCAAACGGTTTTACCAGTCCAGTGAAGGGTCATGACCCTTGGTTTGTATTCTATAAATCATTAGAAAAAATAGTTTGAAAAAGAGAGAGAGAGAGAGTAGTTATATTTTTCCAGAAAATGGATCAGAAAATGTAAATAATGACAAACTTTCTTGAAGCAGAATAATGGAGAAATATTTTTAACTGTTGAATTATTTTTTGGTATTCAGTTGTTGTGGTGAAATAATTAATATTCTTTATTTGGTTGTCTCCAACTTGAGATCCTTTAGTTGTTTAAATCAACATATTAAGTATACTGTTGATTTATCAAAGTGCACTCTCACTTTGTGTTATTCAGTTGATTGGTGTCTACAAATCAGATTTAAATCCTTTTGAATAAGTCACAGTAATTGAAGGATTTCTTTTGGATGGTTAAAGTAGAACCTAATAGAGAAACATTCCAAAATTATTTATGCAAGACATAAGTAAATGAGGTTATATGCCAGTCATTAAGATTTCATTTTATAAAGTGCCTAACAACTAGAAGTAAACTAGAGAAGGAAACACACAATTCCTTTTAATTTTGACTCCATTGCCCATGTGGATAGAAGGCACTAATTTACCACAACCCGGAGAATTAATTTTATATACAAACAAATTTTTCAAAACCTTTCTTTTGAGTAGTAGGAGTAGGTATAGTTGTAGTGATTTTGTCTATCCATTTCCACTTGCCATTATGGATAGATTGTTTCACTAGGAAGTACATTTCAATCTGCATCATTTATATAGGTTCACCCACCTTAGTCTAGCATAACCTAAAGAGAGGAAGGTTCAATTGCATCAATTGGAATTGTACATTGGCCAAAAGCATTGTGAGAGCTTGGAAACCTCTCATAGTTCAAAACCTACATTTTTGAGACCCAACAGTTTGGTGAATCTGCTAGGGAAAAACATCAGAAAATTTGGTTCCAACCTTTCCATTTACAGAGTCAACACACTTGCAAAATCAGTCTCCAATTAGAGAATCATAATTATGTAGTTTGCAGCTCCCCATCTGAGCCACACACACAATAGTTTGGTGACTCAAGAAATCTTAGGATAGTTTACAGCCTATCCATTTATTGAGTCAACAAAGTTTTAAATTTCTTTTTTTTTGGAGATTCCGCTGGGGCAAACCAAAATAATCCATTTCATTTTCCTACTTTTTGGAAAAGTAGGTGGCAACTATATTTCATTTTATAAATAATGCATGGGTGTTGTGAAGCAGTAATATTTTGTAAAGATGGTAGAAGAAGAGAGAAGACACTAGTCAATAAGCGAGTTGAAGGAATTGAGACAACAAAGGCTGTAATTGGACCAACAGATGCTACAAGTGAACCAACAATTTGGGAGTCAAAGGTGCTCAAAGTACATCACCAAATAGGTCATCATGCAGTGAGAATGAAGACACAAATGCTAGGAGATCTTGGACACCACAAGTACCACATGATGCAACTAAGAACTTTGGTAATAAAGGTAATGTACTCTATTCACGACAAAATACTTTTGATGAGTATATTCAAATTCAAGAGAGAGGCAAAAGTCTTGTGGATTCCTTTTTTGACATAAGGAGATACAAGGGAGAATATGTAAACTCTTTGTACAATAGGATGACATACATCTGTATGCAGTTACCTACCCATTTTAAGCCTACAAGACCCACATTTGTTGTATAATTTTTAAGAGCATCAGAGCTTGAATCAATTTATTGGTTAGAGTCATTAAAACATCAAACCTTTGTTGTGGTGAACAAATTTATTGATTCCATTCTTGGGACAAGGTATGTGGATACTACCAATAATGCTTCAAAAGCTGAAATAGAAGAAGATATCATGCCTTCCAACAATGAAGATATGGAGATTTTCTCTTGCATAACTGATTGTGATTCAAATTGTGAAGATGAAATTATGGATGTTGATCAACAACTGGGTGATTGTTGGAGCTCTTGTGAAGATCAAGAGGTTGGAGACATGGTTGAAGATATGGAAGCAGAGACCTATTCACTCACCAGTGAGCAAGTTTCAGATTTGTTAACTCTTGAATACCAGAAGTATGCACATAAAGATGATTATAAAATTTTGGCTCCAACTTGTATATTCTTTGACATTAAAGATATTATGTGTAACAATTCATATGACACCATGTGCATATCTCATAGTGATGAGGAGTTCTTTGAAGGTGATAAAAAATCTATTTGTTTGTATGTTATTGATGATGAGTGTCAAAAATTTGTTGATTCAAGTATTTATAAAGAGGACTGTATGGATCAAAGGTATGTGCCAATGTCAACTGGTGATAGAAAAGAAATGGAAAGTAATTTTGATTTGATTATTTCAGAAGATGCTGATGAGATAGAATTTATAGATTCCCATGTGAAGCACTCAGATTTTTAGGTCCCAGTACAGCTGCTTGATCATTCAACAACATATGATAGTGAGCATGCCTATGAATGTTTTGTTGAATGTGGATACACTTTCTATGTTGAGGGTGATAAATATTTTTCATATGATAATAAGAATGATGAAATGTAGAGTGATGAAATGAATATGAATTAGGCTGAATGCAATGATTTCCTGAAGGTTTTCAATGGCAGTGCATGTTGCAAGGTAGGTGGAATGGATAGTTTCAAAATAAACTTACTGAGCTTTAATCAGAACAAAGTCTATGATAAAGGAAAGTGCAAGTTTTTATTTTGGGTGCCTTGGGGCCATCCTTTATGGTTTGATTTTTGAATCGTAGCAGAAAAAAAGGATTAAGGATTGCTAATGCATGGAAAATTCTTAGCAATTCCTTTTTAAACATTCTCTTCCATGCACAATAGTTTAAGAAGGGTCTGGGTTTTCCAGTACATGGAAATTCTCAAGAATTCCATTTTTGAATTTTTTTTTTTTAATCCATGTATAGTAGTGTAGGGTTTTCCATTCTCCATTTGCTCCATCTTTCATATCCTTCATTTTTTCATTCCCTTCATCTTCCTTGGCCTTCATTTTTCATGTCTTTGCTTGGTTTGTGCTTCCAATGATACTCTGGATTCTGTTATGCCTTGCATAACCACCCCATCTTTTGCCTTGGTCAAAATGGGTCCCCCTTGTTGTTCTTTATCCTTTGTTGGTTTTTTTAACAAAGTTTGGAGTTATTTTGCTTCTAACACTTTGTTTGTTTTTTCATTTAGCCTACTGGAATCCGAACCAAAACTGAATTGGGTTCTGAAAGTTCTTTTGAAACTTGTTTTTGGTTCTCATCCCGATAGTCTTTTCTTTTTTCTTTTTTGTCTTTAGCAGAATCAAAGCCGAAACGTGTGTTAAGTTGGTCTTTATCGAAATTTGCAAAATCATGATCAATTCTGCCCCCGCCTTCGCTATTTGTATTTTGTTTTTAGTCTAAGTCCTTATGTTTAGTTTTATTATGTCGGTATTTTGCTTTACTTTTTGTGTTTAAATATGTTTGTGTTTAGTTGGCGGAACCGGAGCCGGAATGGGAATGAAGTTTGGAAATTTCTTAAACTTTTGAATCAGTTTCCATTTTTGGTTCCACCCCCGCCACTTTTGGATCATTGACTTTTTGTCTGGAGTTACACTACAGAGAAGTGTTCGTTCTCCTTCAGTTCCGACTCTGCCTTAACTGCGTGTTAATGCATTAATGACAGTTGCTCGTGTAGGTAGAAATCTTCATTTTTACCTTCATTTAGGGATTAAACAAGTCATTATTATCATTATTAAGAGATTGAGGAGCACGAAAGAGCAGCTGTGAAGTTCGTTTGAGTAAATCGATCGGAGAAGAGGAAGATCATTGTGTGTGAATCAGTTTGAAGGTTAGCTCAGGTTCTTTTACGTTTGAGGTAGGGTTTCTTATTGTTATTGTTCTTCATTTATTTACTATCATGTTTGTTGCGTTTTGCTTTATATCTATTCATGCTTTGAATCATTTCATTCTAAATGGATTTGTATTTCTTGGTATAATTGTACGAGTAGGTTCTTGTTTTATTTTGTTTGTTTGCTTATTTTGGGTTTCTTGTATTGTCGTTTTCGATTCTTTTTATTTTAGAGTGTGGTTGCTTTCACGTTTTAGTCGTGATCGTGTTGTGCTGTTTTAATTTGCAGTAGATTAGATTAAATTAGGGTTTTTGAGTGGTGTTGGTTAAAGTTAAAGATCTACAGTGAGGTAAATTAGATTTACTGTTTTTACTTAGGGTTTATCGTGTATTTTGTTCTGGTAAATGGCAACGTTTAAAACCCATGCCCTAGTTTTTATCGGGTTTGTTAGATTAGGGTTTCGTGTCTTTCACTGATCGCAGTTAAAGGTTAAAATATGATGCTCTTGAATGCAGTCGTTCCCCATGGTCATATGAATGTAGTGTTTTTAAAGCCCCTTTTCGTTTTTAAGCGACCTCAGTTTTAATCATGAAGTTATGTGTTAAATCAACAAAATCTTTGATTATGTCATGGTCAATCTAGGTGGAGGTGGGATTGGAATCGATCATGAACTTGAAAATTCCGTTTTACAAAAGTAATCGATTCCATTTTCATCTCGTTTTCGGCTTCGCGTATAGTAAGAGGTCTTCTTTCGAAATAACAATAACCTAGATAGAAGCGGAGGCGGAATGGAAATAGTAAATGAAAATATGAAAATCTGAAGAAAACCAAATCCCTTTTTGATTCCGATCCTAGTTCCGATCACCTTCTCGATTCCGACTCCGAGCTCGTTTATTGTTAGTGAAGTATCTATATCAGTTTTGGCTCCGAGTCTAGCAGTATTGTAAAAGAGATTGTTTTAGGTCGTGTTTCTGCCTGGTTCTGCCTCTAGTACATGTATGAAAGGTATGGTTTGTTTAAGCATGTGTTATGATGATATCTAAAGATCTAATTAGAGATTTGCTTGCAGGAAAGTTGAAAGATGTCAGGAACATTAGGGGAAGCTGCTCGAAGGAACCAGCCTGCTGGAACATCAAAGGCAACACCAAAACCAAAGAAGTTAAAGCCAAAACAATTGAATTATACCTTGAGGTATAATCACAGGAGTCCTATGATAAAAGTGAGCAAGATAGAATCAGACTGGTCAAACATCACTGATACGAACTTGGGCAAATACAACTTTGAGGAGTTACACGCATAAATCTTTGCAGAACGAGAAAATCTAACAAGAAGGATGCAAAGGATTGTTGATTCAGGATTGGCGTATATTACTATATTTCCTTTGTCAATCCAGTGCCCAGAGTTGATCTTGATAGTAGCTAGTGCTTACAATCCTGCTACAATATTATGCATGGATTCACAAAATAATGTGATTATTGATCTTACTCCTCCGATGTTTCAAAATATATTTAACATTCTAGATCCCAAGAACTTGGTGCAACTAACTGAGGCAGAGGATTTGGAGAAGTATAGCAAGCATAAGGACTCCAATAAGTCTCATCTAAACAAGAAGTGGTTAAAGACAAAAAAGAAGTCTCTAAGTAAACTTGCAGATCAGCCCAAGAGGGAAAATTTTTATAAGGAGGTGTCTGATTTAATCATGATGCTATCAAGAGTTTTTGGGAAGAGGGATACACTGCGGTTCAAGGAATGGATGTTTCCTTTCATCTAGACAATCTTGAATGGAGCCCAATAGTTTGATTGGCCAATGATTATCTCTGATGCCATATATGATCAATTGACTAATGTCAAACAAACCAAGTGTTTCTTTATGAATTATTATGTGGTATATGCAGTAGCAAGGTTGGATGTGTTCCCAAGTTTGAACAGAGTGGGCATAATGGGAGCACTATGATCAGTTGTCTCTTCAAGTTGCTGAGACTCATTTCAGAAGAGTCAATGATGCATTTTTGTATGTGATCATCAACCAATTGAATGGAGATGCAGGATACCAGTTGAGCCAAGATGCCATGGCATTCATTGCTGAATGAGGATGTTGGTATATCCAATACCCCAAATTCACATATTTCAGGTTATTTGGTTTTGAAGGTCACCCACACTTGCTTCCTAGGTGCTCCAGTAATAGGATGGTGCTAATGGACTTTGTGTATCAAGCTCTTACAATTAATGCTAGGTTTGGAATCAAACATAAAACCGGATGTCATAAGTTTCCCATGAAGTTGGGAGAATGTAGCTGTCAACACTTGGTAGGAGCGAAGGTGGTTTGTAATGAGCTGATACAATTGAAGTTAGGAATATACACAACTCGTAAGTATTTTGATCCAAAGAAGAAGATGTATGCTTTATTGCCTTCGGTGTTCACTAGACATTTCAATTTGTTAGAAGACTTTTGGAGTGATCAGCAGGATGAGTATGATTTGAGAAAGAAGAACTATGAAAGATTACCTGTCGCACAAATGGCAGAACTAGGTGTTAAAGAAAACATTCCTGACACATTGGTGGATGATGGAATTGTATTGGATCCATCCTATGAAGCTTTGAAGATTGGCACCAAGATCCTGGATCCAATTGACTGGGATGCTGAAGAAACCATTGATATCAAGAAGATAGGAAGGACAGTGTTGGATAGGAGTGTGCAGTGGTTAATGTTAAGAACTCAAGCTCCTCAAGAATCAGCCCCTAAGAAAGGTAAAGGGTACAAAAGGATCAAGAGGAAGACACCTCCCAAAGAGCCATTGGAATTCCTTCCTTCGGATATTGATGAGATAGAACTTGAGGTGGTAGATGATGAAGAGGAAACACAAGAAGGAAATGTTCCAGTAGGATCTACTGTTTCAACACCTATGTTAGGTGAGTCATCCGCCCAAGTCCCAATTATAAGGAAGAAGAGTAAGGAAATTCAAGAAGGAGCTCTTCATAGCATGGCTGAAGCTGACAAGGGAAAAGAAATGGAGAAAGAAGTTTTGGAGGTTGGGACAGATTCAGATGAGACCTTGTCAGAAAAGGATATGCAAGAGAACATGCCTCTAGAAGAGGACGTGGAGCAGATTTTGACACACGAAGATCAGTGGAAGTTGTTTGAGGATGCCAAAATAGATTCTGATGCAAGGGCTGCATTGGAGAAACAAAAAGAAATTGATGCTAAGATACAAGCTGATGCTATATTACACCAACAACAATTGAAAGCAAAACAAGTTAAGGAAAAGGAAGTAGTTGATGAAGTAGAGAGAAAAAGAAGGGAACAAGAACATGAGCTCAAGGTCAAAGAAGAGAATGACAAGTTAGATTTAATACAAAAAATTCATGACCTTGAGGAGGAGAAGGCAAGGAACCGAAGGGAAAAGGAAATCTTAGTTGCTAGGTTAAAACTTGCAGAGGAAGCTCGCCAGAAGGAAGAAGAAGAAGAGGGTTTAAGAAAGAAAAAGGAGGCCGAAGAGCTTGTTAAGAAGCAGCAAGAGGAAGAAGCAAAGGCAGAAAATCTTAAGGCTATGGAGGCGGAGAGGTTAGAAAAACAAAGACTGGAGGCTTTGGAAAAAGAGAAACTTGAAAAAGAAGCTCTAGAGAAGGAAAAGTTAGAAAAAGAAAAGGTAGAGATAGATTGGTTGGAAGAAGAGAATAAGAGGAAAGAAGAGGAAGAAAGGAAATAAAAAAGAGATAGAGAAGAGGCTGAGAAGTTGGTGCAGATGCATATAGTGCAAGAGCAACAAGAGAAATCGAGGGTTGACTCCCAATCTCAAGTAAGTATGCAGCCACCTTCTACCATTATTCCCTCTTCTTCTATGATGACTACTGCTCCAAGTGTTCCTACTTGGCTAAAATTGGACCTGTAGAAGAGGGCAGTGATACCTCCACAACCTCTCAATTGGGAGGATATGATGAAGGGGATTGAGCAGGAAAGGCCTAAAAAGAAGGCTAAGATTCTACATTCTACCCGACTCATAGACAAAGGAGAAATTGTTGCTAAATGTGCCATGCCAATGACAAAAAAGGAGGTAGGGGACATGCAGCTAACAGATTATCAGTTGAGTACTATCAACTTGGGAAGGCCCACTAGGAATCAACAAATGAACTTAATTGATGTGGTGGCTTCAATGACCAAGTCAAGAATGATCAAGGATAAGCAAAAGAAGGATGAGATTAAAACTCAATTAGATCAACTACATTCATTCTTGAAGAGTGTCTCCTCTCCAAGATCACAATAGGTAGTAGCCATTGAGACTCCTATTTTGTTAAGCAAAAAGGAGGTAGATGATTTGGTACAAGTGAAAGGCAAAATAGATATGGTAGACCGATGGGTAGACAAGTTAAACAGGGAGGTGGCTGAAGTTTTGGTTAAAGGTTTTGAAGCCTACAAGGACACAGAAGGGTTAATAAAAGAGATGCATCAATATATTGAGGCATCGGAAAAACAAGAAGAAGAATACAAAGAGTGCAGTCACAAATTGGAAAGAGTGAGTGCATTGCCTTTAACTACTCTGTTGGAGCAATCAATACTTGAGGAGGATACCAAGGATTTTGTCGAGAAAACCTCTCTTATACTCCGGTTTAGAAGTGACTTTTTGTGTAAGCATAAGAATGAAATTCAAGAGGCTGTTAATAATTTGACTCAGCAATTGGAAGAGTTAGAAGTAGTCATTGCCATTATTGTAGATGTAAATGTGTTGACAAAAGAAGGCATGCCTTTGAGTCAAATTAAAGAGAAGTGGGATGAAAGGTTCAAAGGACTCATGCAGAAAGAGGATGATGGAGAAGAGTTGGTAATAGATCGACTAGTGGATGTAAAGGAAGAAATAAAAGATGCTGGGAGAGAGTTGATAAAAATAAGAAGTATGAGGGAGTTTGCTACAATAGAATTGGATCGGATCAAATTTGAAGATAGCTGGATTGATGGGCCAGAAATAGATACATTACAACAAGTCTTCACCAGCTACAATGAGTTCATTGCAGATCTAGCTTCACATGCATGAATCCTTGCATGCATGATTTTTCTCTTCCTTGCATGTTGCATGCATACAACACTGACAATCTTGGGGGTGCATGACTTCTTCTTTTCTTCTATCTTCTATTTTTAGTTAAACTGAATGTCTAAATATAAAAACTCAAGATCAAATTGATCTAGTTCCTAAAAGGGTGGATAGCCTAAAATAGAAATGGAGTTCGAGGTTTTGAATATCTATAAATACCTGATGGGTATCATATTGTAAAGGTCGGCTAATTGAGAATAGGATTGGCTTACCTAGGATTAGGAGATAGAATTTTGTAGAGATTTACAGAGATACTTTGTACTTGATCTTTTTACAGTTAATAGAATTATAGGTTTACACAATATGGAGTTAGCATTGAGTTGTTTGATTTGATAAGGTTGATAAGTTATAATCTATCTGAATGCTAGTGATTGTGCTGAAGCATGACCGTTTCTTATGTGATGAAAGTCATTAGAAGAAACTAGATTTAAAGATTATCTTGTTAGATTATCATTGAATTGAAGTTAATGAAAGTCTGTTGATCTATAATCTTGATGATGAATGAATGTGTGTTTTTTTGAAAGTCCTTGAAATGTTGTGATGTGTGATTGTGAAGTTAATTAAGCACCTAAAATGTATGCAGTGGTATAGATTATGCTATAGATTGTGTCATCTTATGGTTTTCTTGATCTGATTGGAAGAGCATTCATTACTTGAAGATATATGTCTGGATGATAGATATATTTGATTCATACTTACTGATTTATCCCTTTAATCTATCTTTTTCTTTTATTTGAAACCCCATTGATTTACCAAAATAGTTTGATAAAATGAGTCATCGCTTGAGTCTTTTGTTACCAACACAGGCCCCTTGAACATTATAGTTGCATGGACCGATTGAGTGACACCAGACAGTTGAGAACCAACTACCAGGACCTTGGGAGTTAGGCCACTACATGTTGTCTTTCTTTTTCAGGAGAAATAGAGTAGAGATATTCTGTTTTAACGTTGTTTGTGTCATTTTCACCATTAACAGATTCTTGCAGTGATTTGCAAAATCACTCATCCCCAATAGGTGCCACTATTAGAACCAAAAATTTCATTTTAAAACCCTAAGGTTTTCCCACAATTTTCCATAAAAATCCTTAAAACCCTAAGGTTTTTATTCCCATTTCAACTCACATATTTCACTATCTCTTTATAAAAATTCATTTTCCCCCATCCAAAATTCTAAAACACCTTATACTGCCAACCATATTTGACCTTTATAAGTCTTTTCCCTCACTTGCCACTTTACCGCGACCTCACACAATGGGCTCATGGTATGGCGGTAGAGGTTAAAGCAATGTGAGGGAGTGGTCAAAGTCAATATAGTGGAGCCGTAGGGTGTAATCATGAAGGTCGTGGTAGGGCGGTAGGTGGAAGATAAAGTGGAAAAGTTAGAGTATCGTGATATCGTGGGGAGATAAAATGTTGACTGCGGTAGAGTGGTAAAAGTGATAAATGGCCACAGAGACATAAAGTATAACAGGTGGTAAAAGTATTAAAGGAAAAATTAAAAGGCAGAGATATAGTTAAAATAATTTAATTTTCCAAAAGGCAATTCAATTAAATATTTTAGTTTTTTGTTAGAGAATTTCAAACAGTTTTACCAGTCCAGTGAAGGGTCGTGACCCTTGGTTTGTATTGTATAAATCATTAGAAAAAATAGTTTGAAAAAGAGAGAGAGAGAGAGAGTAGTTATATTTTTCCAGAAAATGGATCAGAAAATGTAAATAATGACAAACTTTCTTGAAGCAGAATAATGGAGAAATATTTTTAACTGGTGAATTATTTTTTGGTATTCAGTTGTTGTGGTGAAATAATTAATATTCTTTATTTGGTTGTCTCCAAATTGAGATCCTTTAGTTTTTTAAATCAACTTATTAAGTATACTATTGATTTATCAAAGTCCACTCTCACTTTGTGTGATTTAGTTGATTGGTGTCTGCAAATCATATTTAAATCCTTTTGAATAAGTTACAGTAATTGAAGGATTTCTTTTGGATGGTTAAAGTACAACTTGATAGAGAAACATTCTAGCACTATTTATGCAAGACATAAATAAATGAAGTTATATGCCAGTCAGTAAGATTTCATTTTATAAAGTTCCTAACAACTGGAAGTAAACCAGAGAAGGAAACACACAATTCTTTCTAATTTTGACTCCATTTCCCATGTGGATAAAAGGCACTGATCTGCCACAACCTAGAGAATTAATTTTATTTAAAAACAATTTTTTCAAAACCTTTCTTTTGAGTAGTAGGAGTAGGTATAGTTGTAGTGATTTTGTCTATCCATTTCCACTTGCCATTATGGATAGATTATTTCACTAGGAAGTACATTTCAATCTGCATCATTCATATAGGTTCACCCACCTTGGTCTAGCAGAACCTAAAGAGAAGAAGATTCAATTGCATCAATTGGCCTTGTACGTTGACCAAAAGCGTTGTGAGAGCTTGGAAACCTCTCGTGGTTCAAACCTAGGTTTTTGAGACCCAACACCAGGTACACCTTTCCACCATCATACTTTTCATACTTAGTGAACCACTCTCTATGAGACGTCATGTGAAAAGATGCGCTTGAGTCAACTAGCTGGACATCATCTGATACCTAAGTTTCCAAGGCTATAATGAAGGCATTTGCATCAGTCTAAGAGGAGTCATAGTATGAAGTGTTACTCTCCTTCTTCTTCTTCTCCTTACAATCCTTTCGAATATGACCAGGCAACCCATAGTTCTACCATTTCACCTTGGAATTTTTACTAGGAGACTTTGATCTCCCTTTAGATTTGGATTTAGACTTCCTATCCTTCTTCTTGTCTTTCTCCTTCGACCTTCCTTGAACAACAAGGGCCTCTTTGGCTATCTCTAAAGACTTCCTTCGCATATCCTATGATAGTAGCAAAGAAACCACGTCTTCCATCTTGAAAGTAGTGGTCATACTTCCAATGGTCATTACAAGATGATCCCAAGTGTCAGGTAACAAACATAACATGAGCATGCAACGATCCTCCTCCTCTATGTTCACACCCATAAACACTAACTGAGCAACACCCATATGAAATGAGTTCAGATGGTCTGCAACAGATGCACCTTCTTCCATCTTCAAGGAGTACAACTTCTTCCTCATAAATAACTTATTTACCATAGACTTTCCCTGATAAATATCACCAAGCTTCTTCCATAATGAAGCTGCAGACTTCTCCTCATGGACATTTAGGAGTACAGAATCAACCAGACTAAGTGTTATCAGTCCTCTTGCTTTTCTATCTGCAAGATCCCAATATTCTTATTTCATGGTTTGTAGCATAGTTCCAGACATAGCAATCTAGAGGTCTCTATCCACTAACGGGTCTTCCATTTTGAGTCTCCACAACTCAAAGTTTTCGCCATTGAATTTTTCAATTTCTACTCTACCTGATGTACTCACCATCTCAAACAAAACTAGGTTCTAACTTTGCAAGACTCCCATTGGAACATTATTAGCATAAAAACCATCCTTACTAACAAGGATAACACAACTAGCCAAGCTTTGATACCACTTGAAAGGAAAAAGAAATAGTGCAGAAACACTTTCCTAATGCTAAAACCACAGAGGAGAAGTGAAAAGACCGGTTTAAAAAAATTTAAAACACTTAAGATGAACATATATAGAATAACAAGAGTAACAGAAAATAAATGATCAGAGAGATAACACTAGATTTACGTGGGAAATCGGAAAACCCTTTCGGGAAAAAACCCACCACACCAAGAGAAAGACACTTTGTATTATAGTAAGCAAAAATTACATACAAAGTTACAGTCCTTACTCTTTGATAGTTAGCTCACAACAACACTTGAGTTTTTCATGCACTCACTGTTACAATGCTATTTTGGCATACAGTGAACACAAACTCATCAACCCCCTAAGACCTTTTTTTTTTCAACCAATTATTACAAGTCTCTCATCAACCATCGATTAGGGTGCATTAATTTCAGTCCTTCACCGACATGCCAAATCGATCTCAGATTGGATCCACCTATAATCTTGGATTGAGCCACCCTTGCAATAAATTTGTTGCAGAGAAAATTACCAAATTCGGGCTCTGCCAACCACCAAAACTGATCTCATATTAATTGCATAATATATCGCTTTTCACCAATCCAACATCTAACAATAAATGTTTCTTTGCAACAACGTTGCAAAAATAACCAATGAAAAAATCACCATGTGTCGACCTGCTATTCGTTTTGCCACTTGATCAAGGAGTGATCGGTCAACTATCCTCGGGCTCTAAAATTCCTTGGTATCACTAACCATTCCTTCACATTTTGGGGCAACATTCATCCACTATCGCCAAACACCGACCGCCAGCTTTATCGGGTCCCACAAGCCACGTGTCCGTCGCTTAGGAGGTTCTGGGGCATCCAAGAGGGAATATCCAGGATTCCCATGAGCTCACCCAAAATGATTTTTTGAAGCTGCCACATTTGCACCGCTCGCACTCTCCACTTTCATTATGTGTAAGCCACTGGAGCTCCTCCGGGGAATCTCTAGCAGCATCTGCTATATTCCCCAAGGAACTCCTGAGGCACTGACAAGTGTCCATGGTGGAACAAACCTTCACATAAAGCAACTCAGGGCCCACCTTCTCTTCGCTGTGATCACCACTTTGACAAGCTACCATGTGTCAAGCACACATGCTATTCCACTCGGCTAAAAGGGTCACAACGGTACTTGCCTTAGGATGTCATGGAAAGTAGCCAACACCATCGAATGAAATCGATAGCAGTCGTTGATGCAAGCCATTGACACATCAATGAGGCATACCATTGCCTCTTGCCGATGAGCGACTAATCTGGCGATGAAGCCAAGGCAAACCGACATTCCACCAAATCCACACTTGTCGGCTCATCACTTTACCAACCCTCAGATTCTCGCCGATCAGACAAAGTCTCAATGACCAAAAGGTCAAAATGACCAAATGAGAACCCCGTGGTAAAGTGATAGAGATATAAAATCTTCAAGTTTTTTTACAGAGGTCCAAGCCAGTAAATTGAGGCACATTTTCCATCAAGATCTTGGCTAACAAGCATCATGAGTAGAATCGAGCATTTATGATCCTTCTTAGATAAAAGCATCTCATCTTTGTCATGATAAATCTAATGTTCTCTCCATCCATCCAATACAAATTCATCCAAATATTCCACTTTATCTTGATATTGACAAAGATTCAGCGTATACTTCAACTCTACTCATGGAAAATTTTTGACAGGATCTTTACCATTTTATCTCGTGAAATCCCATAGCCTATATCTAGCATGCTAAAACTCTATCAAACTCTTCACATATACATTACCTATCTTTGTTATCCATTGCATTATGAAAAATTGCTAGACACTAGGGGGTGTAGGTTATTGCACTCTTATTTTCAAATAACTCTTAATCCATGCCTTATACCCCATAATGCGACATCGAAATCGTGATCTAGGTATTGTTTGCCTCAAAATATCTTGAAAATCCCAAAAAAAATTATAAAAAATCCATCAGAAAATCCAAAAACATTCAAAATCTTGTACAAATAAAAACCAAAAACATTCATAAGATTATAAAGGAAAAATCCAAAACATCCAAAAAACATCAAAATCCCTAAAAAAGGTCAAACATCAAAAATCCAAAAACATTGCCTAGTCGAACTATGTCGTCTCTGAGCTTGAACGTAGGCAAGGCCATCATTGATGTGCCCCCGAGACACCTTAGGTTAGTCCTTTAGGAGTCTATCATAGTAAACTAACATCCATGAGCTGGTCATATCTCATCTTCAATAAGTCAAGCTAGTCGAACTATGTGGTCTCTGTGTGTATAACATAGGCAAGGCTTATCATTGATCAACTCCCAAGGCCCCTAGGATAGGTATTTTAGGTTAGGTTCTTGGTCAAACTTTAGGAAATCCCTAAACATTCATATATTCTGAAAACTCCCAAAACATTCAAATATTGAAAAAGCCTTAAGTAAAAAAATTGAATCTTGAAAAACCCTACACATTCAAATATCAGAGAAGCCCAAAACATATGAAAACATCTTAAAATCCCAAAACATTAAAATATCTTAGAGAAAACCTGAAAAAGGCTCAAATAATCGAAAACATGAATATTCGCATAAACTTTTAGAAAGACCAAAAACAACCTCAAAATATTTTCAAAATACCAAAAACATTGAAATATTCCAAAAACCCCAAAACCATCCATCCTATTTTTCTTTCACCTGCAATAAACCTCTACCCATAATAAATCAAGCGACGCCTTCAACCTTTGGTGAGGCAAGTAGAAATCAAGTGTAGCAAGTCATAAGGTGAGAAGCTAAGTGTCAAAATTTAAAGTCTAAATCATAGGTAAATGCATTAGTAAAGTTTGTAGCAATGACTTATCATAAATCTCATCATCATCCTACATCAAAACCATCTGATCAACATGCCCTATTATGAATCCTTCTTGCAATGGACATCAGTATCATAAATCACCTTAGCTACATTTAATCTAGAAAGAGATATAGATAACACTGACTATTTGAATTTGATATTTTCTTATGATTTATCTTAATGATCCATTCCGAGGACCTCTCGATGATGTATATCAAAATATTTTAGAGAGAAATGAATGGGGCATTGATCATTATCTTTTGTTTTTTGTGCTTGTGGGTACTCTTGTAAAATAATCTTGGTGCATACTTGCTTGGTTGTGTGTAGGATGGTTGTTTGGAGTACGCTGCTGACTATTGCATATGCTTTGGTCCAATGTATTCTAAGCTTCTAACTTACATTCCAATGAGGTTTTCATTTGTCAAGATGTGAATAAGAACTATCCTATCTATTTGCAGAGTCAAAGTCCATTACACTAGATACAATGCCATCCTGGATATCAATACCTTGATGCATTGTATCTATGTGTTATATCAAAAATAATAAGTGACAAAATATTGATCCAAAGATATAAGAAAATCATCATCATCATTATCATGCATTTCTCATCACACTCTCTAATTAAGTCTCAGAGGATTAGAGGCTTGTTAGACTCTTGAATCAATCTCAAATCAATGGTTAATCAATATCCATTTCATTCTTGCATCCATCTTTTTATTCTATCTGAGCATAAAATCTATGTGATCCACCTCAAAATATACATGAGGCTACTCATATCTAATAACTATCTATACATCATGAAATACGTCTACATCAATATCTAAGCTAGCAAAGCAACAACCCCTCTTCCGCTGGGGTATAGTGGGGAATCTATATCATCTTCAACTCAACAATCTAAAAAGTTGCAGCTCCTTGATCTAAAATCAATCTAAAATCTCAACATCTCAAGAATAAGTCTGATCTTCACCTATTGTGAGCCCGATCAGAACACTTTATTCCCTAATCATTCCCTCGAGGGGGAAAGCAACCAGCTTTTGATCATATCAATATCAAATCATCTAATAGACTTTGTTCCTAGCCTTGCTATCAAATCTTGATCAAATCTATCAAATCAACCATAATTCGGATGTATCGTTCCCTATCAATCCTCATGTTATTCAACACAATCCTTGCATTGTTGTGAATCCTCAATAATGTTATCAATCAACTTTATCTTGGCTATCAACATCTCAAAGAGATCATCAATAACCGTTTCTACATCAAAGTCAACATCAATCTTTGAACCAATGCAATGCAATGAGTACATTGCTTCAAAGAGGGGAAAATGTAGACATTTAAAAATATCTCAATGGATCACATTGGCTAAATAACATCATTTCATCCTCAAACCCATCATCTTTTCGCTTGTTTAATTAAATAAGCCTAATTATTTAATTAAATGCCTCATTTTCACCTATTAATCTAATTGACCTAATTGGGTTAATTCATCCCCTCTCACACTAAAATTTCGTCCGATTTAATTAAATAATGAAAATTATTTAATTTTAACCCTTAGTCATCTTATTTAATTAAATAACCTAAACTATTTAATTAAATATCATATTTGCATCTCCTTTTCATTAAATAAATCAATAATTTAATGAATATCCTCACATTCCTCATCGTGTGCATTCAAATTTAGTTTTAATTAGATAAATTGCTAATTTCTCTCTCATCCACTTGCATAGAGGAATATTCTCCTATTTTCCTCCAAAAAAGGTAATAATTACTCCAAAGAAACTTTGAAATAAATTTTTAAAGTTGTTGCAAAGTGTGTTTGTTTGCATGATTGTGAGCCCTTGATCTTTTCTGGATCCATGTGATCTTTGATTCTCATCCATTGATGAGAATCCTTGATCCATGTTTCATCCTCCTTTCATTTGTGACCATTGATAGATCAAATCAATATCATCCATTGCTTT
Organism: Sequoiadendron giganteum; assembly: GCA_007115665.2. Classification (NCBI taxonomy): domain Eukaryota; kingdom Viridiplantae; phylum Streptophyta; class Pinopsida; order Cupressales; family Cupressaceae; genus Sequoiadendron; species Sequoiadendron giganteum. The sequence continues at coordinate 231,145,952 of CM021102.1, read as the reverse complement.
TTCATTTGATATTCATTAAATCAATTATTTAACGAATATCATATAATTCCCTTATTTTGTATAATGGAAACTTTGTTTTAATTATCAAATTACTAATTCCTCCCACTTGCAAGAGAATATTCCCATGGAATACTACCTTCCCTTTTGTATAGTTAAACTTTGTTTTAATTAGAAAAATATCTATTTCCATCACCCATGAATATTCTCACTTAGCTTCAAGTGCAAGGTACCATGTAACTTCTTGTGCAAGTTAAATTTTGACCTTTTGTACAGGTCAAAAGTGTGCTTGTTTGGAAGGAATGAGAACCCTTGATTAAATCTCATCTTGCATTCTCACCCGTTGATGAGAATCCATGATCCATGCCTCCCATTTTCTCCATCCTTGACCATTGATTAGCTTTTTCAATCTCAACCCTTCATTTTTCATTTGCTTTCCTTTAGATAAATCACTATTTGGAGACAAATGGATCCATCTTTTAACATAAAACTTAGGTTGTTAAAATCATTTGCACTTGCACTCACATTTAACATCATTTTAGATTTATTTACTTGCATATTATCTTAGCTTCCATTAATGGATTCCCTGATAACATAGATGCATACATTTAGCTTATTTGTTAATTAGGATTTTAATATTTTTAAGGTTGCATACATTTAGAGTAGATTTCCATACACCCATATCAATCATCTTAGCATAATTAATGTTAAAATAGCTTGCATCATATTAATTTAGCTTTAAATAATGTTTTCATACACATCTATCAATGATTTTATCAGCTTTCTTCAATAAAACTGATTGAAACAAGCTCATTATCCAAGGGACTGAGAAAGGGTCATCATTCCACATCAATGTGACACCACTCCCCCAATAGGATAAGTTTCAATGTATTAGATTAGAGGCTTTTGAAGATTTCATGATTTAGAATGTTAGTTTTAATGGCTTCTTTGTCTTTGTTTATAGTGAATGATCTTATTGGGATTGATGCTTAGTGGGTTAAATATGCCTCAAATTCATATGGATCGGGTGTAGTTAGCCTTCACTATATCATTGGTCATAGATACAACACACTGCATCCCCTAAGTTGTGAATCTTCTATTCTTTAATTGGTCCTCTCTTGGAGACATTAGGCACAATGTCTCCTAAGATAAGACCTTGCATGAACTAAGCAAGATTCCTTTGAATGTTAAATCTATTTTACAAAATTTCAGTTATATGGCCACCTTGCATAATACACCTTGTTTTCCTATGGATCCATCTAGTTTGTTCATGAGTTTCAAGCATATGAAGCTTTTCTTGCCTCATGAAGCTTGAAGTTCATTGTTGTGTGGCACCTTATCAAAGTTATTAAGAGGTATAACTTTGGTTTGGTTGGACATGAAGCTGATATGAGGCATGACTATCCCATAGCCACTCATGTGTGTGTGTGTGTGTGTGAGCGCATACCAGCCATGTGTGTATGTGTCTCACCTCTTTGGATACTCACCCAACATACATCCTAGAGTTTTGTTGCCTTAGAGTGAGTGCACATTTTTTTGGAAAAATAGCCTAGATCTTATCCATAACATGTGGGACAAATGGTTGAAGCTTGATCCAACCCCATTTTTGTTTTGTTTTTCTTTTCTCTTTGTATTTTATAGTGTATGCTTGTGCCTTGTTTTTTCTCCCTATATCATTTTCATGTGTATTCTTTTGTATCCATGTTGGTCTATCAAAGGATCTTGATCCTGGGGGCTTAATCATCCCTCTTGATCATTGTCATCCTATCTTACCAGAATTGGTGCACTTGGACCCCTCTTGATGCGAGTTTATCCACTTTAGTGAGAGTTGGAAGAAAGTTCCCCCTCTCACTAAAGTGGGAGCTAAATGTGGCAACGGAAAAATTATCCCTCTACTTTTCCTTCCTTGTTTGGGCCCTCCTTGTTAAATTACGCATAATGTTGCCTTGATTTAGTGTTGTAATGGGTTTAACACATTCACATTAGGTCTTGGGATCTTGTGAGCTAAATGAACTTAATTATGTCTAATGTAGGGCATTGTAAAGTTTTTATCCATACTTTCACACTAATCTAGGATTTTCATAATTAATTGGGCTTCTTTATGCCTTATTTGGCCTTGTTTTGCATCCACAAGCCTTATTTAATGAATCTTTTCAAGGATAATCCTGACATAAACCAACATCCAATCATAATTCATGTATTTTTAGGTAGTGTGGCTAAAATTTAGTGATCTAGGACTCATATGCCACCTTGGGCATATGAGTCCCACCTATGTTTCAGGGCCTCGATCTTGATTTCACATGAATCTAAGAAATTTTGAAAGTATGTCCCATAATTAATGCCTAATGGGAATCATACACCACTTCTGGTGTATGAGTCTTGTGTGGCCCAAAATCAAATTTAATTCAAATTCTTGGTGGGATTTTATCCTCCTAGACTTAACACTTAACACTTAACACTTAACACAAGGTTATTTTACTCATTTTACACTTAACACTTGTTGAATAAGAATCCTTATAGAAAATTTGAGTTCACAAGAGCATTCAAGCATTCACAAGAGCATTCAAGAGTCTTCAAAGAGATGATTATCAAGAGTTTTGGAGCATAATTCAAGTATCAAGCATCATGTTTGTTTTTGAGCTAACAATTATGATGTAGGATTTCATGATTCAAGATAGAATTTTAGTCAAGATCTATCACATTCAAGAAAGAGTCAAGATCTACATGGGTGATCCCACAATAGTGGTTTACAATTTTTGGCCAAACTGGACACTAAAATAATTATTTTTAAATAAATCTTCATATTCGGGAACCTATAGCAGCTAAACCATGAGGAATTTGAAGATGATGAAAACTAGAGTCTCATCAAATTTTGTTTGTAGATTTTAAAAATATTTTTTCAAATTTTTTGGAATCAGATTGCACTTTTTTTTCCATCTCCCATGAAAACTGGTTTTTTTCAGAAAACAACATTTTTAAAAAGTGACGCTCACCGTATACAACATAAATTTTTTTGTATGAAGGATAAAATTCTATTTTTTTTTAATTTAGTTTTGTAACTATGATATCTAGCACTTTCATTTGGTCTCATAGTTTTTTATTGAATATTTTTTCCTTAATCAAGTTTTAAAGTCAAACCAATTGCAATTTAGACATATGCAAACTGTATACAACATAACTTTTTTTGTATGAATCAAAATTCAATTTTTTTTTTTTTAATGGATCAAGGACATCAATACCCAGCCTCAATGTATTTTTTAAAAGTTTATTTTGATAATCTGCTATTTTTCCACATATGCAAAACAAAGAGCTTGATTTTTGGTTGAAAAACCTATGTTTAATAAAACTAAAAAAACACATACATAATAAAACCAAAACATATTAAAATTTAATTCATTGGATAGCTCATTATGAGGATTACCATCATCTAGTTGGGTTTGTGAAGTCTCCTCCATTTTCGTCCTCAACCCGAGCTTCGAAGGGAAAAAATATGCTAAAATTTGGTGGAAGAGAGGGAGAAGGGAAAAAAAGGGGGGTTTGAGCGAACCCCCCTTTGCTCGAAAGGGTGAAGGGGGGCTCGTTTGAAAGGGGGTTGACTCGAACCCCCCATTTTTTTGAATTTTCCATTCGTTTCTATGAAGAAATGTGACATCATAGGGTTTAAGTGAACCCACCATGCAAAAGGGGGTTCATTCAAACTAGGGGTTTGATCGAACCCCTCTTTTGGGTTCGTGTGAATGGGGTTTGAACGAACCCTTAAAAATATGAAATTTCGAATGTGTGAACATTTTTACAAATTTCCTTCCTCATCAAAATTGTACACCACTATTATGGGTTTACCCACATTGATTGGATCCACTTCATACATGTTTACAACACTTTATTGCTAGGGATTTGTAAGTTGCAATATTACATATTGTTTGTTCATTGGTCCTTTATCTTATTTGATTTCATTACAAGGTTTGATTACCAAAATGGGGTATGACTAAGGAAAACCCCTTTCCACTAACAAAACAACTTTTTTCCCTCCCTTTAGTGTGTGATTTGTAGATCTAGGCTGAAGACATATTGAAGAGCAAGATTGGAGAAAAGCTGTCAAGTGTTCAAAGGTGTCACCTTGCTTTGGAGATCACAAAAAGACATCTATAGGTTGCAAATAAGAGATTTAGACCCAAAAATCAGGTGGAGAAGATAGAGTAGAGATTGAAGAGCAGATTCAGACTTTGAATTTATAAAAAATCCTAACTAGATTGATACGCCACTTCTAGTGTATGAGTCTATAACACCTCGCTACATAACCCTAGACGAAGTTGCAATAACTATGAAAGTGTAGAGTTTTTCTTCTTCTTTTAAAGTGAAATAATAACATGAAAGGTGCACTACACTATCACAAACATCCTCTAAAGCATGTGTCTAAGCTTACAACTGAATCCCATAACATAAACATTAAACCATTTATAAAATATAATTCATTACTCATGAATTTAAAGAACATACATTCATAGCATTAAACATCACATAAGATAGAAGTACTTAAAGCTCCATAGATTACATTAATTTTCAAATAATGTTTACAATACTCATTCCCAGAATGAGGAAGATCATACATAAGTGTTACAATTTACAAGAGTCCTCCTCAAACACAATTGAGGAGTAATATAAATACAAAGTGCTAAAATGATATAGTACATCAAATGAAAGGAACATATCAACTCGTACCCATGAGCTTTCCAACTGGAAGATCTCGCCATCATGAATAGAAGAAGGGAACCCAATGGAGTAAGGTACACGTTCCTCCCAACCAAGTGGTACCCAAAGGCCCAACCCCCATGCTAGGAGATAGTAACAAGGCTTCATAAAAAAGACCAACTACCTCTAGTCATAGGCCGACACATGACTGAATTAACCAAACAAAAGTACAACACTAAAAAATTGGTTACATTTCTTCCAGAGTTATAATAATCAAGTATGTTAACTAAACCATACACATAGTCCATTGTCATAGGAAGAGTGTCATCACACCAGCTTGACATGGGTTACCCAATGCGGATCTTCATAGGTTACCGATCCCCTAACTGGTTAAACCCTAGCAACCTCAACCAATCCTCAACCCCCATTCTCACTCATGCGGGATCAACATACCTTTCAGAGGGACAAGGTAGGTGACCTTCGCCATTCTAGGCCTTCCCACTCATCCCAAGCCCAAACGAGCACTTGAGTCCATGAGTGAGGCCATCTTATCTGGATTAGTATGAGTTACTACCCAATCCCCTAATTACTTTAAATTATTGTTTTCACTTGATTAACTAATTTCGATAGGTTACCCAATTTACCTCTTTAGGGCTCTAGCCCCTAACGAAAGCCAGTCTCCTATTGACAACATACAAATCAAATCCAACACCCAAGGGTAACATAGTGCACAAAACTGGATAACAAATTCCACTCCAAACAAGGAGGCAACACATAATAAATTCCACTCCAATCATAGGAGACAACACATAAAATAATCCACTCTAAACATAGGAGGCAAGACATAAAATAATCCACTACAAACATAGGAGGCAACACATCCCCATTCGTGGTAACTAGGTGATTCATTGAATATGACAATACGCACTACCCAAGGGAAATCAAAGGGATGACAATGAAATACAACAAACCCCAAATCTAATAACTCATCTGGAAGACTTACCAGTTATCAACTAACACTTCTAATCAATTTTTCCCCAAAAGATAACCAAAAGAATTCACATACAAAAGGGCAATAAAGACAAGAAATAAATCTACAGTTAGGATTTCCTATATCCAATTTTCTTCAGTGAAGTACAGTAAAAATTATTGACCCAAATAAAATAATTAAATAAAATCTCTTTCATAGAAAAAAAATAAAACCAAATCTATTTGTTATTTCAATTCCTCAATTACTTTTAATTAAAAATATCTATTTTTTTTTCCAACATATCACTTTGAAAATCAACTAATCATGCATTTAATGCATGTACCATTCTAATAAAATCATTTAAATCTACATATATATATGCATATAAAATATACTCATAATTATATATACATATTTATATATAATTATGTATATATACTAACATGTTTATATATATTATGTAAATATTAAAAACCAATTCCAATTTCCTAACTGATTACTAGGTATATATTATATATATATGTACATATATACACACAAACACATATATATATTCATGCACATTATATATAATATATATTAAATCCAATATATAATTAAAATTAGAAGTTAATAAATTCGCATACATACAAAATTCATATTAAATGAATTCAATACCAAATCATAAATTAAAGGGTTGGATGGTATTTAATTCAAGGCTCGCATAATAGCTTGGGGAGGGGTTGGCTATGGTTTCCCACAACCGAATCCCCATCTTAATGTGGGTGTGGCCATGAGGGGAGGGCAACGCAGGTAGGTTTCCCTCACAACCTCCTCCACCTTGGGGGCGGCAGTTGTGGGGGTAGTCCCTGCGCCCCCTCACAATATATATATATATATATATATATAAAGCCTTCAACTATTTTCAAACTTGCAATTTTAAAATAAAAATAAAACCAGCGATAAAAAGAAATCACTTTACGAATGAAACCTCTGGTTTTTTTAAAAATAAATAAAATCTTCTCAGAAGATTTACCAAAAATACAATTACATATATACACTTATGTATGTATATATATATATATATATATATATATATACTTCAAATATATATATATATATATATTTAAGTATATATATAAATTCTTCAAAATGATTACTCAATTGCACAAATTATTTTCATAGAAAGTTTCTCTATAGGAAGATTCAAAAATTTTATAGAGAGAAACAATTTTCAACCCAGGGGTTTTTCTAAATTTTCTTCAGACAAAAAATTTTAATAGGAAGCAATCATTTTCTACAGAAAACAAATCCAATAGTAAATTGGAGCAATATTTCTCTATAGTTAACATTTAGCCCAATTTCCCAAGAGGTTTATTTTTACAAAAGAATTTCTACAAAGATTAAATTTCTTCCTAACAAAGATTTTTCCAAATCCCTAATGTTTTTCTTCTAGGTTCTTCATTGTTTACAACAATCCTAAATAAACTTGTAATATTTTCAACAGAAGAATTCACATAAAGTTTTAGACACGACATTTTTCCAATTTAACAAAAACTCAAAAGCTTCATAGTTTGCACATGCAATCCTTTTCTAGACAACAAATTTAATCTAAGAATATTTCCAAAATGAAATTAATTAAAATAGAAAAGGAACCTAAATTCCAAACACTTGAGGGGATGTGGATTGGTGTAGAGCTTCTTCCATAGAACCAAGCTTCTTCTAGAATAACCAAAGCTTTCTCCAGAAACAAAACAAATTCCAGAGCACAAAGAATTTTCCTGAGACTGTCTTTTTCCCCAAAATTTTCAACAACCCCAATAAAATATATATTTTTTTTTTTTTTTACACAACCCTTCCCCACCAAAATATCCTCTCCTCTCTTCCATGAAGAAATTTCTCACCTCTCATGGTACAACCATTATTCTCTCCGTGAAAACATTTTTCCCAACCACCCTCATTAATTTTTCCAAACACATGTTGAAAACAAAATATCTTTTAAATCAATTAACACCAAATCCTCAAGATATTTCTAAAAATTAAAATATTTTAATAATTTCTAAAATACTTAGCATTTCTATTTTAAACTTAATTCAACTAATTTAATTAATTAATAAAATAAATTTAATCCTAAGATTAAATTATTTTACCAATTAGATTAAATTAATTAATTAAATTACAACCTTTTTTACATAATAAACAAGATTAATTAAATAATCAACTAAAATATTTAAATCATTTATTTACCTTAAACACAATTTGGAACATATATAATATAAAAGAAAAATTGAACAACATTATAACAAAACATAACCAACATAATCGATGACACACTATGACTAGGGTGGTGGCTTGACACAAGAAACCTAGCTACTATCTCCTAATCAACAATATCATTGGGCAATGGACACACTAAAACCTATGAAACCAGGTGGAGTTGATGTCTTGTACCTACAAATATGCAAACAAATCATATATCAAACATGCATACATATATCATAATAAAACACACCATGAAGAGAGAATCACGAAATCATAGGGCGCTCACAAGTGAGTGGTGCAATTCCATCCCCTTCACCATCACAATGTCACAAAACTAATGGATCTAACATCAATAATCTACTCAAGAGCATATAACAATATTAATCCAGATAACCACTATGCTAATCCAAAGCATTCCATAATAATAACACCAAGATAATGTACATGTCACATCATAATATAAAACCCACATCGCTCTAAAGTTAGCGATCAAATAATAACAAAGTATCATAGTCTATCATAGTCAAGGTACTAACCAAAAACAAAGCATAACAAAGACACACACTATTAGATCATAAGAGAAAAATGGAGGTGTACTACATCCTCCCCCCTAGGGTCTGGCTTACTCTTGGAAGCCTACAAACAAGCATCCAATGACAAATCAGCCTGAGAGTGATTCATAATCACTATCACTACTTGCACGATAGGTTCCTCCTGATCACTAAAATCAGAGGGAATAAGTCTAAAACTAGGAGTCACCACACAAATCTTCTTAGGAACTTCTGGTTTTCTCAAAACACTCACATAAATCATTAGGTTAAATTTCTTCATCCTCTGATAGGTTATCCATATTTTCTTTTCCTTAGGCAATAAAGGTGTGTTTTTCCCACACCCAAGAGGCTAATCCTTGATAGTAGATGGATTTTTACACATAGAAGCTTGCTTCATATCCTTACTTTCCTTTCCCTTCTCCAACTTAAGATGAGTGAGGACCTGACCTAAAGTGTCATCATAAGGATCCCCCACCAGATTAGCCTGAGGTCCCAACTGCTCAACCTATTCACTTTCATGCAAACACTATGACAAAGTGTTTTGGCGATTAGCCACATGATCACCACCATGACCTCAACCTCTACCTCGATGCCTAGGCATGATCCTACACAAACACACCAAGGTATATGAATAGGTACACAACTTAAAACCTACACAACTAACAACTTAATGGGTTCATCATAATCCCAAAGCACCCAGTGTTTAAACCCAAGCTCTGATACCATGTGTAACACCCCGCCACGTAACCCTAGAGGAAGTTGCAACAACTTTGAAAGTGTACAAGTTTTTTTTTCTTTTAAAGTGCAATAATAACATGAAAGGTGCACTACACTAGATCACAAACATCCTCTAAAGAATGCATCTAAGCTTACAACTGAATCCCATAACATAAACATTAACCCATTCATAACATATAATTAATTACTCATGAATTTAAAGAACATACATTTAAAGCATTAAACAACACATAAGATAGAAGTACATAAATTTCCATAGATTACATTAATTTTCAAATAATGTTTACAATACTCATTCCCAGAATGAGGAAGATCATACATAAGTGTTACAATTTACAAGAGTCCTCCTCGAACATAATTGAGGAGTAATATAAATATAAAGTGCTAAATTGATACAACACATCAAATGAAAGGAACATATCCACTGGTACCCATGAGCTTTCCAAATGGAAGATCTTGTCATCATGAACAAAAGAAGGGAACCCAACGAAGTAAGGTGCACGTTCCTCCCAACCAAGTGGTACCTGAAAGCCCATCCCCCATGCTAGGAGATAGTAAAAAGGACTCCTAGACAAGATCGACTACCTCTAGTCACAGGCTAACACATGACTGAATTAACCAAACACAAGTACAATACTAAAACATTGGTTACATTTCTTCCAGAGTTATAATCAAGTATGTCAACTGAACCATACACATAGACCATTGTCATAGGAAGAGTGTCATCACACTAGCTCGACATGGGTTACCTAATGCAGATCTTCATAGGTTACCGACCCCCTAATTGGTTAAACCCTAGCAACCTCAACTGATCCTTGTCCCCCATTCTCACTCATGCGGGATCAACATACCTTTTGGAGGGACAAGGTGGGTGACCTTCGCCATTCGAGGCCTTCCCACTCATCCCAAGCCCAAACGAGCATTTGAGTCCATGAGTAAGGCTATCTTATCTAAATTAGTATGAGTTACTACCCAATCCCCTAATTACTTTAAATTATTATTTTCACTTGATTAACTACTTTCGATAGACCTTACCTAATTTATCTCTTTAGGGCTTTGGCCCCTAACGAAAGCCACTCTCCTACTGACAACACATAGATCAAATCCAACACCCAAGGGTAACATAGTGCACAAAATCGGATAAAAAAATTCTACTCCAAACAAGGAGGCAACACAACAAATTCCACTCCAAACATAGGAGGCAACAGATAACAAATTCCACTCCAAACATAGGAGGCAACACATCCCCGTTCGTGGTAACTAGGTGATTCACTGAATATGAAAATATGCACTACCCAAGGGAAATCAAAGGGCTGACAATAAAATACAACAACCCCCAAATCTAATAACTCATCTAGAAGACTTACCAATTATTAAGTAACACTTCTAATCAATTTTCCCCCAAAACATAACCAGAAGAATTCACATACAAAAGGGCAATAAAGACAAGAAATAAATCTACAATTAGGATTTCCTAAATCCAATTTCCTTCAGTGAAATACATAAAAAAATATTGCCCAAAATAAACTAATTAAATAAAATCTCTTTCACAAATAGAAAATAAAACCAAATCTATCTGTATTTCAATTCCTCGGTTACTTTTAATTAAAAATATCTTTTTTCTATTTTTTTTCCAACATATCACTTTGAAAATCAACTAATCACGCATTCAATGCATGCACCATTCTAATAACATCATTTAAATCTACATATATATATGCATATAAAATATACACATAATTATATATATATATATATATATATATATATATATATATATATATATATATATATATATATATATATACTAATATATTTATACCAAATATTCCAATTCTGATTACCAGGTATATATATTTATATTTAATATATATATGTACATATATACACACAAACACATATATATTAATATATATATATTCATTCACATTATATATAATATATATATTAAATCCAATATATAATTTAAATCCGAAGTTCATAAATTTGCATACATACAAAATTCGTATTAAACGAGTTCAATACCAAATTGCAAATTAAAAGGTCAGACCATATTTAATTCAAGCCTTGCATAATAGCTTGGGGAGGGGGTGACTATGGTTTCCCATAGCTGAACCCCCATCTTAATGTGGGTGCATGAGGGGGGGTGCAGGTAGGCTGCCCTCATAGCCTCCCTCCCCTTGAAGTGAGCTCCTCTCCCACAGTACATATATAAAACCTTTGACTATTTTCAAACTTGCAATTCTAAAATAAAAATGAAACCAACGATCTAAAAATAAATAACCGTACGGACGAAACCTCAGGTGTTTTTAAAATAAATAAAATATTCTCAGAAGATTTACCAAAAATGTACAATTACATATATATACTTATGTATGTATATATATGTACTTCATATATATACTTATGTATGTATATATATGTACTTCATATATATATATATATATATATATAAGTATATATATAAATTCTTCAAAATGATTACTTAATTGGGCAAATTATTTTCATAGAAAGTTTCTCTACATGAAGATTCACAAATTTTACAGAGAGACAATTTTCAACCCAGGGGTTTTTCTAAATTTTCTTCAGTCAAAAAAATTAAATAGGAAGCAATAATTTTCTATAGAAAACAAATCCAATAGTAAATTGGAGCAATATTTCTCTATAGTTAACATTTACCCCAAATTTCTCGAGAGGTTTATTTTTACAAAAGAATTTCTAAAGAGATTAAATTTCTTCCCAACAAAGATTTTTCCAGATCCCTAATGTTTTTCTTCTAGGTTCTTCATTGTTTACAACAATCCGAAATAAACTTGCAATATTTTCAACATAAGAATTCACAGAAAGTTTCAGACACGACATTTTTCCAATTTAACAAAAACTCAAAAGCTTCATAGTTTGCACAGGCAGTCTTTTTCTAGACAACAAATTTAATCTAAGAATCTTTCCAAAATGAAATTAATTAAAATAAAAAAGGAACCTGAATTCCAAACACTTGAGGGGATGTGGATTTGTGTAGTGCCTCTTCCACATAACCAAGATTCTTCCAGAACAACCAAATCTTCCTCTAGAAACAAAACAAATTCCAGAGCACAAATAATTTTCCCGAGATTGTCTTTTTCCCCAAAATTTTCAACAACCCCAATACAATAACAATTTTTTTTTTTAAACAACCTTTCCCTACAAATATATCCTCTCCTCTCTTCCATAAAGAAACTTCTCACCTCTCATGGTTACAACCATTATTCTCCGTGAAAACATTTTTCCCAACAACCCTCATTAATTTTTCCAAACACATGTTGAAAACAAAATATCTTTTAAATCAATTAACACCAAATCCTTAAGATATTTCTAAAAAATTAAAACATTTTAATAATTTCTAAAATACTTAGCATTTTTAATTTAAACTTAACTCAACTAATTTAATTAATTAATAAAATAAATTTAATCCTTAGATTAAATTATTTTACCAATTACATTAAATTATTTAATTAATTAAATTACAACCTTCTAACATAATAAACATGATTAATTAAATAATCAACTAAAATATTTAAATCATTTATTTACCTTGAACACACTTTGCAACATATATAATATCAAGAAAAAATTGAACAACATTATAACAAAACATAACCAACAAAACCAATGACAGACTATGACTAGGGTAGTTGCTTGACACGGGAAACCTAGCTACTATCTCCCAATCAACAATAACGTTGGACAACGGATACAATCAAACTTGTGAAACCAGGAGGAGTCGATGTCCTGTAATTGCAAACCTAAAAACAAAGCATATATCAAACATGCATGTATATCATAATAAAACACACCGTGAAGAGAGAATCATGGAATCATAGGGTGCTCACAAGCGAATGGTGCAATTTCATCCCCTTCACCAATACAATGTGACAAAACTGACAAATCTAACATCAATAGTCTACTCAAGAACATATAACAATATTAATTCAAATAACCACTATGCTAATCCAAAGCATGTCATAATAATAACACCATGTTAATTACCATCACATCATAATATAAAACCCAGATCACTCCAAAGTTAGCGATCAAATAATAACAGAGTATCATAGTCTATCATAGTCAAGGTACTAACAAAAAACAAAGCATAAAAAAGACGGGTATGTGCAGGATCATGATGGGCCAAAAAGTGGCGATATGTAAGTAATATGATGGTCCATGTGGCTGATGACCTTTTTTACCCAAAATTGATGAAATGAAAAGGATTTTTAGAGGATATTCTTAGCTTTCCAAAAATATAAATTATTCCTTACTTTGAATTTAATAAATAATTATTATTCATTTTCTATTTGAATTACGACTAAAGTCCTGATTGATAGGCTGATTGAAAAAAATCTATAGTTTTCAAATGGTATGACATTTTTTGAATCTGAAAAACATGTCTCACATTCCATGCTTCACATACTATAGGATTAAAAAAATTAAAATTGAATTTCATGAAGTTTTGACCAAGTTAAGGTGGTGAGACATACAAGTTTTTATATTTTAAAAAAAAATTAATAAAAAAATCATAATTAATTATTTACTTGGAAAATAAATACAAGAAATAATGCATCACAATGGGACATGAGTCCTCTACTAATATCTAAAATATTATAAAAAAATATTATCATTTTATTATGGTTAGGGTGGTCAGACAGACACCTACTTCTTATTTTTTCGCTGAAATTTAAGTACTACTGTATTGAAATTTCAAATTTTCACCAAATATATTTTTTCTTTTTTTAAATAAACCTAGTAGTTTAGAAACTACATTCATTTTTCTAAAGATTCTATTGTTACATAGTTTTGAAATAATATAGATAACTCTTTCAAATTTTTACGTCAAGTTGCCTAACTCTGATTTTTTGAATTTTTATTGCCACTTAAGGGCCTATTTTTTCCATGATGATCCTGCACATACCCAAAGACACACTGTCAAATCATAAGAGAAAAATGGAGGGGTGCTATAGAGTCCCAGTACAGTGAAATTTGCAGTTTTGAGGAGTTTTAGACATATCTTTGCCAAATTTTTGTTCCTACCCAGAAATCTTAATTTGGGACTAAATTGCCCAAAATGGTGTATGAGTCCCAACATGCATTAATTTCAATGTTTTTATCATTTCAAGTATTCATTCATGCCTCTACAGATTCCTAGGTGCACACCTCTAATTTCTCATCTTTCTGTTTTGATTTACATACATTTTTAGGTCGTATAGTGAAGTTTTGCATTACATTAGGTATTGCATTTCATTAGTCTTTCCAAGCCCTATCTTGGTGGTGAACCTCTCATTAGTCATTAATTAGACCCTATGACATCCCTATTGTAGATCTCTTCCCCCTTTACATCCTTGGATTGAGATCTCTGGGCTTTCCTTGAGTGAAACTTGATTGAAATAGGAGGAGCCCTATCTCTTCAAGGATAGAAGTTCTCTCCCACCAATTTCCATTTTTTCAATAACTAAATTATAGTTTCAATTTCATAGAAAACTACATGGGTAATTGCAAAATGTTGAGTCCACTTTTAGTGGAAGTGTCATTTTTAGCTTTAAAATAGGTACCCATTCATTTTTAAGAATAGGTAACCATTTTAAGTACTCATTCAAAAAGATTTGAAAATAAAAATTCATTTTTTTCATTTGGACTTAGGCTTATAAAAGGCATGGTAACCTAATCCTTAGCCTTAGACCTACAAGCACAAGGTTATGCTAATGTTGAGTCAAAAAACTGACTATGTGAAAACGAATGACGAGCTTTTTCTCAAAATTATTTTGTGAAATTAAAACCCATTATAGATGAGTTTGTGTAGATTTCAAATATGTATATTTTTTACAGTTAGATTACTTTTTCTATATTTTAAATATTTTTTGATGAAACTAGTCCATAAACTTGAAATAATAGGTTTTATTATGTTTTTAATAACTTACTAATTTTTACATTTTTTGAAAAAAAAATTATATATCAACAATATTCAAAAAATTATTTTCAATTTGAAAAAAAATAATCAAAAAATGATAACTTTAGGTCTACTTATGCTTGACGTACATGAGGGGTTTTCAAAACAAAAATTACGACCAATAAAAAATTAATAAAAAAATAATATTTAGAAAAAAATCACAAATATATATCCCAAACAATCTTCAATGTCCTACAAACATTTTCCCAAAAGGATTGAAAAAAATAATTTTATTTAGTTCAAAATATGGTTGATGTACACATGCATGATATGGTCTTGAAAAAGTGTGTTTTAAACAATAATTTTTAGACATGCCTATTGAAAATAAATTTTAACCATTTGGGTATTATGCAAAATTATATATTTGGAAACTAGACTCTGAGTACTACATTTCATATTAGTGACTTTTTTTAAGATTCAATCTTTAAGTGCTTAAATTTTTAGGTCAATTGTGACAAATTCTAAAAATCAAGTAAAACACTTCCAACTTCTTGCACACACCAAATTCAAGTAACCTTTTATTTTTCTATTTTCAAATACAAACATAAAATATTAAAAAAAATATAAATTTAATTATTTTATATCATTTCAAAATTCAAAAAATATATTTCACTTTTTATTTATTAAAGTTCAAATATTTGACTAGTGTTGTTATTTCCCTTATTAAAATGTGACAACTTTATTATTTTTCCTACAAGGTATTCAAAAACGTTTGAATCCAAGTACATGCTTCATGGTATCCCTAAGTATTCCTCTTCTTATATTATGAGGGTAATTATGTGCAAGTTAGGTTATACTAGTGACAAGTTCTAAGTTTTGGTTCCTCGTCCCCAAAAATAAGTTTTCTAGTGCTAAGAAGGACAATAATTCTCATGTTGGAGTCTTCCATGTGTAGTTTGACATCCAAGTGTAGCAGTTTCCTTGTAAAATGGTTGGGGTCTTGCATTTTTTTCCTATAGAGTTTGATGCTACTCCTAAGTGGTTATATATGTAGGACTCCAAGGGAGTTTAGTCTAGTCTAACTAAATTTTCTAGTGTTGGAGTAGTGGATATGGAGGTAATATGGAGGTAGGGGAAGCTATTGTTTTTTAAGCCTCTAGAGTGTAATCCTATACTAAATTATCTTAGGGATCTAATAGTGCTTGGTCATTGATAATTTTGAAGGATAAAAATAATATCTAGAGGTGATATAATATAAGCAATATCTCAAATATTCTTTTCCTCACTCCCTAGAACGATATTTGGGTGATAATGTTATCCATCTTTGGGTTTACGATTTTATAGTTGGTATATCCTCTACTTGAGACTAAAAATACTCTTATTATAATTTTTATAGTATATATATCAAACATCAATATGGTTGAAAGGTGGATCTAAGAAAATAGAAATCCTTAGGCCATTTTTAGATATATTTACTTTGCAGTAAATTTAAAAAAATTATAATTACAAAAAAAAATGAAGGAAAAAAAATAAAATTTACTCTATATAAGGTGATATCCCACTTAACCTATATCTTTAGAATTTTATCAATAATTAAGTTATAGTGTCAATTTCATAAAAAATGCATTGAAATAATTTTATCCTTTTTTTAAATACAAAAGTAAAATATATTAAAAAATATAAATTTAATTAGTTTGCATGATTTCAAAATTTGAAACATATATTTCATTTTCTAGTTATTGAAGTTAAAATGTTGGATTAGTGTTGTCCATTTCATTTATTGAAATTGGACTCAACTTTGAACTTCATCATATAAGATATTAGAAAGAGTTTTGGCAATGATATTTGTAAAGAGGTTGGCTCCTTACATGCTTCATGGTAGCCCTAGGTTGCTCATATATGCTCTAATTGTTCCTCTTTTTATATTATGGATTTAGTTGTGTGCAAGCTAAGCCACACTAGTGGCAATTTCTAAGTGTTGGTTCCACCTCCCCAAAAAAAGTTTGCTAGAGCTAAGAAGGACAATATTTTTCATGTTGGAGTCCTCCATTTGTAGTTTGATATCCAAGTGTAGCAATTTACTTGTAAAATGGTTGAGGTACTATAGTTCTTTCCTATAGAGTTTGAGGCTACTACTAAGTGGTTATCTATGTAAGATTCCAAGGGAGTTTAGTCTAGTCAAACTAAATGGTTAAGTCTTGGATTAGTGCATATGAAGGTAGGGAGGCTATTGTGTTTTGGGCCTTTAGTGTGTCATCCTCTACTAAAATAGCTTATGAATCTAATAATGTTTGGTCATTAAGAATTTGGAAGGATTAAAATCATGTCTATAGGTGATCTAATGTAAGAAATATCCCAAATCTACTTTTCCTCACTCCCTAGAACCTAATTTGGATGATGAGATTATCCATATTTAGGTTTATGATTTTATAGTTGATAGATCCTCTACAAGACTAAAAGGTTCTCAAGTATTAGAAAGTTTCTAGTCTATATATCAAACATCAATATGGTTGGAATATGGATCTAAGAAAATGGAAATACTTAGGTCATTTTGAGATATTTACTTTACACTAAAGTCTAAAGTTATAACTACAAAAATAAATGAAAGAAAAATAATAAAATTTACTCTATTTAAAGAATATTGTCCCACTTAACGTAGTTTTTTAGTACTTTATTAATAACTAGATTATAGTGTCAATTTCACAAAAAACTATATAGAAGTAACTTTTTAATTTTTAATTTTTAAATGTAAACATAAAATATACTAATATATATATAAATTTAATTAGTTTATATCATTTTAAAATTTAAAGCATATATTTCACTTTCTAGTTATTAAAGTTAAAATTTTGACCTATGAGGTATTTGAAAAATTTTGGCTCCTTACATGATTCATGGTAGCCCTAAGTATTCCTCTTCTTATATTATGGGTGTAATTATGTGCAAGCTAGGTTACACTAGTGACAAGTTCTAAGTTTTGGTTCCTCCTCCCTAGAAATAAGTGTTATAGTGTTAAGAAGGATTAAAATTTTCATGTTGACGTCCTCCATGTGGATTTTGACATCCAATTGTAGTGATTTCCTTGTAAAATGGTTGGGGTCCTACATTTATTTCCTATAGAGTTTGAGGCTACTCCTAAGTGGTTAACTATGTAGGATTGAGACTCCAAGGGACTTTAGTCTAGCATATAACTAAATTTTGTAGTCTTGGAGTAGTGAATATGGAGGTAGGGAAGGCTATTTTTTTTAGCCTTTAGAGTGCCATCCTATACTAAATCAGCTTAGGAAACTAATAATTTTTGGTCATTGAGAATTTTAAAGGATAAAAATAATATCTAGAGGTGATCTAATGTAAGTAATATCCCAAATCTACTTTTCCTCGCTCCCTAGAACCTTATTTGGATGATAATGTTATCCATCTTTGGGTTTATGATTTATAGTTGGTATATCCTCTACATGACTAAAAAATATTCTTATTATAATGTTTATAGTCTATATATCAAACATCAATATGGTTGAAAGATGGATCTAAGAAAATGGAAATCCTTAGGCCATTTTTGGATATTTACTTTGCACTAAATTTTAAAAAGTTGTAAATTACAAAAAAATTGAAGGAAAAATAATAAAATTTACTCTATAAGAACTATGTTCCACTTAACCAATATTTTTACCAATTTATCAATAACCAAGTTATAATGTCAATTTCACAAAAAATGCATTGAAATAATTTTATTTTTAAAATACAAACATAAAATATATAAAAAAATATAAATTTACTTAGTTTAAATCATTTCAAAATTCAAAACATATATTTCACTTTCTAGTTATTGAAGTTAAAATATTGGATTATTGTTGTCTATTTTCATTATTGAAATTGGACACAACTTTGAACTTTCACCATATAAGATATTCAAAAGAGTTTTAGCAATGATATTTGCAAAGAGGTTGGCTCCTTACATGCTTCATGGTAGCCCTAGGTTTCTCATTTTTATGCCCTAGTTTTTCCTCTTTCTCTATTATGGATGTAGTTATGTACAAGCTATGCCATACTAGTGGCAAGTTCTAATTGTTGGTTCCTCCTACCCAAAAATAAGTTTTCTAGTGCTAAGAAAGAGAATATTTTCCATGTTTGACATCCAAGTGTAGAAATTTCCTTGTAAAATGGTTGGGGTCCTACATTTCTTTCCTATAGATTTTGAGGCTACTCATAAGTGGTTATCAATGTAGGATTTCAAGGGAGTTTAGTCTAGTAACTAAATGTTCTACTCATGGAGTAGTGCATATGGAGATAGGGTGGCTATTCTATTTTGGGTCTTTAGAGTGTCATCCTATACTAAATTAGCTTAGGGATCTAATAATGTCTGTCCATTGAGCATTTAAAAGGATAGAAATCATATCTAGAAGTGATCTAATGCAAGAAATATCCCAAATCTACTTTTCCTCATGAACCTTAGAACCTAATTTGGATGACAAGATTATCCCTATTTGGGTTTATGATTTTATAGTTGATAGGTCCTCTGCAAGACTAAAAAGTACTCTTATTAGAAATTTTCTAATCCATATATCAAACGTCAATATGGTTGGAAGATGGATCTAATAAAATGTAAATCCTTAGGCCATCTTATATTTTTTTCTCGATATTATTTTAGAATCACGAGGACTACATTTGGAGCCTTTTGGATGGAGCTTAGCTTTTGGGAAAAATAATTTCCTTTTTGAAAAAATAGAAAAAAAAGTTGACTTAGACAAGGACAACATTAATAGTGTCTATATATGGGCTCAAATTTTGGGCCTACTAATGGAATTTGAAAAGATGAAGTCATGATTGGAATATCTATCTTTTAGAAAACTCATAAGTATTGATGTGATTACAAAGTTTAGAAAATGTATATTGTATGCCAGATTATCTGCAATTGCTAATGTAGATAGTACTTTCTAAACTTCTATTATTTTTTCCTCATAATTTGGTGACTAGGTGCAACTAGTTGAATATGATAATTTTTCAATTTTTTGTCAAAAGTATGACAAATCTGAACAATTTCCTTGATATTTTCTTGTCATTAGAAAAAAGAAAGTATTGAAGATGATGTTTGAGATGAATTAGATGGTCCTTACCTATAATAAAGAAATAACATTCCTATTAGAATGGTATGCTCTTAAATAACACTCCTATTAGAATGGTATGCCCTTCAATCTGCCCTCCTTGATTAGAAAAGAAATAAAATGATGAAATCAAACCCTAAAATAGTTAATAAAAAAAAGAAAACCCTCGAATTCCAAACTCTAAGAGAATATCAAATTGACAGTTTCTCTTTATGCCAATCTAAAAATATTGGTTGTCCCCATCTCCATCAAACATGAAAGTAGAGATCAAACAACTAATCTCCATGAAAGTAGTTGTTTTAAGTGAGGATGCTATAAAAAAGAAACCTACTACAATGATATAGTAAAACTTAAAAATTAATGTACCATCGCAATTAGTACATCAAAGCTTAGGATGCAACCGATTCTTTTAAATATAACATGTATAGTCTTTTGCAGCATACGCTTAAAACTTATGCAATGTTAATATATAAGAAACAGTCAAAACATATGGTACCCCACATTACTTAGAACATAAAGCACACCTTCACCATCAACTCCACTCAGATTATAAAGCATATTCTCCTTTCTCAAATGCTCCACCACAACTTTCTTTAAGATAGCTTTGAAGTCCAAACCTTTTCATAGTTTGATTCATTATGCATTTACTATTCTATCCTCACTCATTGTCGTCCAGATAAAATAAAATAAAACCTGAGAGAACTCACATGCCAGGCCAGGATCTCAATTGTTTGTTTGGGGAAAAACAATTGTTTTAATCCTTTTCCGGTCCCTACCTGGCCATAGAAAACAGCAAGATTTGATCTTAAATATTGATCAGATTTGTCTTCAATCTCTACTAATTCCATTAGATAACGTTTTTGGCATTTAATGTTTGTCTTATGTTTGAAAGATGGGCATGGCAATGAAGACAAAGATTTGCTGGAATATAGTGAGCTTAAACCCATGATTTCAGTGCAGACATGAAAAGATAATATCTACTCTTCTGATTTACAATAGGAAACCGCAATAAAAATATCAAAAAAATAGAGTAATAAGCTTCTACCATGATTGAAGCAACAGTAATTATCTCTATCATCGAAGAAATGAAATGGGATTCAACTTAATCAGTGTACAAAAACACATAAAGTTAGATTCGTTTAATGTATTCATTATCACAACCGATTGAAGTTAAATAGTTTTGTCTCCGAATACAGAAGTATCATTTCATTGCCAGTAATATAGATTCCCGACACTGATGTTACAATGGTAGAATGTGAACTTTATCCAAAAGCTGAATGTCTCGAGATATGTTGCAAAGCATAATAGACTAAATCTAGAGAATCAAGATGAACTTTATCCAAAACCTGATTGTCTCGAGAGTCTAGACTCGTTCCAAAGCATGATAAGCTAAATTTATCCAAAAAAGTAACGATCAATTTTATCCAAGACCTGATTGTCTGAATGGTAAATAAACAGTTTTCGCTATATGATATGGGGTACATTTCATCGCAATCTTAGCATCATTTCTTATGGTGTTCGGGCTTTAAATTCGACAAGACTTATCTATTATGGACTCATTCACAATCTTACAATTTCATCCACAGACCAAGAACCTATTAACATTGAAAAAGTATTTCTAAATCAAATTTACAAATACAATTAGAACACAAATGACTTGTTCAATTATTTTTTAAAAATTCATATAAATATCGAAAGAAATTAACAAGAAGTATTTTATTTACTAAATTTCTTGACACAGAATATCATTTTGAACCAGAGATAATATAGTCATTGTAAATTGCTGCCCAGTAACAGAGCCAAGTAGTAGGGCTATCCAAATTTGTTTCCAGTTGTCTCTTTGAAGTGACATGGAAAAGAGATTTGAATTAGACGAAAAAACTAAACACGCTTTAACCAAATGTCAATTAACGGAACTATTTTAAACGGGTTTGTTGAAAAAGTTTGCAGATAACTTTAATATTTGTCAATGGGGGAGAGTATAGGAAGAGACGTTCTTTAGAATCTGAATACAAATCATGTCTCTTCAATGCTGACTAGAGCAGCAGTACAATTTTGTATCATTGTCTAATCAAATTAGCAAAACAGACCCCACGGGATGAACAACTTTCAAAGGAAAAAGCATAATACTTAAGTGATATAGTGTTTAGCTTAAGATTTGTATGCCTTCTTTGTGGAATGATCATATGAAGAAATTGAAACACAATTTGTACTCTATCTAAGACTTGTTATAAATTTTGAAGGTTTCTTTCATTATATTCATACTATTTAAATAACAAAAGCTTTTCAAGACATTCATACTGTTTTGTAAAATTCTAGGTTGCAAAACACTAGGTTCTTTGAAACTTACAATCCACATTATGTTTTAAAACCCTTTACAAGTGACAACCCAATTAGTTAGTCACCCCTCACCTCAATCTGGTTTGTTTTGTATTTGTCTTGAAAACCTTTTGTTTTGTAGATAGCAAGAATGTAATGAAATTAGAAAACACACTCTGTTATGAAACTTGCAACCCACATAATGTTGGAAAACCCTCTACACCTAACAACCCAATTACTTAGTCACCCCTCAACTCAATCTGGCTATTTTTATGTATCCCCCACTTCCAACTCCTCATCGAACTCTCCACCCTTGAGATTTGAATAAGAAGAATCAAATAATTAACAACCCGATGTGTTTTCCAATCTACAATTATATTCTACATTTATTTTTCAATCATATGAAGAAATTGAAATGCAATTTTTAGTCTAAGAGTTGCTATAAATTGTGAAGGTGAACTTCACTACATTCTTAGTGTCTACAAAACTATAGTTTTTCATTACAATCATGATGTCTATTTATAATTTCATGTTGGAAAACATTGAGTGTTATGAAACCCGAAACCCACATACTGATGTAAGACCCTCTACATGTAAATATTGAATTGGATAGAGTTTTCAATGTCTTGAATACTTTTATGTTGCTTTGTAGCCACTTTTTGCTTAGGATTGAGAGTGTCTTTATGATTAGAAAATGTAGATGTTTCTTTGAACAATTTCCTTACAAAACTTGTCTACCTTTTCACTTAAGACTTTCATGTCTCCACCCAACCGACTCTCTTTTTTTGCACTTACATCTGATATTGGTTTTTCCTTATCATCTATTTCCACTTTTATTTGTTCCATGGAATTCTTAAGTTCAATAATCTTTGAACTCATTTGGTAAATGAAACTTATAACATCATCTCTCACTTTATTTTCCTGGACAAATTCATGTGCAACACAAAACCTATTGAGTTTATCCACTTCTACATTGCCATTTTCCCATTCCACATACTGCACAAGCACCTTCTTCAACTTCTCAAGAGAAGGAATAATCTTTTCAATCAATATATTATCTATCTTATTCACTTTGGTTTGATTATTTTCAAGTGTTTTTAGAGCATATTCCTTTTTCATTCCATGCATTCTACCTAATTGAGCAAAGGGGTGAATATCCAAATGGGCTATTATGTGTAGAGGGTTTTACAATTGTATGTGCCCATTGTAGGTTTTATAAAACCCAATGTTTTCTAACCTACAATTTTACAAAGCAATATTAATGTAATTAAAACCTTTTTTTATTTATACATCAAGAGTGTCATCAAAGGCAGCTTCAATATTTACCATTCATGTAATTAAAACTTTTATAAGTTGTGCAACATCACGTTTCACTCTTGATCTTTGAGTATTCCTTATAAGATCATTATTGGTAAGTTGAACATTTAGTAAATGAGCCTCGAGGTGCATGATATTAGCCTTCAAATTCTGAATGCCTTGAGATTCTTTCAAATGCTCATTTTCTAATTTCTCTATGTGCCCTCCTTCATAGGCAAGACCTTCCATTGTTGTCTTTATTTTCTCAACTTCCTCTCTCAACAAAATTAATTAACCTCATTTTATTTTCACAATAAATTCTTCTTGTTATCTTATAATTCCTTTTCTAAGTGGTTAATTGTAGTCTTCTATTGTTTTGCTTCAATTTTAACACTGCAAACTATTGCTTTTGCATCTGCAAGTTGACCATCCCCACATTTCTTTATCATCCCCACTACTCTTACCTATTAACACCCTCTGGTATTCCTTTGAATGATCTTCTAACTTCTTTTTCACATCTTTTAGTTTAAGATTTGGAGCAGTTTCTCCCTCATTAGCCCTTAGGACAACACTATCCATTTCTTTGATAGAGTTTTCAATGTCTTCAATACTTTTATGTAGCTTTGTGGCCACTTTATGCTCAGCTTTGAGAATGTTTTTCTGAGTACAAAATTCACATATTTCTTTTTAATAAGTTGTTTACAAAACTTGTCTACCTTTTAACTTAAGACTTTCATGTCTCCAGCCAACTAATTCTCTTTTGTGTACTGACATTTGATATTTTCTTCTCTTTTTCATCTATTTCCAATTCTATGTGTTCCATGGAATTGTTATGTTCAAGAATCTTTGAATTCATTTGTTCAAATGCACTTATAGCATCATCTCTCACTTTCATTCACTAGACAAATTCATGTGCAATACAAAACCTCTTGAGTTTATCCACTTCTGCATTGCCATTTTCCCATTTCACATACTACATATGCACCATCCTCAACTTATCTAGAGTAAGACCAATCTTTTCACTCAATACATTGTTTATCTTATTCACTTTGGTCTTCTTCTTTTTTCAAGTGTTTTCAAGGGAGATTCCTTTTTCATTCCATGCATTCTAGTACCTATTGTGTCTAGTTTTGCATTTCCATTTTCCCACTACACATACTGCTCATGCTCCTTTGTCAAGTTCTCAAGAGCAGGAACAATCTCTTTAGTCAATACATTATCTTTTATTTATCTCATTCACTTTGGTGTGCTTCTATTGAAGTATTTTCAGAGTAGATTCATTTTTCATTCCACGCATTCTAGTACTTGTCGCCTTGATTTTTGAAATGTGTATGATTCATATACATTTCAAGCTAAAACTTAGAAAACCTAAAGAACACTATTCTAACCCACAACTATATTTTTATCTAATGTACTTTCTATGTTCCAATCATATGAAGCAATTAAAATGCATTATTTACTATAACTAATAGTTGTTATAAATTTTGAAGTTGAACTTCATTACATTCTTATTGTGTGCAAAACAAAAGGCTTTTATTGCATTTATAATGTCTATATATAATTTTATGTTAGAAAACATTGGGTGTCTAATCAAATTTAGCCAAGGGGTGAGAAACCAATTGGGTTGTTACTGAGTTAATTAGAAAAGGTTTTGTTTACATTCATACTATTTTATAAAATTATAAGTTGCAAAACACTCGGTGTTATTAAGACTACAACTACCATATTGTTATAAAACCCTCTACATGTAAAAGCCCAATTGGTTAGTGTTATGTATCCTCCACCTACAACTCCTCCCCGTGCTCTCCACCGTTTTGCTTCAAGTATGTAGAATGAGAAAAATCACAACATAGAGTGCTTTCCAACTTGTAATTATTTTGTGCAATATCATATTTGAACATATCTTCTAAAAAAAAAAACTTAAATTATAAATTAGAATGCATTTCTTACTCACATCAGCCTCCAATGCCCGTGGGTGTAGATAATCTAGAGAAAGGGATAGCTTCTCGTGCAAGCCACTGACCCGATGAGTTTTATAGTGAAACTCCTACACTAGATACATTTGTGGCATAGATTTCTTGTGGATTTTCACATAAACAACTAGCTTAAACTAATAAAGGAAGAAGCACCAACAAAATCTTTTAAAAATAATCATTTCAAACATGAAAAAGGAAATTAATTTTAAATTATAACAATCCTTAGTATGATAAAGAATTTAATTCTTGTTAAGGCATGGATGAGTTGGATTTTGTAGTTGGTTTGGTCTAGTTGGCATTTAGTCTATAAATATTAAGATCTATATTTTCAAGTGTTCTTTTGAAATCAATTTTCTAATAATGTTAGGTCCAAAATATATTAAAATTATAATTCTCATTAAAATGTAAACACTATTTAGTTGTGACAAAATTAGTCAAGTCACATGGGGCCAAAGATTACTTAGACATGAAAGTTATCAAGGTATTAAACATGAAAAAGTAAATTAATTTTAATTTATTATTATCCCTAATGTAATTACTCTCATGAGATGATCAATTTATTAATGTCTTGATTTTTAATAACTTAGTATTAAAATTGTCATAGTCAAATGTTCATGCAACGACATAGTAATTCAAGTTAAAATTCATGAAAAGTGATAAAACATTAAAGTGGAGAGTAAAATAAACTTAGGAGATAGAGTTAAAAATATAATGTAGCCACAAGCACATAAAATAACTTAGGAGATAGAGCTAAAAATATAAAGTAGCCATAAGGACACAAAATAAACTTAAGAGATAGAGTTAAAAATATAAAGTAGTGAGAAACACATAAAATATAAAATTAATTAATACTTAGATTGGAGGTCAAAGACCAAGGGTGAACTAAATAAACTTTGAGAACATACCACGAAGATGAACACTAAAATAAGTATGGTTTATAATTAGTAAAAATAGAACACATATAATTTCAATCATCACATAAAATTACACATAATAATACAATATAATATATTTTATTTTATTTTTGTTAAACTCATGATATCCTTAACATTTTGATCAATGTTTAATTTTTAATAAAGTAAAAAAAAGCTAGTTTAATGTTTTTTCTTTTCTGTCAATTTTAATTATTTTTGTGAAAATACTCTCAATATGTATAAAATACAAAAAATTAAAAACTAATGTAATATATGACTTTTACTTTCCCTCTTTTATTCAACTATATATTTCTTTGAAAGAAATACTCAATTCTTTAATTTTTTATTTATCTTGTATTTTAAATGTGCCATCAGCAAATAGACAACACAATAAAAAGAGTCCCATAGTTATATTGTTTTGTATATTTTGAGATTAGTAGAAATTGAATGTTCCGTTCAGAAAGATATATGGATCAATTACATTGATATTTTACACATAATACAAATATTAAAACTTATATATGACAACAACAAGTATGCTTGATTTTTTTGTTTTGTTTTTGTTAACAACGTATCTCCATTCAGCAGTCCAGCAGCCCATATCTTGGGTATCTGGAGCAAGCGAGCTGACAAACCAATTTTAACCGAACAAGCCAGTCTCAATTGAATAAACCTTGAAATAAAATCGAACTCAAAACAAATAGATAAAATCTATTAAACTTTCAATTCATTTATCTTCACCATCAAACCCACTCAATATTGAATAGATAATCATGAAGGATATTTTAGTTGGTGCACCACCAAATTTAACCTCTTCACTGAAGAACAAATATGGCTAATATACATTAGATTCGAAGTAGCAGACATGATACGGATTTTAATAATCAAGAATTGAATTCTCAAGAATCCCGATTCCTTGATCATTGAGTAAGACAGATGTGTTTGGAGAAAATGAGTAGTTTTAGAATAATGTTTTCTGAAACATCTGGTCACGTTGGACATAGATATCTATATCAAGTTCAGGCTATTATTCTTTCTAGGGTTTTGAAATATATTGACTGGTGAACAATTCAATTATTTATGAAGTTGTGGTGGGCATGAAGTCAGAGGATTTTTTAGAGTCTTGTGTGAGAAAGTGACTGCCCACCAGGCCTGTTGGTTGTACTGAGCGTAGGAGACAACTGTGTGGGCCTGCCAATGCACTATATCATGTTACCACTGCACACACAGTGATGTAACCATGAAACTTGTGAATTTCTGAGAGCTGCCTTTTGCTTTCTTTACCAGTTGTTTTGCAAGCACTTTCCTTTAATGGAAACGTTCTGCAGAATAAGACATTCTACTTAAATATGATGTTTGGCATCTTATTTCATAGATATGATTTCTTTGTAAGAAATTTTATCAGTAATGGCGTATAGATTTAAAACTGAAACTCTTTTCTATAATATAGATCTTAGCACATTTTTGCCAAGTGGCAAACTTTCGGCCTTTTGTTGTGGATAGAGATCTATGTTCAATTCCATGAGGAACAAGTAGTTTTAGCTAGTTTTGAATGTTTGTTGATTGGGAATGAAATGATGTTTATCTTTTAATGCTCTCTAAAGTACAATTCCAATCATATGAAGTTGAACATTCTTTAAGCATATTAAGGGATAAATTTGTTTTAAAGTTCATAGATATGATTAGAAATGTGTGATCTGAACTGATATGAATTGTTTTTATATGTAATATAATATAATTTAATATTTTTTTTAGTACTTTTTTGATCAATTGGAATTATGCTTGTATTCTTTATTTCTTATTTTTTATTATACTTTTACAGTCTTATTTATCAACTTAATCTTGTATAAGTATTAATTTATCATTATCATATCTTATTTTATCTATATTTATCATTTGTAAATATAAACTACTATATACATTATTACAAATTG
The DNA here is from genome assembly GCA_007115665.2 of Sequoiadendron giganteum. NCBI lineage: Eukaryota > Viridiplantae > Streptophyta > Pinopsida > Cupressales > Cupressaceae > Sequoiadendron > Sequoiadendron giganteum. The sequence continues at coordinate 231,117,308 of CM021102.1, read as the reverse complement.
AGATTGTAAGAAAGATAACAATATTAATATGAATTAGGTAAATTCTCTAACTAGTCTATTTCTCACATTATTCTTCAGTTAGATCTTATTTTATTTTATCCCACAATGATTATGCTTTTAGTCCCATATGTGGTATATTCTATATATTTATCTATGGCTATTATTGTAATCACACATGCTTGTATACATTGCACTTCTATTAAATAAAATCTAGTTTAACTTTATTTTTCTTAATGGTTTTTTTTAGCAATTTATATTATTAGATGGCTTTACAACAAAATCTCACATTGTATCAAAATATGGCTATAAATAATAAGTTAGCTTTTAGAGAATAAAAAAAGTATGCAATAAATACTAGGCTGTTAAGGGTGTTTATTTTGGCTCTAGGAAAATCCACCGTCATGATTTGATTTTTTTTTAGAAAAGAATAATTTGATTTATGATAATAAATTATTTTTCAATATATTTTAGTGATAATAATAAAAAATAAATCAATTTTTAATATATTATCATGTTAAAAACATTCATATCAAAATAAACATGAAAAATATTTAAAAAATAAAATTGTCAATAAGGGAGGTGAATATTCATTTTTAAAAATCTTTTTTCAAAGTTTCAAACATTCATATAAAAATAAACATAAAAAATATTTAAAAAATAAAATTGTGAATAAATTGTAACGTAGGTGAAAATTATAAATTTTTGTAATTTTTTTTTCAAAGTTTTCAAAATATATATTAAAAAACATTAATATGGTTAATTTTCCCTCCGTGAATTGTTGCCGTGAATTTTACTTGGTGGTGAATTTGACATGGCAATGAATTTTCCCATGATGAATTTGTCATGGCGGTGAATTTTCCCATGATGAATTTGTCATGGGATGAATTTTCCATCGATGAATTGAATTGTTGATGATGAATTGCTGGTAGTTAATTTAATTGCATTGCATAAATATGGGCACACAATTGAATCTAGAGTAACCAAGAAAATAAGATTTATATTTTTTTTCATCTTAATTGGACACTAGATTATAACTTTATAGTGCTTTGAAAATTAATTTTGTTTTATCAAATCCAACAAATTACTCATTTTTTAGGTATTTTAAGATTACCATTGCATTCAAAAGGCCCAAGTACCCTGATTTTTATATGAAAAAAATTCTCTCAAAGATTAAAAAGAATTGTACTTGAGTCACATGACATCCACAAAATACTATATAATTTTTTTTAAAAAGAAAGAAAGTGGACATGAAGCCACTGTAGTACTTGTGTCATTTAATGCACCACTAATACTCCAACACTTGCACAAGAGCAACACTTCCTTACTACTAGAGAATCACATAACCACCATAATCACCATTAATATGATTCCCTTGTAACTCCTTCAAGAGTGCACTTTTCAAAAAATACTCACCACCAATGGTGCCACCTCCTAAACTACCTTCATAGGTGAAACTACCTTTTTCCATGCTACGACCATTTAAAATTTGTAATAGGTAGTTTCAACAACAATCAATATTTTTTTTTAGCAAAATTGACAATGGTTTTAGAATATTGATAATAATAAAATATTTTAATAGAATATTAAAATATTTTAATAATGGCATCATGCTAACATCAACACCCTTCAAACAAATTTTCTATCCCATCACAATTAATTTTTTTATTTTGTAATCAAACTTTAAACACTAACATTTTAATCATATTAATTCTATTGTTTTTGTAATTACTTCTATTTGGAATAGAATTTTGCATGGTATAATCATTTTTTAGTTAATTCTATTTTTATTAAAAAAGAAAAATCTCCTCAAATCTAATAGTTACAATTTTTTAAACTTCAAAACTTTGTATCATTCACATACAATCTCATATTAAAGTGATTCTTTTTTGAAAGTGGATTTTTTTCTATGACACATTGGTGCTATTTTAAAGTGTTTATTCTAATATCAAACTATAATTTTAGTATTTTTCCTATTTTTAATATTGTAAAACTCTATAAAAATATGCAAAATTTTACACATATTGATTTATAAAGTGCTCAATCTTATTTCCTAGGGGGGATTCTTTGCCTAAATTAGTTTGGGTTGGTCTCTTAATTTTTAAAATAATTTTTCATATTGTATATTTTTACTTGTAGGTCATTTTAAATTTTCATTATTAAATCTATATAACTATGCATCATGACATCAAAATGCATATGACACTTTAATGTTTCAATGTGTTTGCACTCCATGTTGAAAAAAATATTGATGATCCAAAATATGATTAAGGAAAAGGAATAATAGATACTTGAACATATGAAAGCACTTGGATGTCTTTGCAGCCATTTTTCCTTTAATCTTATGTTTTATTCAAATTGAAACGTGTACAAATTGATAGGATTCTTGGGACAAACATAACAATATTTATGGTCAATTTGATTAAATTAGAGGCAATGAAATTGATAATGATTTGATTATCCTTCATCCAAAAATATTTCACAAAATCCATAATTAAATCATAAAATTTAATGACCTTAGAGAACAATGTAAAGAATATGGCATTGATGAAAAGGATATTTAGTTAATTTACAATACATAAAATTAACTTGAAAATGAATATATAACTTTTATTTCTATCTTTCAAACTCATAAGGTGACTATAGAATCCACACATCCTATTCCTTCTAATATCAAAATATATTTTTAGTATTATTCCTATTTTTGATATTGTAATAGTATAAAAAGTACACCATTTTACACATTAATTTATAAATTGCTCAATCTTATTTTTTTGGTAGGATTTATTTGTTTGAATGAATTTGGGTTGGTCCCTTAATTTTTTAATAATTTTTTGTATTTTATATTTCTACATTTGCTCTATTTTTACCTACATAAATAGGTCATAAAATGCATTGAGTATCTTAATATTTCAATGAATTTTCACTCTATATAATAAAAGGTCGATGAACTAAAATATGATAACAAACATAAGTGATCCAAGAAAAAACAACATAAAGATAAAGAATTATCCTCATCTACCTCTAAAGAAAACTAAAAGGTCACTTAATCTAAGGGAAATGTATTGAATGAATAAAGGATAACATGTGATTACTAAATTAGTCTCTGGTTTGGTCTTTGGTTTTAAAGGTACCTCAGTTACGAAATTAGTCTCATACTCTGGGAATTCTATGGAAAATATTTCTGATAAACCTATGGTCAGTAAAGAGTTGGCCCCTAGTGCCCCTGCGGCTGGTGGTTTTGGGAATACCCCTAATGATTCCCCTAATCAGGATGAAATTAATTCTGCCCTGAATAAGCTCATGACCGAGGACATTGTGAGTGTCGCGGAAAAAATTACGGATGGCTTTTTCATTGTTCTCAAGTGGACCCAGAAGGAAGTCTGGGATTTGAAAGGCCGTAATAGAGATCTCAGCAACAGAGTCTTGGATTTGGAGCAGAAGATTAGCTGGAGTCTTAATGAGAATGAAGGACAGGAAACCCCCTTACCAAGGAAAAGACAGCATTCGCAGGAGGAAAGATTGACCAGGCTTGAGTGTAATTTGTCCAAGATTGGCCAAAATATTAGGGCCATTGTGGAGAATAATCACAAAATTGCTAGGCATAACACTGTTATTATCAATGCTATGGTGGAAAAGCTCAAAAAAAATCAAAAGGGCTCGCTGGTCATGGATTTGGATGTGGACAGAGGTTGCAACAAATCTACTGTTGATGGGATTTTGACTCGTACCCGGGCTAATATGAAGAGGAAGACCCCGATTTCTTCACATATGGTTCAAATTCTCAAGCAGGGGTTACAGGATATGAAGAATGTTGAAAAGGAGATCGAGGAGTTGATGAACACCTTGGAGTAGTGCGGTAGTGTTTGTTTCTGGCTTTTTGGCGGTCCTTTTTTTGGACCCTGTTGTCTCTTTGCGCTATCATTTCCTTTTTGGGACAACTATCTATTTGTCTGGACTTGTTTTGCTCTATCTTTTGGTGTTCTAACTTTGTGGTTTCAGGTCCCTGTAAAACCTATTTTTTCCTTTTCAAAAACATGTGATTACTATAAGAATATTTCTTCTTGGGAACATACTTTCATGGAATGAAAACCAATGAGATAAAAATCTTAGTAAAACTAAAATCATTGATATATCCTCCTCTATTACACAAGAATATTTTTATCCTTCCAAGTAGGTAGAGAAAGAAAAAATAATTTTTACAGTTTCTATACATTATCCTTGCCAATGGATTGTGGAATTAGGCAATTCACACCATATAGGTTCCAAAAATATATTTTTTTTTATTAGAACATTTTTATGTGCTTCATATTCTCATTGTTGATGATTCTTTGGTATATTTCATTAGGAAGGGTTCAAGTCATGCTGACAATAGTAAATTTTTATGATGCTATAGATATGTGACTAGTTTTTTAGTAAAACTTATTTTAGTCTATTAAATCACACATATAAAGAATGGAAAAAAAATTAATTCAATCTAAATTTTATATTGATTTTTTAGATAAAAGGCATAAATTTTGAAATATTATTAATAATATAAAATTTACGGAATTACATAGGTATAGCATACAAACTTATAGAATAATTTAGCATGGGAACCAAAAAAAAATGCCCCATATACCAAATACTTTACACAAGGAGGCCAAAAAAGAACTAAAGCCTCATTGATGTAATAAAAAGTGAAAGAAAAGAATGGAAATAACATATTTTATGCAGGAGATTAAATGGACTCCTCAAGTCACATCAGGGGTGGTTTCAAAATCCACTATCCATTAGAGGCCAATCATAGGCTCTATATTGTTTAATTTATTTAGGAAATGACTTCCCATATGTGTTAAAACTCTATTTTGTGTCAATGTCACTATGCAAAAATTTCCTAGGAATGGTAGCCATTACACCTCAACACCCTCCTTGTGCATGCTCTCAATCCAAATTTAATTATAATCAATAATATTGAAAATAATTCTCTTATTATAGTTGAAACATTTAAAAATTGAATTCATGGCTTTATGCTTTTACTCATTTTATACCTAATACATTTGTAACTAATTTTCTCATTCATTCTAATTCTATGAGAAAACTATGGCATGAACAATTTAGTAATCTCAACTACTACTACCTTTAGCAACATATAAAATAGGGAATGGTCATATATCCTCCCTAGATTATATTGTCAAATGGATTATATTAGCATTGTGCCCTAGGAAAAAATCTCGAGAAAATAATTGATGAAAGAAAGGCTTGAAAGGATTCATTATATTTATTGACCTAACTCACAATGATTTAACAAGTCCATTTTAATCTTTATATTTCAACTAGTCTTTCTACTTTCTCAAATTCATTGATAATTTCTCTAGATACACATGGATATTCTTCCTTTGGTATATAGTGAAGTTTTTGACAAATTTCAAGAGTTCAAGGCTCATATAGAAAACTAATATATAACTTTTTATCAATATTATCCACACTAGTAATGGTAAGGAATTTGTGAACCATCAATTTAAATATTTTTTGAAGTATTGAAGAATTGATATTCAACATTCAATTTCTTACACATCTTAGTAGAATGGTATCATAGAAAAAGAGATCCCTAAACTATATGGATGGTTGCATGATCAATAATATTTCTCTTTACAACCTAAATATTGGGTTGAAGTTATAAACTACAATGATGCTCACATATATAATATGATTCTTCATAAGAAATTAAATGATTCCACTACCTTTCAAAATTGGTGTGATAGGAAACATGTTTTGTGACATTTTAAATTTTCTATCTGTTCTACATGGGCACACATTCCTTTAGAGAAATTTAGGGCTTTAGAACCTCAATTAAAACCTTCTATCTTTGTTGGATACCTTGATGGTGTAAAATGTTATTATCTCTTGGATCATAATATACATAATATCTTCAATAATTGAAGATTATATTTTGAGAAAATTTATCCTAGCTCATCCTCTCACATCTTCCTTCCTCCATAGTGAATTCAAATGATAGTGACACAAATTACATTCATATAACTTCTTCTACTCATATGGTTGATCATGAGGCTTCACCACCCCTTTCACCAAGTTCACATTTAAAGGCTAAGGAATCTACTCCTTTATATCCTTCTTCTTTTATAACTTGATAGGATTGATATACTCTCCAATCTATGGGAACTCTTTTTATTTATTATTTTGACCTAGTGGGAGAATATCTCAAATCAATGGCTTATTCTTGTATTAGCTGTTAAATAAAGTGTGTGTGGATGAGTATTACTCCTCAATCTATGAGACCTATTACAGTTGCATGATATCATTCTTTCAAGGTTGGTTACTCAATCCTACTTTATTTATCCCCTCATAGGTTTCCACTAAGTTTTCTTATTCTCTTCTTTCTAGGGGGGTTCATTATACATGGGAACCTCATCATTACTTATATTAAAGACCCATCTTTTGTATACATATATATATATATATATATATATATTTTATTGAAGTTTTACTTCAGGGTGGATGTTAGTTTTAATAGGGTATACAAGTTATAATTAGTTTTGTAAAAGTTTCTCCACTTAGGTTATTTTGACGCTTAGTTAAGTTTTCTTAAGAAAACAAATTGCTTTATCCAATATTAGTTGTGATTTTAGTCTCTTGGGTGTTATATCCATACCTATTAATATATTTCTACTATTGTAAAATTACAATGCTTGTATTTATTGTATTATTATTATTGAATAGAAGATTTTTCATTCTATCATTTTTACTTTTCTATTATTTCAAGTTCTTTCAACTAGATTATATGCATGAACATCTTCACAACCAAATACTATAGAAAATATATGATTATCCTTGGATGTAATGCCCGCCAAGTAACCTTAAAGGAAGTTGCAATTAATGTCTTAAGCGAACCAATTTTTTTTTTATAAAGTGCATTTAACATACACATTCACTTACTAATTAACAACAACCTCTAAGGCTACAAGGTTAGGATTACTTAAGCCCACACATACATATTACATATAACCATAGCATTATGAACTTTATGAAATAAACATCATACATCATAAGAATACCACATAACATAATAAGATAATCAACCAAGATACAATCTCATTAACTTAATCCAAAAGTTACATCACTCATTCCCAGAATGAGGCAATAGTACATAAGGTTACAATTACAGAATTCCACCTCATAAACATAAGAGGGATAAAATAACTTATACAAATTGAAATATTACAATGCAAGAAATTACAACAAGAACCGCGAGCTGTCCATCTGGATGTCTCGCCACCAAGTACTGAAGATAGATGGGGACCCAACGGTTTTGGTGCATGTTCCACCCAACCAAGTGGTACCGAAGGCCCACCCCCCATGCTAGGAGATAGTAACAAAGTAACATGGACAAAGATCTACAACCACTAACCAAAGGCAGACTCATACTGACTCATACTGATATAACCAAACAAATGAACTAAACAAGTAAAAAACAAACAAGTACAAATCAAGTATAATACAAGTACAAATCAAGTACAACTCAAACATCACTGACATAGGTCACATTGCTTCCAGACATAAAATAGATCAAGTATGTTCAGAGAACCATACACATAAAACAATTAACAACAGTTGTCCTAGATAGAGTGTCATCACATAGTAGTCATGAGATCTCCTCTAGGCATCCTTCATAGGCTCCGGTAATCCTGGTGGCCTCAACCGAATCCCAACCCTCATACTCACTCATGCGGCATCAAATACCTCTCGTACTGACAAGATAAATGACTATGCCATTCCAGGCCTTCTCACTCATCCCAAGTCTAAACGAGCCCTTATGTCTATGAGTGAGGATTAAATTATCTTGATTAGTGTGAATGCATCCTAATCATATAAGTACATTAATTTAATTATCACTTGATTAACTCACTTCTGAAGGTTACCCGGTTTACCACTTTGGGCTCCGGCCCCTAACAAAAGCCACTCTTCTATTCGACAACACACACCCAAACAATCCACCAAGGGAAACACAAGTGCATACAAACTAGGCATCATAATCCACTCCAACACAATGAGGAAACAAATGATAGAACTCACTCCAAATATCTTGGAGGCAACAAACACATAGTCCACTCCTTTCACAGGAGGTACAAAACATCCCATTCATGGAAACCGGGTAAAACTGAAAAGACGCCATGCACTACCCAAGGGAAAACAACTGGATGGCATAAAGATTCAACAACCCTTATCTTCTAAGTTCTTCTGGAAGACTTATAATTTAGGACTAACACTAAATCCCAAAACCCACAATGCAACTTGACGACATAGCAACAAAAACATTCAAGTCATTAATCAAATCTAATATTTGGATTTCCTAAATCCATATTCATTCAATAGGTAACGTTAACAAGGTCAAAGACACACTTACAGGGTTAACTCAAATAATCATATACCCATATTTCTATTTCCATTATAGGAAGTCTCAAACAATTTAAACTTACATCCCTTTACGAAATACAGAGAAACTAGAACATTTAAGGCAATCACAAGAAAATTACTATTTTTGGATATACTAAATCCATATCTCTTTCATATTTCATTCACAATAAATTAATTGCTCTAATTGAAATATAATAAACTAAAATAACTATTTGCCTCATCAATATAAACAACTTCTTAATTTACTTTTAAATCGACACAAATCCATGCAAGTAAACTCTTTCCATTTCCTAACCAAATCTTACATCTCATTCAATTTTCTATTTAGAACATTCAATCACTTTAATATAATAAAATATCGTTTCTCTATCCATTTACCCATATACACTAATCAATCCATTTTAAATCTCTATTCAATAATATATTGCATGCATCTTATTAAAATAAAATACGATAATGAATTTACACTTAATATATATATATGCTCCATATTATATAGACACCAAATATATATATTAATAAATTTAATTACATATATTCTTTAATATTCCATTCACAACGATTAAATTGCTCTATGGAAATAAATAAAACATAATTAATTGCCTCATCAAACTAAATAATTCTTTAATTTACTTTTAATACAACATAAAACTATTGCTAACATCTTTTCAATTTTCTATTCAAAACCTATACCACGCATTCTAATTTTATCCTTAAAATCCTATTCACAATAATATTAACTTTTGCTCTTTCAACTTAATTGAAATAATTAAACAAGTGTCTTCAATCTACAAATATAAGGAAATACTAATTTAAACAATTTAAATCAAATTCAATGTTTACTTCTACAACTAACATCAGTTCTCTATTAACTGGATTCCTATCGTTTTCCAACTAACTCAAATAATTTAATCATTTAATATAAAATACCTTTTTCCTATTAAACTGAATTATGCATATTAATCATTTTATTTAAAAACTCCATTCAAAACTTATCTTTTAAAATTTCCATGCCAAACCAAATTACATGCAATTTGTAAAAAAAGATAAAAATAAAAATAAAAATGAATATTAATTATTCACCCATTTGAAATTACTCATGTAATTTATACATCAAAACTATATTAGTATATTTCACTAAACAAACACATTATTTTGATAAAATAAATCAATATTCCATAATTATCCAATTGCTTATGTTGTCTAAATATATAAATACTACTACAATATTTTAAAGCATTCTTTCTATTACCAATTCCCTCCATCTCCAATTTGACATAAGAATATGATATCTTGAAAAACAACTATCATATTAACCTATATATATTTAACATATATATTCATAAAATATATATGTGTAATTAATATACACCAGATACATAGCATATATATATAATATATCTATATTATATATACTATATATTATATAAAACAAAAGTAAAAGAGTGGATGAAACATAATAAAAACCGCGCACTATACAGTTCACATGCTTCATAATTTTAAGGGTTTCATTTAACAACAAAAGGGAAGGGAGAGTGGGGGAAGCGGCTGCACATTCGCCGCTCCCCAAACTCCCATACCGGCGGTGAGGGGAGGTGTGGAGGGTGTCTCCCTCCACACAATCGCTCCCATATAGAGGCGGCTATGGGGAGGAAGCTCCTCCTCAACCCCCGTACCCGCATCATACAATAAACTGCGAATCTTAACATTCGTGAAAACATCGAACCGGGTTCATTTCATAAACGCATTTTGTTTTAAAATAAAAGAAAACCCTTTCCATTGTTTGAAATCTCATTCGCCATACAGATGACGATTCAAGATTTAAACCAATATTTTATCAAAATAGATTATGTATATATATATATATATATATATATATATATATATATAAACATATATATGTGTATATATAATATGTATATATGAAAAACGAATTTCAACAATAGACAAATTGGGGAAAGTTTGTAAAAAAATACATCTATAGATTTAATTGTGCAATTTTTCAGAAAATCCCAAGTTACACAAAGACTTAAAACTAATTCTTTTAAACCTTTTTTTTTTCTAAATTCTAAAACAATAAAAGAACAATTAAACCAAAACGGATCTATATTAAAAACAAAAGTTTCAAAAACCTCAAGGTTTCGCCACCTAATTTCTACAGAGGGTTTTCAAAATAAATTTGATTTTCTACAAAGGGCTTCATTTTCTAAAAACATTCTAAATGCATTGTTCAATCACTATGTTTGATCCCAATAACAAAGTAATCGATTTCCTCAAATAATTTAAATTCAACTGAGGTTTTCACAATTTTCACTCAAGAATTATCACAAAAATAAAAACTGTAAATTTATTTGATTGTTTTCTTCTAATAGCAAATTTATTTTCTAAAACAGATTTAACAAACAAATCTTTAATCCCTACTATTTTAAAAACAATCAAGAACAATAAAAATATAGAAGAAAACCTGGTTCAAGAAGCTACAGGAAAAGATGAATTTCTGATGCAAGCCTCCTCCAAAGATTTCCTGAATTTTCTTCAATCCTCCAACGAATCCAATCCAAAACCCAACAAATGCAAATAGTCTTTCCTCCAATCAATTCTACAATCAAAACTTTCTTCAAACCCTTCTTGTGCAAATTTTTCCAAAATTTCTTCTTTGCTGTAAAAATGAATTTTCCCCCAAAACTTCTCTCCCCAAAATAAAACATGCATTCTTTATAAATCAAAAATACCTAATACAACCCTAATTCACATTGCATGCAAATTAGATATTAATTTCAATTTCAATTTTCAAAAAACACACTTTCAATTTAAAATGCAATTTCAAATAATAAATTAATTTCCAAAGTTGAAACTCATTTCTCAAATAAACATTTAATTACAATTTCTGATTTAATTCCCACAAGTTGAAATTAAATTCCAAAATTAATTTTAATTCTTTTATTTCCTTTCATTTTCTTGCATCACATTTAATTAATTAATCTAATTATTTAATAACTAATTTCATCCTTTGGATTAAATTTAATCAATTAAATAATTAAATTTAATCAATTAAATAATCAAATTTAATCAATTAAATTAAATAATACTTTCAATCAACAAAATATAATTTTAATTAAATAACCATCAACATGATTTCATGCAATAATTCTAAAAATTGATTAAATAAATACGCACCTTTCATAAATAAATAATATTAAAAAAAAGGTAAGCTATGACTCAATAACCAAGACTAACGACACTCTAAGGCTAGGGCATAGACTTGACACATGTTACCTAGTTACTATCTCCCATTCAACTTAACCATTGGATCAACATGCTCAAACCTGTGAAACCAGGTGGAGTCGATGTCATGTACCTGCAATCCTGAACCCAAGTAAACAACATCATACAATATATCCAACATATAATACACACTGTGAAGAAGAAATTACGGATTCGCAGGGCGCTCGCAAGTGAGTGATGTGAACCCGTCCTTTTCACCCATACACTCATCAAAACTGACACTTCCATCATAATTCCAATAATCTCATAATAACATCTCATGCTAACTCTACAACATCATTAATCCATAATGCATGTGAAACAATAATTAGATAACCACATCCCATAATAATAGTTGCCGCTCAATAGTAGCGATCAAAATATCATAACAAATGTATTTAGTATCAAAGTAACTGCAACCAAACATAGCATAAAGCAAACCGAACAAGAAGCAAAATGGAGGGGTATTACATTGGAGTTCACATGTTTTAATTCTTATATTTCATGAACTATATTATATTAATGAAATGCATCTTGTACATGTTTAATTTATTTATTGAGTGATATATACCTCTATTATAAGATATTCAAACATGTGAAACCACTAATTTTCTACACAACCTTATGAATTAGTGCACAAAACCTAAAACTATCTATGTAAACTATTAAAAATGGTATAGGAGAAAAAATAATGCTTCATCCTACCTATTATTTTTATATATAATATTTATATACATTTCATTAATGAATATACTCTATTGATGTAAAAATATTTCATATTCAAGAAATGAAGTTAATATATTAAAATAAGGTTTGAGGTGGATTTTTTTTTAAAAGAAAAAGGCATATTTCCTATATATATTGATATAATATAATATATACAATAGAATTTTCATATTCGTCTTATAGATTGATTAAAATAGTGCTTCATTTATCACTATGCTTCATATATCACTTATAAGAATTTCATTTTCAAATTCCCTATTATAGATTATTACAAGTCCATATTGTGAATTGACATAAACTATCAATAGACTTAGAGGATTTATAAGAACCTGTTGACAACCAAAATTCCCTTATATCAAAATTCTACGCTGAGACACAAAAAATATAAAACTTCCATCCACAACCAATTACTCCTCCATTTGCACTGGGTGATCATTTTCACCCTAGTCTTCCACCATGTTTTATTCTTAAAAATGTATTCTTCCACTTCCCCTCGTTGGCCAAATCATAGAGACTATATTTAACCCATCTTTATATACAATCAAAATAATCAAGGATATTCAATAAGTTTAATTTATTAATCTATTTGGCTAGTTCTATAATCTTACAATACAATTATAGCTTACAATTTCAACCACCACATTTTATCTATATATTATTGTCATTTCTATATTAAGAATCTGAAATAAAAATCAACATAACAAGTTATAGGTACTATGTATAATATTATTAAAGAATTTTAGATTCAATAATAGAAGGATGCTTCTTTATTAACCTCTTCACATATAATTTTATTTTATTTTCACCATGTCGAAGATGTATGCATTAGCTCTAAATTTAGAGAATAAATATAGAATCCAATAATAATAATAAGTATTTCAACTCATCATGACTTAGAAAAAGGTTATTGTACATTATTTGTGGAGTAATATCCTTTACAATTTTTTCGGGATCAATGATTATTATTTATGAATTTATTTAATTTACTCAAGGGTCAATGAAGATTAGTTCAATGAGATGTTAACTATTAGAAATTTGAAAAAAAATGTATAACCAAGAATTTTTTTAAGGGAGATATAAGCTACAAAAATTATAATGCATAAAAATTTAAAATAACTACTCTGAGAGATATACAAAATTTAGGATGAGTTCTCAAATAAGATAAAAAAAAGTATCTAAATATATAAAATGAGAGTCTTGCATGTATATAGGCAAGGATGATGAGGTGAGATTGTAGGAGTGAATCTTTAACTACCCCTCCAAAGGTGCAACACATGCATGCTCATATTACAATTGTGGGCATATATGAAGTGTGCATGTAATAGGTGTCCCAAAAGATGAGTATAGGTGTATCAACAATATGAAGTGAGACTAAAAGAAAAAAATTCCTAAGTGGAGACTAAGCTAGGGTGAATGTGTCGACCTGTCACATACTGATTTTGTCAATTATTTAAATGCAATTATTAATCATTAGATTTTTAATGTTTATATTAGATGATTATTTAAAATTGAATGTGAAATTAAAATTTAAATGCAAATGAAATGATTTGAAATGCATTTTTTTTATGAAATTTGGGGTTTGTCAATGTTGATAAAAATTCGAGTGCAAGTGAATGTAGGAACAGGTGAACGAGAATGAAGGTGAGAAAATTGATCAAGTAGAGACGTTTTAGCCATTAGACATTTATGAGGATGATGGAATCTCACACACACACTTAGTTATTATTTTAACGCATTTTCGTGATGATTATTATGAGAAATTTTAAAGTAAGTTTATTTCGATAGCTCAAATATATGTGAAACAATATATGTTTTCTCTAAATGACGATTTGATTATTTTGTGAGGAAATTGATTTTATTTAAATAAATTGAATTTATTGTGTCAATATTTTATTAATAGTTACAAATAATAGTTTTTTTATTCTAAATTTTGAATAAACTTTTATTTTTGAAAATATAAAAGATGTAAAATAGTGTTATTGATGTAATTGTTATTTTTCTCATTTGATAAATAAGAAAGGAAATATAAATGTTTAGATAATTAAATATATCAAAACAAGTTTTGCAAAAAAAATAAGAAAACAAGCATACGTTCAAAATTGAAATGGAATTCAAAACAATAGTTTACAAATTTGAGAGAAAATATCTTTCAATCAAAATTGAATGCAAACAAAATTTAAACTTGGAGTCATGACTAAATTTAAACTAGAGATCAAACACAAAAGGTGGATTTGATTTCTTGATAAAAAATATCAATTGCATGAGAGAAAACACAAAGAGTTAGAGAGAAATTTGAATTGAGGAGGAGAGTGAAAATCCATTTTTGAGAGTTGAACAGAAAAACACAGTCTTTTTATATTTTTATGGAATTTATTGACTTGAGGGGAGGCACAACTAGTAGAGGGAATGCATTTGATCACATTCATATGTTGATTACCTTGCATGCAGAGACAATAGGGGGAGTTCTGAAGGTTTTTGTTTAAAGTTCTTGTCACCTTCTAAACCCCATGCGGCTTGAGGATAGGGAGGGTGTTGATTACAGTTCAGTCCCCCTATGCACCACATACGCATGGAAGGAGACAACAAGGAGGTGGAAAGGTGAAGAAGCAAAGAAGAGAAGAGGACGTGCCTAGCCTGAAGGAGGGAGTCTCAGGTATTATACCTTCCATGAGGCGAGCATGAGGGAAGGAAGAAGCGCGCCAAGGAAGATAGCAGGGAAAATACAAGGCACGTGGGAGAATAAAGATGGAAGGGTACGACCTATTCAATAGGTAAACAAAAAAAATAGAATTTGTCTCTCTCCCAAGGGCATAAGATAAGAATGCAGAACAACAGGGTAAAAATTAGAAAGGAGAGGAGAGGTGTAGCCAGAAGATAAAGGGAATTCATAGCAAAATATAATGAAAGAACAAAAAATTGACAGAGGAAGCAAAACAAACCAGATTCAAGAATTATCAGGTAGAATCAATAAACATTATTTAGCAAATTCATGATAGTAATTTTAATTGGAATAATTTTCTTTTATTCTGGTATTTAAAACTATTGAAAATCATAATTGTTTCTTTTAATTTAAAAAAAAAGATCAAATACCAAATTGTGATTTTTTTCAGAAAACCATTGAATAGTTAGAAACAGAAAATTGTAGAGCGATTTTGAATAGAAAACAACTAAGAGACAATAGATTTTGTTGTTTAGTAAACTCTGTTGTTTCTATAATTTCAAAAATCCAAAACTGGTAGATAGATTTAATTTTCAAAACGAAAGAAACATAAAAGATAATGATTTGATAAAATAGTTTTTGTATATTAAATGTGTTTGAAGAATAAGAGTTAAAATTAGAGATTTTATAGAATGAAACTAAAATTACTATGAAACAAAACTAAAAATGAGTTATCAAACTTGGTTTTGAAAAGTTATAATTTTATTTTCTGGAAATGTGAAAAACCAAAAATAAATTAAGTAAATTAAAATATAAATTACTTGGAAATGAAACAAATTAGAATAGGATTATTTTGAAGTGAACATAAAAAATGAGTAAAAGAACCAAAAGAATGTGTGCTCATTTATTCCTATTTAAATATGTACTTAGATTACATACTTGAGATACACCTTCTTTTTGTTATTTTATTATTTGAATTAAATATTTATTTAATGATATTTATGTTTTAAAACGATGAAAATACTCCATTTAAACCATTTTTGCTTGAAACAAGATTGTCGTTAAAGATGCTTGTGAAAGATTATATTTATTTGAAAGGAACCATGCATGCTTGATAAATGAATGTGCATGTCATGTTTGGAAAGTTACCTTCCGGGACGGGTGCTGAATATGGGTTTATAGAGAGTGTAGTTTTGCTTTTCCAAAACTGCTTTTATTTGTCATGCATGAAATTTTAATTGGCCAAGTAACTTCAGGACCATTTAAATAGATGGAATGAATTAACTCTCTACCATATCCTAGTACCGAACTTGCTTGTTTCTTAAATGAATTAGAAAAATGAAAATGCTTGTGGATTTACTAGTTATACTAGGCACGCACCAGATTCCATCTTGCTTGTTGACTGCTTTTTGCTAAGCGATTTTTGTATGGCCGGGTATTCTTTGAATGACTAAGGAATTTTGGGGAAGCGTAAGCTTTGAGGTTGGGCAGAAAAAGCACCCGATTCTTGTTCTCATCTTCATGTTTGAAGATATGCTATTGGATTGAAGAACAGAGGATGATTTCTTCATTTATGTATTATTTAGTTCTTGAATTATGTATTGTAGAGCTTAAGGTGACAAAATGCCTAAGTCTCGAATTGTAAACTTATGTTACAAATACTTTTGTATTATTATCAATGTTGTGTAAGATGACATGTGTATGAATTTAACTGGATATATTATGAATCTATTTGTCGACTTTAAGTCATTGTTTTGAAATCGTATGGATTTTATGAAATCTAATGAATGAAGTCTGGACTTTCTTTTGAATATAAATGAATTTATTTAAAGTATTGTCAATGTTTTAAATTAAATATTTTTGATCTTTACATTTGATATCAGAGCCCTAGGTTTGAACAGTAGGGTCCTTTGTCCATTATGCTAAAGAAACATTCCTTCATGCACGAATTGTTGATACATAATGGGTACAAGAGGAAAAGGAGTTGCTGCAAGTAATGAGAATGACAGGTTGGATCAGATTCCCAGTCTTTTGAATCAACAGGTTTCCATAATGGATAATCTAGAACAAGAAGTTTGAGGAGTCAGAGAAGGACAAAACCCTCAAAATGAAATTCCCCGAAATCAGGAGCAACCCACAAATTAAAATCCAAGGGTTGAAGAACCATTAAATCCTCAAGCTAGGATTGAAGGGGAGTTGGTGAAAGACTTGAAAAGGGTATCACCACCCAATTTTGATGGTAATACCATTGGTGATGGAGTTGAAGCCTGGGTAATTGAAATGGAAAATTAATTTGAGCTCAGGAATATGTCCAATGAGATCAAGGAAGTTTGGGCTACATATCAGCTTACTAGAGAAGTTGCTACTTGGTAGGATAATGAGAAGACTGAGAAGAAGTTACTACTAGGTGGGACTACTTGGGAAGTGTTCTTGCAACTTTTTAGGAAGAGATGGCTTCCACAATTGTTCTTTGATAGGAAGATGATAGAATTTCAGAATCTGACTCAGGGTGGTTTGATAGCTACTCAGTACTAGGAGAGGTTCACTAATCTCCTGAAGTATGTACCACAGTATCGGATGGATGAGAGGTTTCATATTTGGAAATTCATCCAAGGATTGAGGCCATAGATTGGAGCTGATGTGGATATCCATAATCCATTGACTATGGATGAGGTCTTCGAGAAGGCTATAAAATAGGAACAAAAGTTGCAATAGGTGGCAAACTACAAAAAAAGTGTGAATTCTAAACCTGGATTTGGAAATAGGAAGTTCCAAAATAATAACAGCAATAACAAGAGGGGTAAAAAAAATCAACATATAAGGAACCTAAAGAGAGGAACAAAAACTCAGGATAAAGGAGAAGGGAACTTTGGTGGAAACAAGAAAGTGAATAATAATAACACCAACTTCTCCAATATCAAGAACATGACAGGTGATCACCCAGGGCTACGAGGTGGATGTTACAATTGTGTAGGAGATCACTATGCCTCCAATTAAACTCACCATATAGGAGGTCAATGAGGAGGTAATGATCAACGAGTACCACAACACCAGATAAATGCAATAGTTGAAAACCGCCAAACAAACTTTTAGGCTTCACCTATTCAGATGACGGGTAAGCTTTTTGATGAGTCAGTTTCTATTTTGATAGATATGGGAGATATTGAATTCTTTATTGATCCTAAAGTAGTTGCTAAGTTACCTATTAGACCTAGTTGTATGTCGCATTCATGGATGGTTTAGTATAGAAATCAAGTAGAGAAGAGGGTAGATTCATGTCTATTGTGCAACGATTTAGAGCTACCTAATTTCCAAACCCAAATTAGCCTATATGTAGCACCGTTGGGCTCATATGATGTGATCCTAGGGATCAATTGGTTAACTGAGCATAAAACCATAGTGAACTGTGAGGATAAGGTTGTGAGTTCTTTGGATGATTTTGGACATCCAGTTGAGATTTTAGGATCTCGAGAGCCTCTAGAGTTGAGACATATCTCAGCCATGCAACTAAAGAAAGCACATCGAAAAGGATGTTCCATATTTTCTATATTGGTGAGTGACTTGGATAATGTCCAACAAAGTCCAGAGGGCTATCCAGTTCTGAGGGAGTTCTTAGATATCTTTCCTGAAGAACTTATCGAGTTACCACTGAAGAGGGAATTTGGTTTCTCGATTGAACTTTTACCTAGAAATGAGTCTTAATCCAAGGCTCCATATAGAATGACTACTACAGAGTTATATGAACTGAAGGTTCAATTGTAGGAGTTACTAAAGCAGGGATTTATTAGACCAAGTGTATCCCCATGGGGTGCACCGATAATCTTCGTTACAAAGAAGGATGGGACCTTGAGACTGTGTATTGATTACAGGATGCTGAACAAGGTTACCATTAAGAACATGTATCCTTTACCTAGGATAGATGAGTTATTTGATCAAATGAAAGGGGCCATAGTGTTTTCTAAGATTGATCTTAGATTAGGTTACCACCAGCTAAGGGTTAAGAATGAGGATATTCCAAAGACAACCCTTCAAACTCAGTATGGACATTATGAGTTCATAGTGGTACCTTTTGGTCTAACGAATGCTCTAGTAGAATTCATGAATCTTATGAATATTATCTTTATATATTGTTTAGATGATTATGTGGTTATATTCATAGATGATATTCTGATTTACTCTAAGATAGAAGAGGAGAATGAGAATCACTTGAGAATAGTCTTGCAATGACAAAGAGATCATAACCTTTTTGGCAAATTTTTGAATTGTACTTTCTTTCAGAAGAAGGTTCACTATTTGGGACATGTCATATCTTCTAAGGGAATCTTAGTTGATCCTGTGAAGATAGAGGCAATTGTGGATTGGCCAATACCGCAGAGTGTTATTGAAGTTCGTAGTTTCATGGGACTTGTAGGATACTATAGGAAATATGTGGAAGGATTTTCCAGGATTGCAGCACCTATTACTTCTCTTCAGAAGAAGGGAAGGAAATTTGAGTGGAATCAGAAATGCGAGGAAGCATTTCAAATACTAAAACAAAAGTTGACATCGGCACCAGTGTTGACTATATCAGATCCTAATGGGCACTTCATTGTGATTATAGATGCTCTAGGTGTAGGTGTAGGCTCTGTGTTGATGTAGGAAGGGAAGGTGGTTGCATATGAATCCAAGAAATTGAAACAACATGAATTGAATTATGTGACACATGATCTTGAGCTTGCAACTATTGTTCATGCATTGCAGATGTGGAGACATTATCTCCTAGGGAAACCATTTGAACTAAAGACAGATCATTTAGGACTTAAGTACATCTTTACACAACCAAACCTCAATGTGAGACAAAGGAGGTGGCTTGAGTTCGTAAGTGAGTATGATTTTGGTATTGAGTATATCAAGGGAAAGGAAAATAGAGTTGGAGATGCTCTTAGAAAAAGAAGACATCTCTCTGCTATGCTGACCACAAGGTAAAATTTGACACATCAAGTGTTGCAGTATCTTCCAACTGATGAGCATTATAACAGGGTCAAGCTAGCCTTAGAGGCAAATCCTTCATATCATAGATTTGATGGATATGTGATGGAGTATGATGGTATTGTGAGATATCAGGGAAGGATGTATATCCCTGAGGGTGGAGATTTGAGGAATTTGATTCTAGAGGAAGTACATGATGCACCTTACTTAGGGCGTCCAAGAGTTACAAAGATGGTAGCTGATTTGAAGAATTTGAATTTTTGGACTAAGCTCAAGAAAGATTTTATGGAGTATGTGGCTAGATGTTCAGAATGCCAATGAGTCAAAGCTGAGCATATGCATCCAACAAGACTTTTGTATCCCCATGATATACCTGAGTATAAGTGGCAAGTAATCAGTATGGATTTTATCCAAGGATTACCTTTGAGCAGGAATAGGCATGATACCATCTTAGTAGTCATTGATAAGCTAACGAAGGTTTCACATTTCATACCTGGAAATCTAAAGGATGGATCATTGAATCTTGCGAAGAAATTTGTGCAAGATATATTTCAATTGTATGGTGTACCAAAGACCATTATTTCTAATAGGGATACTAGGATGACATCTAGGTTATGGACTACACTGAATGCATCTTTTGGAACTAAATTGAATTTTAGTTTTGCATATCACCCAAAAACTGATGGCCAAACAAAAAGGGTCAATCAAGTTGTTGAGGATTTATTGAGGATGTACTATATGGATCAACAGTACAAGTGGTAGGAATATTTTCCATTGGTTGAGTTTTCATACAACAACTCATTTCATGCATCTTTGGGTATGGCACCCTTTGAGGCACTTTATGGATGGAAATGTCGCACACCCATTAGTTGGGATAGGATGGAAGATAGGATCATCATTGGTCTGGATATGCTCAAGGAAATGGATGAGAAAATGAAGTTGATCAAGGGTAGATTAAAGGAAGCAATCAATAGATAGAAGGGCTATGCTGATAGGAACAAGACTTTTACATAGTTTGCTGCAGGAGATAAAGTCTTTTTGAGGGTTAAGCCTCATTAGAGCTCTATCTCATTTGGGAAATCATCAAAGTTGGCTCTGAGATTCGTGGGACCCTTTGATGTACTAGAAATTATTAATCCAGTTGCTTATAGACTAGCATTACCACCTACTCTAGCTCGACTCCATAGAGTATTCCATGTTTCTTTGTTGAAACCATACCATCATGATGCATCTCATATACTTGATTGGTGTTCATTACATGTATAAGATCCAATGGTGGTGCTATTGGAGCCCATCTAAATCCTAGATAGGCATAGCATTAAGCTGCGTAATAGGGATAGTACTCAGTACAAGGTCCAATGGGACCAGTATATTAAGGATAGTGCTAGATGGGAGGATTCTGAGATGATTGATCGACATTTTCCTCATTTTCTTTCTTAGATTAGTATTTTCTTTATGCAGAGATACTTGATACTCTAGTTTTTTTGATTCACATGTTGTGAACTTGGATGGCATGGATGCTACTATGATTTTTTTATGCTTATGTTTTGAGAACTATGTTGTTAGTTATTTTTTTCATTATGATTGAGATACTATGTTTTATATATTGAGATATTATGCTTATTGAATGATTAATAAGACATCGTGACAATGTCTCCTCCAAGAGGGGAAGGATGTCACGTACTGATTTTGTCAATTATTTAAATGCAATTATTAATCATGAGATTTTAATGTTTATATTAGATGATTATTTAAAATTGAATTAAAATTGAAATTGAAATTGAAAGTGAAATTTAAAGTGAAAATGAAATTTAAATGCAAATGAAATGATTTGAAATGCATTTTTTTAATGAAATTTGCGGTTTGTCATTGTTGATAAAAAATCGAGTGCAAGTGAACACAAGAATAGGTGAACGAGAATGAAGGTGAGAAAATTGATCACATAGAGTCATTTTATCCATTATAAGTTTATGAGGATGATGGAATCTCACACACACAATTAGTTATTATTTTAACGCATTTTCGTGATGATTATTATCGAAAAATTTAAAGTAACTTTATTTCGATTGCTCAAATATATGTGAAACAATATATGTTTGCTTTAAATAACAATTTGATTATTTTGTGAGGAAATTGATTTTATTTAAATAAATTGAATTCCTTGTGTCAATATTTTATTAATAATTACAAATAATAATGTTTTTATTCTAAATTTTGAATAAAATTTTATTTTTGGAAATATAAAAGATGTAAAATAGTGTTATTGATGTAATTTTTATTTTTCTCATTTGATAAATAAGAAAGGAAATATAAATGTTTAGATAATTAAATATATCAAAAAAATTCTTTGAAAAAAAGAAAAGAAAACAAGCATACTTTCAAAATTGAAATGGAATTCAAAACACTAGTTTACAAATTGAGAGAAAATATCTTTCAATCAAAATTTAAACTTGGAGTCATGGCTAAATTTAAACTAGAGATCAAACACAAAAGGAGGATCTTATTTCTTGATAAAAACTATCAATTGCATGAGAGAAAACACAGAGAGTTAGAGAGAAATTCGAATTGAGGAGGAGAGTGAAAATCCATTTTTGAGAGTTGAACAGAAAAACACATAGTCTTTTTATATTTTTATGGGATTTATCTGAATTGAGGGGAGGCATGACTAGTAGAGGGAATGAATTTCATCACATTCATATGCTAATTACCTTGCATGCGCAAAAACCAGGGGGATTCTTGCAGGTTTTTGTTTAAATTTCTTCTCACCTTCCAAACCCCATGCGTCTAGAGGACAGGGAGGGTGTTGATTATAGTTTTGTCCCCCTATGCACCACACACACATGGAAGGAGACAACAGGGAGGTGGAAAGATGAAGCAACAAAGAAGAGAAGAGGACGCGTGTGGCCTGAAGGAGGGAGTCTCAGGTATTATACCTTCCACAAAGCATGCATGACTGAAGGAAGAGGCGCACTAGGGAAGATAGCAGGGAGAAGAAAAGGCACGTGGGAGAATAAAGAAGGAAGAGTATGGCCTATTCAATAGGTAAACAAAAAAAAGAAAAAAAATGTCTCTCTCTCCCAAGCACATAAGATAAGAAAGGAGAACAATAGGGTGAAAATTAGAAAGGAGAGGAGAGGTGCAGCCAGAAGACATAGGGAATGCATAACAAAAGAACATAAAATTGACAGAGGAAGCAAAACAAACCAGATTCAAGAATTATCAGGTAGAATCAATAAACATCATGTACCAAATTCATGATCATAGTAAGTTTAATTGGAATCATTTTCTTTTATTCTAGTATTTAAAACTATTGAAAATCATAACTATTTCTTTTAAATTCAAAATAAATGATCAAATACGAAATTGTGATTTTTTTTCAGAAAACCATTGAACAATTAGAAATAGAAAATTGTAGAACGATTTTGCATAGAAAAAATTAAGAGACGGTAGATTTTTCTATATAGTAAATTTTGTTATTTTTGTAGATTCAAAAATGCAAAACTAATAGATAGATTTAATTTTCAAAACGAAAGAAACAAAAAAGATAATGATTTGATAAAATACTTTTTGTATATTAAATGTGTTTGAAGAATAAGAGTTAAAATCAAAGATTTTATAGAGTGAAACTAAAATTAATACAAAACAAAAGTAAAATTGAGTTATTAAACTTGTTTTTGAAAATTTATTATTTTATTTTCTCAAAATGTGAAAAACAATTAATAAATTAAGTAAATTAAAATATAAATTACTTGGAAACGAAACGAATTAGAATAGGATTATTTCGAAGTGAAGATAAAAAATGAGTAAATGAACCAAAAGAATGTGTGCTCATTTATGCCTATTTAAATATGTACTTAGATTAAATACTTGAGATACACATTATTTTTGTTATTTTATTATTTGAATTAAATATTAATTTAATGATATTTATGTTTTAAAACAATGAAAATACTCCATTTAAACCGTTTTTGCTTGAAACAAGATTGTTGTTAAAGATGTTTGTGAAATATTATATTTATTTGAAAGGAACCATGCATGCTTGATAAATTAATGTGCATGTCATGTGTTTGGAAATTTACCTTCTGGGACGGGTGCCAAATATGGGTTTATAGAGAGTGTAGTTTTTCTTTTCCAAAACAACTTTTATTTGTCGTGCATGAAATTTTACTTGGCCAAATAACTTAAGGACCATTGAAATATATGGAATGAATTAAATCTCTACCATATGGGTATGTGCAGGATCATCATGGAAAACACAGGCCCTTAAGTGGCAATAAAAAGATAGAAAATCAGAGTTAGACAACTTGACATAAAAATTTGTTTAAGTTATCTATATTATTTCAAAAAAATGTAAAAACATAATCTATAGAAAATTGAGTGTAGTTTCTAAACTACTAGACCTTTATTTAAAAGAAAAAATCTATTTGGTGAAAATTTGAAATTTCAATGCAGTAGTATTTAAATTTTAGGGTAAAAATAAGAAGTAAGTGTCTGTCTGACCACCCTAACCACAATAAAATGATAATATTTTTTTATAATATTTTAGATATAAGTAGAGGACTCATGTCTCAATGTGATGCATATTTTTTTATAATTTGTTTCCAAGTAAATAATCAATTATGAATTTTTTATTAAAACTTTAAAAAAGTATAAAAGCTCGTCTGTCTAACCACCTTAACTTGGTAAAAAATTCATGAAATTATTATTATTTTTTTTTTAATCCTATAGTATGCAAAGCATAGAATGTGACGCATGTTTTGGATTCAAAAAATGTGATACCGTTTGAAAGTTATAGATGTTTTTAAATCAACCTATCAATCGGGACTTTATTCGTAATTCTAATAGAAAATGAATAATAATTATTTATTGAATTCAAAGTAAAGCATAATTTATATTGGTGGAAAGTTGAGAATCTCCTCTAAAAACCCTTTTCATTTAATCAATTTTGGGTAAAAAAAAAGTCGTCAGCCACATGGGGCATCATATGGTTTACATATCGCCACTTTTTGGCCCATCATGATCCTGCACATACCCATATCCTAGTATCAAACTTGCTTGTTTCTTAAATGAATTAGAAAAATGGAAATTCTTGTGGATTTACTATTTATACTAGCCATGCACTGGATTCCATCTTGCTTGTCGAGTTCTTTTTTCTAAGCGATTCGTGCAGGGTCAGGTATTCTTTGAATGACTAAGGAATTCCGAGGAAGCGTAAGCTTCGAGGTTGGGTGGAAAAAGCACCCGATTCTTGTTCTTGTCTTCATATTTGAAGATATGCTATTGGATTGAATAAAAAAGGATGATTTCTTCATTTATGTATTATTTATTTTGTGAATTGTGTATTGTAGAGCTTAAGGCGACAAAATTCCTATCTCGAATTGTAAACTTATGTTACAAATACTTTTGTATTATTATTATCAATGTCGTGTAAGATGAAACATGTATGAATTTAACTGGATGTATTATGAATCTATTTGTCGACTTTAAGTCGTTGTTTTGAAATCGTATGGATTTTATGAAGTCTAATGAATGAAGTTTCAACTTTCTTTTGAATATAAATGAATTTATTTAAAGTATTGTCGATGTTTTGAATTAAAGACTTTTGCTCTTTACATGACCTTTCGAAAGAGTGATAAGATAACTAAATATTTAAAATAAACCTATTTACACTTACATTAACATACATCAATAAATTAACCATTATATAATTTATAAAACTATTTTTAAATGGTCTATAATACCTTAGGAATAGTCTGTGACTAGGCCTACATTATCAAAGGAAAGTTAAAATGTATCAAATTCTTACATAGAAATAGAAACTAGTATAACAATTGTGTATTTAAATGAAACCATAACATAGAGGAAGAATATATTAGCATTAACATTATTAAAAATAAATAGGAATAAAGTTAGAAGTATTGAAAGTATTAATATATAAGCACCCATAATAAATTTTTATTTTTATTAACACTTGGCTTTGTTAGTGTGTGATTTTATTTTCCTTATGTTAGGGGATATTTAGTTTTTCTTACATATATTATTAAGATTTCCTTAGTTATTTAGACTTGTTTATTGTAAGTAAAAATTGAAAAATCCATCAATTACATGTGTCACTTCCACCCATAGTTGGGTAGATGAATCTCACGCCTTGTTTTAGATTTATATGATACCTCTCATAACCATTTGTTTTTATTCATTGGAGTAGGTGCAACCATGTGACTTGGTGTTTACCAACTATGTAAAACTCCCAAATATTTTGTATAGTTGGATTTATTACACCTCTTGGATGTATATACCCCTATTAATTACAAAAAAGACCCACCTCTTTTATTTTCTAGTCAAAAAGAGAAATGTGAGTATTAATTATACTTTATTGTATTTTACCTTTGAAGTTCTCTCTTTTCAGAATTCTTTCTCCAATATTCTATTCTAATCTTTGATAAAAAAATTAATGGAGTGTGTGTCACATCTATTACTAACATATTATGCTAGCTAATATTCTTGTCTCTTGTATAATATAGCATGGTCTTAGAGATAGTTTGTTTTGTGCACTTAATTTTATATTTGTATTTTATTTTATAAATTTGAGACTAATCCTTGTAAATATTTTTATCCAAAACTTAGTATGCTTTTCTCTTTCAGGCTTAGATGAACTAGAGAATTAGAATATTTTAAAACAAAAATAATTAATTATAACTCTGGTATGCATATATGTGTTCTTGTGGGATTTGGGTGATCATATCCTTTTTGTAATTATAGACATATTTTTAGCTATTACATAGTGTCTAGAAGGCTTGATAGTGTCAAGATTGGCTTTTGTTTCATCAAAATTAGAGATCAAAGAACCTAGCTGCAAACAAGGATTTAAAGTGTGTTTCCAAGAGGTAGCTAATAATTTAGATTACTTTTAGGTCAAATGGAACTCACAATCACACTTAGAGGGCCTATTTTTTTTAAATTGACTACCAGATTATTACTCTTAGAAAGTTTGACCTTTGAGAAAAAAATTTAATTTTTTTGGGCTATATGACCCTTGTAGTTCTTTTTGAATGAACAAGAAAATTGAGAGTGGGGGTGAATCATTTTTAGAAAATTAAAACATCAAAACCCTTGACAATAATCAAATCCATATGCATTTATTAAACCCTTATTTTGTTAAAGTGATTAAACATGAAATACAAATAATAAAAACTGAAATAACAACACCATACAAAAGAGAACACTATATTTATGTGGAAAACCCAATTAGGGAAAAATACGGTGAGGATTAGCTCACAATATAAGTAATTGAAAAATCAGTACAAGGGCTCACTGCCAGAATAGGAGACACTGTCCAAAAAGGCTCACAACTGGGGCCCAAAACCATAGAAACAACACAAGAATATATAAGAGAAATGTTACACAAAGAAAAAATTCTCAATGCAACAAGGAATCTACCAAAAATGCTCCAACACTTTCATAGTCTTTCATGAAATATTTTAGACACCTTCAACTGACTGCCTTCAAGAATCCAATACTTTAAATTTGACACTGGTCTTCTCAAATTTTCATCTATACTTTTGAAATTTGCATCATACACATTACTCGCATCAATATCGCATATATCTTCTCTATCTCACACATCTTACAACAACATTATCCTTATTTACATCAACCTCAACCTTAGAAACCTTCTCCAAGGTCAACAACTCTTTGTTACACTTACAAATTAAAATTAGGTTGAAACCAAAACATTCCCACAGTGGATAGGAATGAAGGTGACCCATATAAATCCTTAATTAGGATCCAAATTAATCCTAACACACTTAAACACACTTTCAAAATTTTGCATGTATTACTAACATAAGGTCAGCCAATACGCATTCTAAACACCATAAAACATTAAGTACACACTTAAATCAATTTGAAACTTCCAGACAACAAAATTAACTTGAACATGATCTAGAATAATCCTCAAACAACTTGAGATCCAAAAAGAACTTCCTCCCAACTCGCAACATAGAAATAATTCAACCTAGAACATCTGGTAAACCTTATTCACACACTAACACATGAAAAACACACTATACTATACCAAATAAAGTGAAACCTTGAACTCTGAAAGATAGAAACCTTATAAGAAACTTCCCAAATCCAGAAAAATTGAAGCCAACAATAGAGAAATGTGGAGAAAATACATTTCTCCTAAGGCACATAAAACATCACTAAAAAATTGGTTCACATGTACTGGTTAAAATATCTCTTTTCACAATGATCTAGAAACCCAAATTTTGAATATAACAACCTCTAAAAACCTTGAACAACATATCAGATCTACATAGGCATAGAATCATTAGAGAAGAAACGTGGAACACGTACTAGACCACATTCTGAACACTTGCACAATACTATTTTCTCTATTTATCAAATTTTCTCAAAAGCACTTGTAACACCCCGCCACGTAACCCTAGACGACAACACAATTACAACGAAAGTGCAATTTTTTTTAAAAAGTGAAATCAATAATAAGTAAAGTGAACTACACTTAATGCATACATCCTCTAAGGTATGTGACAATGCTTACATTTGAAAGCCATGACATACAAAAGTAAACTAATCCATAACATATAAACTATACTCATGAAATAAAGAACATGGATCCAATAACATTAAACTCATCTCATAAGATTATAAAGTACATAAAAAAACCATTCATAGATTGTAATCATTCAATATAGTAGTTACAAGGCTCATTTCCAAAATGAGGTAGATTATACAAACTATAATATTCCAATTACAATGATACAAGGATCCTCCTTGAATAAAAATGAGTAGTACATATACATAAGTATCCAAATGATCCAATAGAACATAAGAGATGGCACAAAGCAACGGGAACATGCAAGCTCTCCAATCTGGAAGATCTCACCATCATGAACATGAAGTGGAAACCCAACGGTGTAAGGTGCACGTTCCACCCAACCAAGTGGTACTCGAAGGCCCACCCCTCATGCTAGAAGATATTAAAATGGCTTCCTAGGAATAACCAACAACCTCAAGACACAAGAAATCAGAAGACTATACTATACAACTACAATACATAACATGAAGGTTACATTGCTTCCAGAGTAAAAGAATGAATTATATCAATTGAACAATACAAATTGTTATCATAGGAGGAGTGTCATAAAAAATTAGCATGGGTTACCCTGACACATCTTCCTAGGCCCCGACCCCCATCTTGGGTTACCCTGGTAGCCTCTCACGATCCCGACCCCACATGCAAATCGATGTGAAATCAAATAACTTTCAAAGGGACAAGATAATGATCTTGCCATTCTAGACCTTTCATTCCATCTCAAGTCTAAACGAGCCCTTGAGCCAATGAGTGAAACACAATTAACAAGTTATATGTTTTAAATATACCCTTTTCCCTAATACTTTATTTAATTTCCACTAAATTTACTAACTCTCACATGAGTTACCCTGACACCACTTTGTGCACCAACCCCCATTGATAGCCACTCCCCTATTGACAACACAAGGATCTAATTCATAAACCAAGGGTAAACAAAGTACACAAGAATGGATATTAAATCCCAACCATAATACAAGAGGCAACACATATCGTTCGTAGTAACTGAGTGTTTAAATTGGATTACAACCAGGTGCACTACCCAAAGAAAATAAAGGGATAAAAAAAATATCACAACAACCCCCACATAATAATATAAAATGTGGAAGCCTTACACATTCACAACTAACAGATTTCCCAACTTACATGACCAAAATACATCATAATTAAATAAGAAATTAAGGCAACTAATAAGAACTATCATAAGGATTTCCAAAATAATAAATAATTCTAATAGCCTTTTCCAATTTGTATTAAAATATAAACAATAAAGAACTTGTTTTAGATGCTTGAAGAATTTGAAGCTTGAAGTAGAGCCTCACCTTCAGATTCCAAAATTTTAAAAGCCTCTTCCAAAATAATCCTTTTTCTAGAAAGTTGAAAACAAAACCAGAGCTAATATCCCGAGAGCTTCTTTCAATTTTCAACAACCCCCAATTTTCAACAACCCCAAAATACGCTTTTCAATATCATGAAATAGCCTTTTGCCCTCTTTCAATTAAGCAATAATTCTCTTAGTGAATTATATATCCCAACACCATATATTAATTTCTAACTCATGTCACAATCCCAAAATATATTTCCCACATTAATTATAAGATATTTCCTCTAAGATATTTTGTAAGATATTTGTTTATTTAATAATTTAAAAATCAAATATTAATCTTAATTAACCACTCATTTAAATTCACAACTTTATTTAATTAATTTAAATAATTAATTAAATAGAACTTCTATAATCTAACAATTTTAATATCAAATTTAATCTAATTAATTTTAATCACTTTATAAAATAAATTTAATCTAAATAATTAAATTACTTTACAAAATAAATTAAAACTAATTAATTAAATCAAGTTTAAATTTTCTAACAACATTAATCCCGATTAAATAAATAATCAATTAAAAAAATTAATTAATATTAATTTCCCACATAGCATACCTTGAAAAATAATTAAACAACAAGGAAAACAGGGCCAACATGGTAATAAAGCATGACCAGAACAAGAACTAATGACACACTATGATTAGGGTTGTGGTTTGACAAGGAAACCTCGTTACTACCTCCCAATCAAATATTTCGTTGGGCAATGGACATGTATATATATCATGAACAATCACAACATGAAGAGAAAATCATGGAATCGTAGAGCGCTCACAAGCAAGTGATGCAATCTTGTTCCTTTCACCAATATAGTGTCACATCAAATAACTATAGATGAAAATATATCAATATCAACTCACGTAATCATCTATGCTAACCAGAGAGCATGTCATAATCAATAATCCTCAATATAGTGTACCATCACATCTAAATATAAAAACCATCATCGCTCCAATGTCGGCAATCAAATAACAACATCATAGTATCATAGCCTATCAAAAGAAAAAAATTGTCTAAAAACATAAGAAAATTGGAAGGGTGCTATAAAACTTGGAAACCAAGTACCAGAGACATCATCTTAGCTCATTATGTCATTCCATATTATCTTCAAACATTGCAACATAAATATAGCTCCATGTACTCACAAAACTTCTTCAATATCGCAACAACCCATTTTCCTCGTTTTCACAATTTTCTCAATATCCTCAACTTCTTTATCATGCAAAAAACTTCCTTAGCACATATTTGACATCAATGAAAATGCTAGCCTATCAGATTCCTAATGACATCAATGAAAACACCTTCAAACTTGCAACAGTGCTAGATTATATGAAAAATTATATATATATATATATATATATATATATATATATATATATATATATATATATATATCCAAAGTGTTGGTTGTAAGTCACTATAGCCTTAATCGCTTAAAATTAATTTAAATATTTGAAAGGTATTTGACCTTGTTAATAGGTCTCAAACCTAAGGGGCTTCACCCTAGTATATAGATCACAAGATTTATAAGTTGTGAATACCCCTCTAAGCTGCCAAGTGTCTATTCCAACATTTTTAATCGTCTTTAAACTACCAACTACCATGAATCCCTATCTCACTAGATTTGATAGTATAGTTGATGACCTATCAATAAAAATACTTTACCTAGAAGTTTTCCATTTTTGGAAAAAGCTAATTTAATTGGAGTTAACTAAAGTTGGTGCTTCTACCAAATTTAGGGGATTTTAGAAAAATATAGTAGTAATGTGACATGACACAAATGAAATTATTTTATTTTATCTCCCTTATCAACATTGTAGTTTTTAATTTTACAACCAAGATCTTAAGACCTATGTAACTTGAGAATTTTGATGCCTTTTTCGGTACAATTTTTTTATTTGGGGTAGAATTTCTTGCTCTATATAGTCATGAAGTTATTTTCCTAATTTGATACTCCAGATTTTCATGAATTATATATTCTTCAAAAATTTATTGCACAATTATCATTTTGAGTCCTTCTAGGTGCCATAACTTGTGCAAATAGATTTTTTTTGGGTCCTATTTTTCTAGAGTTCATATCTTTTATGTAATCTATGCTACTTCTCTTTAATTGATCCAATATTTTACTTTAATTTAATTTTTAATGTTTTGGATATTTTGAGCCCTATAAGAGTATAAATCTTATATTTTCATTATTAATTTCACTAATTATAAAGTTCCAACATTATAATTATTAGGAAGGTTATTTCAAAAACTAGTGAAAAGGGGGATGTCTCATGTGCCTAATTTTGCACTTAGTTTTTCTTCGAAACAACAATAAATATGCTTTTCTATTATAATGGATCAATAAATAGTTAAAATCTTAACAACCTATATTTGAATGGAAATATAAAATGACAATCTATCTCAAAATAAAATGATTACATATTCCATGATGGCACATGAAATAGAACCCACCAAGATGTAGAAAATCCAAAATTCTTCAATAAATGTCATGAATCCCTTTAGGTTATATCTATGTTTGATCAGATGTCAAAGATCAAAGATCCCTTCTACCCTCTACTCATAGTGTGAACTCCCTAAATGTCCAGACTTCATCCAATTAGGCATTAGAGATTGGGAGTTCCCCTTATCTTTTGTACTAACAATGATATTTTCACAAGTGACATTCTCGATACGTAGAGTCAAAAATGAATTTTGAGGTTCAAGGTTTGAGAATTCAATTTACCTCAAACTTGAGATTTTCATTTGGACTTAAGAGGTAAGCTCAATCCAAGAAGTCTAAACTGTGTTTCAGAAGTCAAAGATTGGATGTTTCCTTTATGGGTTACTATTCAATTTTAAGCAATGGTTAAGTTAAAACTCTGCAACCCAAAACCTGATTTTACATTTTTCCTATCTAACTTGGATTTTGAGAGAGGTTTAATAAAGGCATGCTTATCAATGAGCTCATTTGAACAAAGGAAATCAATCATTTTTGCGAACATTGGAAGTCGGGGTTCCATCATAACTCCTACCTCCATAAGGAAACATGTAAATGATACATCTAACACCTGAAGTTTGAAACAATGAGGTTTTTGCTAATTTTTAATGGGCATCAATAGGGGCCAGAGATTGAGGATACCCCTTACCTCTATCAACTCGATAAGAAAGGTGGTAAGAGATATATTCGATGGCCAAAAATCAAAGGTCATAACAAGATTTGAGTAAGTCATAAAGGAAGGATTGGGGGTTGGAAGTTGGAGTTTCAAAGTTCAATCACGCCAAAGTAAAGTGAAAGGAAACCTCAGAAAACTAGAGGAATGACATTTGATGATGATTTCATAAATGAAATTGAATGGCATGCCAAAAAGGAACTCAATCTGGCAAGACAACAAAGCCAAAAAATGACAAGAACAAAAGGGGAATTTAACATGCACAGGAAAAAAAACAAGAGAATTCCCAAGGCCAGACCAAAAAAATGAAAACAAAAACAAACAAAGAGAATAAAATAAAAAAATGCCTAGAACCCAAACATAATCCCACACAATTGAATAGGGTAGCAACTGTAAATGATCAAACAAAGGCTAAGATTACCACTAACTTGGTAGAATGCATAAGAGAATAAAATGGAAACACGTGAAACACTAGTGCCACAAGAAAATGCAACAAACACACCCATAGAAACAAAAATCCATGAACACTATGCAAGTAACCCAAACATGAACTAATCACACAATCCACCCTTGAATGAGCAATAAACATAGGAAATTAGTAGTAGAAATGGTGGTTTTGATGGGCAAGAGGAAGTTACAAAGTGTAACGTAGAATAAAATATGGAATTATGATCTACAACTAGAATAAATGATGTTAATATTAATCTAACCAATATTAATCTAAATCAAACAAAAAATAACGAATAAGTAAACATAATGAATAAATAACAAATGATTTGAAAATATCTCACTGAATATTCATTCATTCCTTTGAATTATCTTGATTACTCTTCTCCATTTTGTTGTTTTAGTATTCTTGCCCTCAGATTTTTTAGTATTGATGCAAGCATAAATTCGTCGAGTGTCTAAGAAAAATATCAAAGATAAGTTTCTTCTCAAAAGTGTATGATTTTGAGAGGAGGAATAATGATAATGATAGGCCATTTTATAGATTTTGGGTTTTCGAACGATCGACTCAGATTCAAAGAGAGATCGACGGAGGAGATTGATGAATTCCATGCGATGTGAGTTATGTTTCACGTAGAACATGAGTTAGAACATGAGTCAAAAAAGAATGCAATATAGAGATTAAGTTAGAATGTGAGTTAGAACACGAGTTCGAAATCTTAATCTTCAGTTAAGAGTCTTCAAAAATAGAAAAAATAGACTTTGAATGTCAAAGGCAAAGTTAGAAGTTGAAGAATAATGCATTCAAATGCAAAAATGAGTTAATTAATTAAATAAAGATATTTAATTAATAAAAACATCATGCATATGAGTTGGAACTAGTTAACTCACTAGTTGTGAAGAGAGTCCTCTCATAGAGATAACCAGATGTTGAATCTAGAGATAACTGGAGAACTAAAAATAGATCTTGAGTCAGCAGGTGAGTGAATTTTTAGTCAACTGATTGACAAAAGAATGTGACATAAATAAATAAATATGAATTAAATGTTAATTTAATTCAACATTCAAAAATGAAAGACTTAATTAAATAAATAAAGATAATTTATTTAATTTGATTGTTGTAAAGGTGGAATTGAATAAGTTGAATAATAAATATTTAATTATAGATACAGGGGGTTAAATGAATAATTAAATAATAAATATTCAATTATAATTGAAATATGACAAAGGGGTAATTAAATAATAAATAATTATGATTTATTTAATTAATCAATTTGAATAAAGGAATTAATGAATTAATTAAAAGGGATATTTAATTAATAGGGAAATATGTATTAGAAAGGGTAATTAAATAATAAACATTATTTAATCATGACCATGGATATTAGAAAATTATGTCGAAAGTGGTGTTCATAGGCCTAGACCAATTTTCGGTGTCTACAGTTTGCCCCTCTTTGATACAATGTTGTTTCAGCGTTGTGTCGAAGAAAATATGCCCCGATCGTGCCCTAGCATGAAATAGGTTAGGTTATGCCCCAGTGAAAGGGAGAATGACGAGGAGGTAGTGGTATGCCCCCTCGAGAGAACAAGTAGGTTAAAATAACACGAGTGTGCTCTCGAATTGGATAGATAATGGTGGTGAAGATGTAAAAAAGAAGAAATGTTAGCATAGACAATTCAAAAAGTTAGTATTGAAAAAGAATGGTTATTGATTGAGAAAAATATGATCTTCGATATTTTTCCAAATAGGTTATGCTTGATTTTTATCATCATTGGGTGAGACATGACACAAATGGATAGTAAACACCATGATATGAGATAAAAAATAGTGTACAAAGTCATCCATCTGTGAAAAACGACAGTCATAGACAAGGAGTGTCTTAACTCATACTAAGGACAAGATTTCCCCAATCGTGTTGTCTTGAAAAACCACAAACAACAAACAAATAATATATGGGTCATGAGACGTCATTGCTCCTCTAAATCCTTTGAGGACATCCTTGAGGAAACTAGTCACATGACTCAAAAACCAATGCTAAAAAGATAGTTGATAGATAGCAGCCAAAGAAAAAGAGTCCTGAGACATCCTTGAGAAAGCTAGTAATCGGACTAAATTCGCAAATCAATAAAAAGATAAGACAAAATAAGATATAAAGTCATAAATCCAAATAAAATTATTCACCAAAAATTGATCTTGTGGGATTGTTTGATTGTTTGATGTTTGACATAGCGTAATGTGAGGGATGACACATACTACAATAAGATGTTGAGTCTGGTTTCAACTTGGTGACTATCTGTTTAAGTCATGACAAAGCCTGGTTTCAGAAAGACACATGTCATATAAGATTTTGGAGCCTGATAACATTGATGCGACAAGCTACATGAGGCTATGACAATTTGACGACGTTTGTTGACAAGAAAGATATATCTTGCAAAGACATAAGCTAATCATTTTGACAATGTGTTTGATATTGACTTCATGACTATTTGACATGTTTCCTTATCGGTGCATGATTTTTTTTGATTCGTTGACTGATTAAAAGTGTGTGTGTGTGTGTGTGTTGATAGTGTATGGCATGAGATGATACCCTAAAGTAATGACCTAAGGTGGCTAAACACATGCATCTAAGTGAATGATATGAAATGTGTGTGATAGTGAATTAAATGTGAATGAACCCTATTGGACTGACCTAGTGTGGTCTTGGGAACTCATCAATTGATTAGCCTTGCCTACATTGTAGACACAGAGACCTCATAGTTCAACACGACCAATGACTTTGAATGTACAAAGAGTGATGATTTTAATGTGTGTGATACATGACAAACCTAGACAAGTAGACCTAATGCCTCGGGGGCACATCGATTGATGGCCTTTCCTACATCCCAGTTGCAGAGGCAATGTAGTTCGACTATGCCTAAGACTGAATTAACATGACTGACTTGACATTATTGACTTGACATGACTGACTCTATTTTTGGGATTTTCTAACATGTTTTGATTATTTTTTTAATTTTCTTTTAGGATCATGACAAATGCATGTAAATGATGCCTACACATAAGAATCCAAGGACAACCACGATCTTGCTCCTAGTCAAGTTGAAAACCAATTACCAGGTGATGATGATGACGACGTTGTTTGACATGGGAAGGACACATCCCAAAACAACGTGAGGATGAAAATAATGTGACTTAAGGATCAAGGTTTGCAGAAAGGTGAGAAACAAAGCCAAGGAATGTTTTGGATGATGTGTTAAAATGCCTAGAAAGATTGTATGGATTGTGCTTGTTGCATTTGGAATGACTTGGATAGGACTAGATGGGATGATGGAAGGATGTTGGATTAAAATCCTTAGATGGTTGACAAGGGAAACCAAGATAGGTGATATTTATAAAAAGATGATGGGCGGTGTTGGTAAAAGATAGGAGACTCGAGGATTATGGCTAGGAGAATTATCATTTGATCTCCAAGGACAATGTTGCATAGGGATAATGAAGCTATGAAGGTAATGACATGATGTTTCATGGATAGTGTATGACCAAAGGATAGTCATGTCAAAATTTTTCCCAAAGCATGATTTATGTTTGTACCCCAATCCATATCAAGATCAAGGTAGGTGGGAAAATGGATGGGAATGAAAGGTATTAAATGGATAGATGGAAATGTCATAAAAAATGTCATTTGAAGGGTATGGGAAATAAGACAACTTGCCCTCAGTTGTAAAGATCGATATAGATAATTTCTCTTACACATGATGCTTGTTTACTAGGTTTTCATCATTGTACTTATCCAAAGCGCCATAAGAATGGTTTTCACTATTGGAAAAAAAATTTCTCTTTACTATTTTCCAATTTTTTTGGTGTCACCAAGAAGCCTGTTTACCAGGTTTTCATCAGGGTAACAATTTTTTTGTTATTTCAATTTTTATTTTTTTTGTATTTTCTGGATTGCCTCGATACTTTAGATGATCACTGACTGTGTTGAATCCATTGATGGTGCTGATGTAAAGACTGGTGCCATGATATGACAATAATGACCTTTATGAAGTAGTTT
This sequence comes from Sequoiadendron giganteum, assembly GCA_007115665.2. Lineage (NCBI taxonomy): Eukaryota > Viridiplantae > Streptophyta > Pinopsida > Cupressales > Cupressaceae > Sequoiadendron > Sequoiadendron giganteum. The sequence continues at coordinate 231,079,627 of CM021102.1, read as the reverse complement.
TCTTGTTAGGATCATAACACTTGCATATAGCTGATTGATGTCATTGTGACCCTTGTTGATACTAGAGTTGGCCTTATCAAAACGCACACATCGTGATAGAGTGCCATTAGAGTCCTTACAATAAAGAGTTGCTGCCAAGATGCGATGGATTTGTGACATGGGATTTTTGGACTTTAGATGAGATGTTGGATTATGACGGATGATGGTAGATGTGGGGGGATTGTTCAGAAGTTTAGATGAATCACTTTTTATTTTCCAAACTTGGGATGTTGGATGGTGGAGTTTGGAATTTTGATTGGGATAGCATTTGGAACCAACACTTTTATATGCCTTTCTTGATGACCATTGTGAAGGAGGTGGACGTTTATTATATGTGGGAGTCCTCTTTTCTTGTGGCTCCACATTTTGATTAACTTTTAGATTTGAAATATTTTCTTTGCTTGATCCATTTTTCTTTGGGATTCATTTTAACTTCATTTGTCCACTCAGATTTTTGATTGCTTTGATGGTCCTTGACATTTGATTTTGAACTTTGGATTTGTAATAATTTTTTTCTTTTTGTTCGTTCCAAATGGAAGGTTTATTCATGTTGGAATGATAGTTTATGGTGTGGATGGAAGGAGTGTTGGTAGCAATCTTATGGTAAGAACTACTCATGGCCCCCATTTTGATGTTTATATCAGATAAAGTTTCCCCCAATATCGAGGAGGTATCACTAACATCATTAGATTCTGTTATTGATGAGTAACCAAGACCCTAATGTCTAGGATTTTATTGAAGTTGTATTGGTTCTCAAATTCCTTTCTCGTGTAGGCCTAGTCCTTTTCCTTGATATTGCATGTTTTGACAAATTTTGTTTGCAATAGGGTATTTTTTGTTTTAAAAACAAGATGTTAGCCCATCATTGTGTATGTAGACATTGTTACTTGGAATATTCTCTTCTAAAAGAAATCTTGCTCTAACAAATATAGATGATCCTATTAGATAGGATTTTGTAGCTTCATTAACATGTTGGATATATTTTTGATTAACATATTTGGTTTGATTTTGTGAACATTAGATCCTAACTATTCTTCAAAATGTATCGGTGCTTCCATGTCGATGCAGAAATTGTCCTTATGGTCATTGTCATGGAGTCCAATGAATTTAGCTATAGCTTGATCATTTGAAAATATGTTTGGTGTAGAAGACTCTCATTCTAGAGGAAGATCATCTATGTTTCCAAAGGAGGCAAGTGTCTCATTTTGGGAAATGACGATGTTCAAATTTTGGGTAGGATCAACCTCAAATATTTGATCATGAATGGCATAAAAGTTGATAAGTGGATCGTTTTGGATTTCTTAATGAATAGTAGTGTCTTGGTCAAAGATAGGTTTGTCTTGGATGACTCGATTGGGAATGAAATCTCGTTCAAAGAAAAATATAATTTGTCTGCCATGATTATCTTGAAGGAATTCTTGGATAGACCTAAAGATAGGGTCATGGGATGGACTACGTTGACCTTGAAATGAAGGTGAAGCCATGATGTCATGCTTTGGACTTTCTTTTTGATATGTATCCTCATGTGTAGACAATGGGATGTGATTTTGGAGACCATGAATAAATGCATTTTCATGACTAAATGTAGGTTGGGATGGAGTGAGTACGAATGGATTCGTGGATGATGGACTAGGATGGGATGTGGAGGCTTGGAATGGGTTGAGGGATGATGGACTAGGATAGGATGTGGAGGCTTGGAATAGACTAGTGGGAGGTTGGTTTTCCTTGTCAAGGTTAAGGTAAGGGTGATTAATGGCATGGATTGTGCTAAGAGAATCTTGATAATGAGGGTAGATGGATGGAAGACTAGAGTTTATTGGTTGTTGATAAGAGGGATATGTGGGTAGTTGACCATGGGTTGAGGTTGATTGGCATTTGGATTGGATAAATTGTCTTTTGAAGTCTATGGCTTGTTGGTATTGACCCATGCAGAGTAATTGGTATTCAACTTGACTAGAAAGCATATCAAGGTGAATGGAAGACATGGTGGTGGATGGTAATGCAAATGATATGGAATTATTTCTATAAATGATATGATTTCTAGTCTATGCTTTTTTTTTTTGGATTTTCTAAATATAAAGGATGTTGCTAAACACTTCTAAAATGACGAATACTAATATGATGTATGCTAGGATGGACAATATGAAAAATCGTGTGTAGAATATGATGGTAAATGATTATAGGATGGGTATGACCTACCCCCTATGGATTAAATCCAAGAAATTATTTGAGTTGACCAACGAACCTAATTCTAGGACAATGACAGTGACAAGATGAATTTCCCAAACTAGATTGTTGAGCTGGAAAGATTCATAGATAGGACTAAAGTGACGATGTAACGCCCCGCCACGCAACCAAGTGGAACCAAAAGGCCCACCCCCCATGCTAGGAGATAGTAACCAGGAATCCTAGTCAAGACCATCTACCTCTAGAAACAGGCTAACATAACTGAACCAAACTAAAAGAACCAAATACATGAACCTCACAAGTACATCCCAAGGTAAAACTCAAATAAATGCAAGTACAATACAAGTGTAACTCAAATACCATGCAAGTACAACACAAGTGAAACTCAAATACCATGCAAGTACAATACCAGTATAACATAAGTACAACTCTACATGGTCATATTACTTCCAGAAATAAAGCAGATCAAGTATGTTAAGGGAACCATACACAAAATAATCGAACACCAACCATGGTCACATTAGGTATATTATGAAAACCATACCCACAATAAACAAGGACCAACTATGGTCACACAAAGTGCCATTACACAACACATCATGAGTTACCCACTACGGATCATCAAGATGGTGGCCTCAACTGATCCTCGGCCCTCATACATACTAATACAAACTCAAAATCCAACTGTTGTCCTAGACAGAGTGTCATCACACAGCTCGTCATGAGTTACCCATAGAGGATCATCATGATGGTGGCCACAAACTAATCCCCGACCCTCACATTTACTAATGAGGAATCAAATAGCTTTTGTATAGACAAGATAGATTACCTTGTCATTACTGACCTTCCCACCCATCCCAAGCCTAACTGAGCACTTGGATCTATGAGTGAGGGATAATTATCTTTTTAGTGTGAAGTACTACCCAAACTCTAAATATATTGATTTAGTTATCACTTAATTATACCAGTTCTGAAGGTTTCCCAATCTCACCTCTTCCGGGCTCTGGCCCCAAATGGAAGCCACTCTTCTACTAGACAACACACATAACATCCAACATCAAGGGTACAAAGTGCAACAAACAAGGTATTACAACCTCTCATTTCTCAGGAGGCAACCTAAGTTCAAACCCTCTCCAAACACTGGAGGTAACAACAATAACAAAACCACTCCTGACCACTCCTCACAAGGAGGCACACATTACAAAATTCTCTCCTTTCTCAAGAGGCACAAACGTCCTCGTTCGTGAAATCTGGGTACTAACATAGACACAACCTCATGCACTATCCAAGGGATACAAACCAGGTTGACATCACAAATGACAACCACAGAACTGAAAATCCCCTCTGGAAGACTTTCGAATAAAACACCCTTTAATCCATTTCCCAAACAAGAGCACGGAGGGAATATTCACATAAGGCACATGAAATAAACTACCTTTGGATATTCTAAATCCATTCCTCATTAACGTTCAATAATCTATCGCATTGATAAAACTGAACTAAAATTCATCTTTTCAAATAAGGGAGAAATTAACACTAATATTTAATTCCCTAGTTTCTCTTAATAAAATAAGCTTTTTCAACCATAACACAAAACATCTCGCTTTAAATAATTAACCGATTGCCGTTACAAATTAAATCATTATAAAGTAAATCAGTTAATTTCGTTATTAGCACATTAATCTCAATTCCAACATTTGTCCTTTTGAAATCTATTGTTTAAAATAAAAACAATAATTGACTATAACCTCAATATTTTAAATTTCCAATTATATTTAACTCAAATCAATAATTGATTGTTTTTGCACATCAATTTAAATTTCACAATTAAATTTAAATTATGCATTCTCTAAATCAAAATTTTAATTCCTTCAATTAAACTTAATAATGCTAATAGAAAATCAATAATTTCCTAAGCATATAAATTTAATTTTAAATCAACCACTCTAATATACAAATATTATTTAAAGACAATATATATAAATATAATATTTTAATATTATAGATTATAATATAAAATATTATTTTGATATTATAATAATAATCTATAAAATATTCATATTTATATATATATATATATATATTAATCTATCTTTTTCTTTTCTTTTTATAATATTTCCCTTGGGCAGCACGCCACCCAAAAGTCATGGGGCGGCTGCCTCGGGCCGCACACACAGTTTAGGGTTATGGCTGGCGGGAGTTTCTCTGGCCACGGTTTTTGTTTGCAGGGGCGGCTTTACCAGGCGGCCACGTGTTTGGAGGGGTGGCGGAATTCCCTCAGCCGCCGACAGTGACTGTGGGCGGAGGTGGAGGAGGCGACAGACTATGTGACATAGTCGGCCGCCATTACTGGCGATGACGGCTATGTAACATAGCCAACCACGGGGTGTGCGGGGAGCACGCCGGGCACGGCTCCTTCCACCCGCCTCCATGGGAGGTGCGGTGGGGATTGAGTCCCCGACCCCCCACAAACTTATTTTTTAAATTTTTTTCAAAGGACTGCAGATTTTTCGAAATTCGAAACCCAATTCCCTTCATTTTAATTTTTTAAATTTTTCTCTTTTCAATTTTATTTTAAAACAAACCCAATTCCAGCCATAAGAAATATGTCAAATATATATATATATATATATATAACTGTATATATATATATATATATTTTATATTCACAAAGAATTAACAAATTAATTGAGGAACTAATATTAAAAGACCATTTTTTAAAAACCAAGAACACTGTCTTCTTTTCATGAAGAAATTTATTTTCAAGAGGGGTTTTTTTTCTTTTCTTTCTTTGAACAAAACAAAACAAGAACATAGGTTTAAGATTTCATAAAATTTTCAACATGGAGGTTCCAACAAAACAGGTTTTTGAATTTCAATCATGCATCCCAAACCTAAAACCATTTATAAATGAATTTCCAAACCATTAAAACTAAAGAAATGAAACTAGTAAACTTGTGTTTGAGAAGATCCAAACGATGCCCAACTCCTTCCTTTGATTCCCTCCTCAGATCAACAAATTTCACAACTCCAATCCAAAAGCCCACAAAATTGAAACATGCTTCTTCTCTCAAATTCCAAACTTTTCTCAAAACTCCAAGATCCCCCAAAAATTCCAATCCAAAATTCAAAACATAAGGATTTAACCCTAAAACCTTCAACCACCCTCATAAATTCCTCAAAACAAAAAATAAGATAAATATCTAATTTCTTTAATTAATTTTTGAATTCAAACTTCTAATTTGACTTTTAATTCAATTTTCAATTTTGAATTCCAATTTTCACAAATTGACTTTCATGCATTTTCTTTATTTTCAAATTCAACATAAATAAATTAAATTCTTTCAACAACATAAATTTAACTAACTAATAAATAGATTTAATCAACGATTAAACTATTTATTAATTAAATTAAATTAATAATAAAATCAATTACATTTCAACATAATCTCAGAATGAAGTAAACCACAACTTAAATACATTAAACCATTTAATTACCCCTTTTCTAATTTGCAATTAAATAATGAAGAGAGGCGCAAAATCCAAAGCAACAAAACCTGACAAACAACTGAAAACATACAAGGACTAGGGTGACGACTTGGCATGAAAACCTAGCTACTATCTCCCAATCGAATATTGTTGGGTATTGAACATGCTCCAACCTGTGAAACCAAGTGGAGTCGATGTCTTCTACCTGTCAACCTACAATTCAAGTTACCAACAACATATAATATATACAACATAAAATACACACCATGAAGAGGAAATCACGGGGTCGTAGGGCACTCGTAAGCGAGTGATATGATACCGTCCCCTTCACCAATACACTGCAAATAACTGACAAATCTAACATACTAGTATAATCCAAAGCATAACATCATTAATTCGAATATCCATTTACGTTAATCCAAAACATGCCATAAGATAACATCATATTAAAATACCATCACAACAAAGATTACATTAATGTCGCGTTATAGATAGCGACCAAATAGAAGCCAAGTACCACAATCAAGGTACAAATAGAAAGTACAACATAAGAGGACATAACACTGTTCAAGCAAAATTTAAAATAGAGGGGTATTACATCCTCCCCCCCTAGGGTTAGGTTTACTCCTGGAAGCCTGCAAATAGTAGGGACATCACTCCCTCAAAAAACTACACACAAATCAAAACCTCGACCCCTGAGGGTGAGTAACCTGCACTGAGCGACTAACTCCAAAAGTGTTCTGTTGTGGACAATCCCTAGCAAGGTGGCCCTGCTGGCCACAAGAGTAACACTCCATGTTACGAACAACCCCTCTATCTCCTACAGGTGCAGTAGATTGCTGCACACTACCCCAATTAGCCACAGACTGTGAACTCTGGGTTGGTTGCACCTATCGATTGCGCTTGTTGTGCCACCAGTTCCTATTCCTCCTAGGACAAGAACCACCATCATCTTGACACAACTGAGCGTCCTTTTGCTTCCCAAGCACACTCTCCTATTGCCGACCACTTTGAGATGGTCCCTGCTGAGATCGAGAAGGTACACCTCCCTGAGGCTGCCCTCCTCTAGCACTAGATCCTACTTCTGAACTACCACCCACCTGCACTCCTATGTGACCTCCAAGTGCCATACTCAAATTGTCCTCAATAAGGCATGCTTTCTCTACAGCCACATCCATGGTCTTGGGTTCGAAAACCCTCACACCACTGCTGAGATGAACATCTAAGCCCCTGAAAAAATCCTACACTAACATGCTCTCATCATCACCAATTCATGTATATTGTTTGAGCTTGTAAAAATGATGCTCGTACTGCTCAACAGATAATGTCATTTGACGCAAAGCATGGAACAAATCGCCTTGACGTTAACGCCAATGCTCAGATAAGAATCGAGCCCTGAACCTCTCCAAGAAGATCTCCCATGATGTTGTATGGATGTCGATATGGAGCTTCTGATCCTCTAGCCTCCACCATGTGGCTGCAAACCCTCTCAACTACATAATGGTATATCGAGCTCTGGTGTTACTGCCATATGGATGCATGGCGAAACACCTATCCAAGTCTATGAGCCAAGTCTCGGCCTCTAAACCCATACCTGAACCATCATACAATGGAGGGTACCCACTAAGCAAGTCCCTCATATGAGCCTCAGACTAGGGTGGAGCTTCCCTCACCACAAGGTTAACCTAAACCTCTTCCTGCCTAGGTCCAAGGAGTGCCAAAGCATCCTCAAACACTCTACGCATAGCCTCAATCCTTGCGGATCCTACAGCCGATCCCTGACCCCTAGTGCATTCTGAGATGCCTGAGGTTCTACCTAATTAGGAACAACTAATACATGAGGAGGAGAGTCATCCTGAATCCCACCTCGACCACCTATATGGCCACAGCCATGCCCTCTACCTCTTTTACGTCTGGGTGGCATAATCCTGCACAGACACTTTAAGGTATTAGGTAAGGTACACAAATTAAAAGCCTACACAACTAAAAAATTAATGGCTCCATCATAATCCCAGAGTACCTAGTGTTTAAACCTAGGCTTTGATACCATGCGTAACGCCTTGCCATGCAACCAAGTGGAACCCAAAGGCCCACCCCCCGTGCTAGGAGATAGTAACTAGGAATCCTAGTCAAAACCATCTACCTCTAGACACAGGCTAACATAACTGAACCAAAATGAAACAACCAAACACATGAACCTCACAAGTAAATCCCAAGGTACAACTCAAATACATGCAAGTACAACACAAGTGCAACTCAAATACCATGCAAGTACAACACAAGTGCAACTCAAATACCATGCATGTACAACACTAGTATAACATAAGTACAACTCTACATGGTCACATTGCTTCCATAAATAAAGCAGATCAAGTATGTTAAGGGAACCATACACAAAATAATCGAACACCAACCATGGTCACATCAGGTATGCTACGGAAACCATACCCACAATACAAAAAGGACCAACTATGGTCACACAAAGTGCCACTACACAACACATCATGAGTTACCTACTGCAGATTGTCAAGATGGTGGCCTCAACTGATCCTCGGCCCTCATACATACTAATACGAATTCAAAACCCAACTGTTGTCCTACACAGAGTGTCATCACATAGCTCGTCATGAGTTACCCACGGCGGATTGTCATGATGGTGGCCACAAACCGATCCCCGCCCCTCACACTTACTAATGCGAAATCAAATACCTTTTGTACAGACAAGATAGATAACCTTGCCGTTACCGGCCTTCCCACCCATCCCAAGCCTAACCGAGCACTTGGATCTATGAGTGAGGGATAATTATATTTTTAGTGTGAATTACTACCCAAAATCTAAGTATATTGATTTAGTTATCACTTAATTATACCACTTCTGAAGGTTACCCAATCTCACCTCTTCCCGGCTCTTGCCCCAAACGGAAGCCACTCTTCTACTAGACAACACACATAACATCCAACATCAAGGGTACAAAGTGCAACAAACAAGGTATTACAACCTCTCATTTCTCAGGAGGCAACCTAAGTTCAAACCCTCTCCAAACATTAGAGGTAACAACAATAACAAAACCGCTCCTGACCGCTCCTGACAAGGAGGCACACATTACAAAATTCTCTCCTTTCTCAGGAGGCACAAACGTCCCCGTTTGTGAAAACCAAGTACTAACATAGACACAACCTTATGCACTATCCAAGGGATACAAACCAGGTTGACATCACAAACGACAACCACAAAACTGAAAATCCCCTCTAGAAGACTTCCGAATAAAACACCCTTTAATCCATTTCCCAAACAAGAGTATGAAGGGAATATTCACTGAAGCCACATGAAATAAACTACCTTTGGATATTCTAAATTCATTCCTCATTAACGTTCAATAATCTATCGCATTGATAAAACTGAATTAAAATTCATCTTTTCAGATAAGGGAGAAATTAACACTAATATTTAATTCCCTAGTTTCTCTTAATAAAATAAGCCTTTTCAACCATAACACAAAACATCTCACTTTAAATAATTAACCGATTGCCGTTGCAAATTAAATCATTAAAAAGTAAATCAGTTAATTTCGTTATTAGCACATTAATCTCAATTCCAACATTTGTCCTTTTGAAATCTATTGTTTAAAATAAAAATAATAATTGACTATAACCTCAATGTTTTAAATTTCCAATTATATTTAACTCAAATCAATAATTGATTGTTTTTGCACATCAATTTAAATTTCACAATTAAATTTAAATTATGCATTCTCTAAATCAAAATTTTAATTCCTTCAATTAAACTTAATCATGCTAATAGAAAATCAATAATTTCCTAAGCATATAAGTTTAATTTTAAATCAACCACTCTAATATACAAATATTATTTAAAGACAATATATTTAAATATAATATTTAAATATTATAGATTATAATATAACATATTATTAAATAATATTTTGATATTATAATAATAATCTATAAAATATTCATATTTATATATATTAATCTATCTTCTTCTTTTTTTTAATATTTCCCTCGGGTCGCACGCCACCCAAAAGTCATGGGGCGGCTGCCTCGGGCTATGCACGCAATTTAGGGTTATGGTTGGTGGGAGTTTCTACGGCCACGGTTATTGTTTGCAGGGGCGGCTTTACTAGGTGGCCATACATTTGGAGGGGCGGTGAAATTCCCTCGGCTGCCGGCAGTGACTGTGGGTGGAGGTGGAGGAGGTAGCAGACTGTGTGACACAGCCGGCCGCCATTACTGGCGGCAATGGCTATGTAACATAGCTAGCCACGGGGTGTGTGGGGAGCACGCTAGGTGCGACTCCCTCCACCCGCCTCCATGGGAGGTGCGGGGGGGGGTTGAGTCTCTGCCCCCCCCCACAAACTTATTTTTTTTATTTTTTTCAAATGACTGTGGATTTTTTGAAATCCGAAACCCAATTCCCTTCATTTTTTAAATTTTTCTGTTTTCAATTTTATTTTAAAACAAACCCAATTCTGGCCATAAGAAATATGTTATATATATATATATATATATATAACTGTATATATATATATATATATATATATATATATATTTTATACTCACAAAGAATTAACAAATAAATTGAGGAACTAATATTAAAAGACCATTTTTAAAAAACCGAGAACACTATCTTCTTTTCATGAAGAAATTTATTTTCAAGAGGGGTTTTTTTTTCTTTTCTTTCTTTGAACAAAACAAAACAAGAACATAGGTTTAAGATTTCATAAAATTTTCAATATGGAGGTTCCAACAAAACAGGTTTTGAATTTCAATCATGCATCCCAAACCTAAAACCATTTATAAATGAATTTCCAAACCATTAAAACTAAAGAAATGAACCTAGTAAACTTGTGTTTGAGAAGATCCAAACGATGCCCAACTCCTTCCTTTGATTCCCTCCTCAGATCAACAAATTTCACAACTCCAATCCAAAAAACCACAAAATTGAAATATGCTTCTTCTCTCAAATTCCAAACTTTTCTCAAAACTCCAAGATCCCCCAAAAATTCCAATCCAAAATTCAAAACATAAGGATTTAACCCTAAAACCTTCAACCACCCTCATAAATTCTTCAAAACAGAAAATAAGATAAATATCTAATTTCTTTAATTAATTTTTGAATTCAAACTTCTAATTTGACTTTTAATTCAATTTTCAATTTTGAATTCCAATTTTCACAAATTGACTTTCATGAATTTTTTTTATTTTCAAATTCAACAAAATAACAATTACTTCAACATAAATAAATTAAATTATTTCAACAACATAAAGTTAACTAACTAATAAATAGATTTAATCAACGATTAAATTATTTATGAATTAAATTAAATTAATAATAAAATCAATTACATTTCAACATAATCTCAGACCGAACTGAACCACAACTTAAATACATTAAACCATTTAATTACCCCTTTTTTAACTTGCAATTAAATAACGAAGAGAGGGCACAAAATCCAAAGCAACACAACCTAACAAACAATGACGACATACAAGGACTAGGGTGACGACTTGGCACGGAAACCTAACTACCATCTCCCAATCGAATACTATTGGGTATTGAACATGCTCCAACATGTGAAACCAGGTGGAGGGTGATCCCACAATAGTGGTTTACAATTTTTGGGCAAACTGGACACTGCAATTATTGTTTTTAACTAAATCTTCACTTTCGGGCTCTTGTAGCGGCTAAACCATGAGGAATTTGGAAATGATGCAAACTAGAGTCTCATCAAATTTTGTCTCTAGATTCTAAAAATATTTTTTTCAAAATTTTTGGAATCAGATTGCACTTTTTTTTCCATCTCCCATGAAAACTATTTTTTTTCAGAAAACAACATTTTTAAAAAGTGACGCTCATCGTATACAACATAACTTTTTTTGTATGAAGGATAAAATTCTAATTTTTTCGAATTTAGATTTGTAACTTTGGTATCTAGCACTTTCATTTGGTCTCATATTTTTTTATTGAATATATTTTTTTTAATCAAGTTTCAAAGTCAAACCAATTGCAATTCAGACATAGGCAGACTATATACAACATAACTTTTTCTGTATGAATCAAAATTCAATTTATTTATTTTTAATGGGTCAAGGACATCAATGCCCAGCCTTAGCATATTTTTAAAATAATTATTTTGATAATCTGCTATTTTTCCACATGTGCAGACTAGAGATTTTGATTTTTAGTGAAAAATCTATGTTTAATAAAACTAAAAAATAAAATACATAATAAAAGTGAATCATATTAAAATTATATTCGACGGATAGCTCATTCTGAGGACTATCATTATCTAGTTGGGTTTATGATTTTTTTTGCATTTTCATTTTCAAATTGAGCTTTGAACGACATTCTTTTATAGAAAAAATCAATTTTTTTAGGAGATAGGGGAAAAAGGGTGTTCGGTTCAGCCGAACCTCTTAAAGGGGGTTCGGCTGAACCTATTTACATTAAAATAATAATAAAAATTCATGGGGTTCAGGAAAATGACAAGGTTTTTTTTTAGAAAATCCTTATTAAAGGGGGTTTGACCGAACTCTAGTTCGCTCGAACCCCTTTATTTTAATATTTCCACTCACATCTCAAAGGGGTTCGAGCGAACAGTTTGGTTCGGCCAAACCCCTTCACTTTGTGTAGAGGGAAAAAATGACTTTTCCCTTCCTCCACAAAAGTGTTCACCACTTATGTGGGTTGACCCTGGAGTCGATGTCCTGTACCTGTCAACCTGCAATTCAAGTTACCAACAACATATAATATATACAACATAAAATACACACCGTGAAGAGGAAATCATGGGGTCATAGGGCACTTGCAAGCGAGTGATACAATACCGTCCCCTTCAACAATACACTGCAAATAACTAACAAATCTAACATACTAGTATAATCCAAAGCATAACATCATTAATTTGAATATCCATTTACGTTAATCCAAAACATGCCATAAGATAACATCATATTAAAATACCATCACAACAAAGATTACAATAATGTCGCATTATAGATAGCGACCAAATAGAAGCTGAGTACCATAGTCAAGGTACAAACAGAAAGTACAACATAAGAGGACAAAACACTATTCAACCAAAATACAAAACGGAGGGGTATTACAGACGAGGTTCAATGACTTGTGACAAATCGGAACATGAACATATCCAATGACAAGGAAAGTTACCTATTCAACAATATGCAGTTTCCTAGGAAGTATTTATATGCATGCAACTTAGGATGACTAAGACTAAGACATTTGACTGTGACTAAGATGTATATGACACCTAATGATGCAAGGTTTTTGAGAAAAGTTTTTCCAGTTTCTGTCCAATGTTGATCTTAAGAAACAAAAGCGAAAATGACTGTTATGTTTTGGACTTGATTTGCAGTTTACTGGGTTTTTTGACAGTCAAATGCGGTTCACCTATCAGATGCGGTTTACCAATATGCATGCAGTGATTTGACCAAAACCGAGTTTTGAATGTTGACAGGCAATTTTGACTTTTGACATATGCGGTTTACCATTTAGCAAATACGGCTCATAGTAATAGTTGCGGCTCAAAATAATGGTGCTATGATTTTGACTTGGTTGACAGACACATGCGGTTTTCCTTTTGACAGATGCGGCTTGTATGAACACATGTGACTCAACGTTTGATAGTTACGACTCATAATACGAAAGGACTTTTATGACAGGAACATGCAACGTTTTCTATGAAAGATGCGGCTTGCATGCACACATGCGACTCAAAATGTGACAGTTATGGCTTGTAATATCCAGACTGTTAAAGTGAAGTTTTTTGATAGACACATGCGATTTTTTCCCTAACAGATGCGACTCGCTAAGTCAGATGTGGTGTTAAAATTGACAGTTACGACTCACATTTTGACAGTTGAAGTTTTTCGGAAGTAGTTTTGATTGAATCCATGTGTTGATCAATATTTTTGATGAAAACAGAAAAAACAAGCACAAAAATCAATGTATTTTCAGTTTGTGATGATAGGACTATTAAGACCAAAAACATTTACAACCTAAGCTTTGTGGACAATACTTGCTGAGTTCTTACTTGGATTTCTCCAGCTACACATATTTATGGCGGATGACTAGTAGCTTGACCCCACTGGCTCCCCTCCATGACACTCACTTATACAGGGCAGCCAAGCTGCTGTACCCATGCAACTCCCATGGCATACATCTCATCTCCACACATAAACCGTAAGAATGTAAGACGACTTCACAAGGCCAACCCTGCTGCGCTAGCAAATAGATGGGATTTTGGAAAATCTACAACAAGGTGTTTAGTAAGGGCATTTCGTTCGTGGGGCACTATTCAACTTCAGTGAGAGTCCATTTATGTCCATCTAGTTGGAATAGTGAGTGTGATTCTTGGGCTTTCCCCAAGAATCCGTTTTTATATACCGGGTGGAAGTCATTGGCTAAAGCATGTTACCGGTCTGAGTCATCTTGGGGTGAGTACTTTTTCCCACCAAGATAGGCCCAAGTTGTAGAGTCAGTAACTGTTTCTCTTACACCCAGGATTGCATGACTGTGCAAGGGGAGAGGATACTCTGATATATTGAATCGTAAAGGGTGACAAATATGTGCAATGTACCAGACAAAGAAGACAATGATTCTTTTTACTCCAAATGACAGTTATCTATCTACCAAATAGAAAGCTTGCTAAATAAATAAAAACAAAAGTATTAGGTCCTGCATGCAAATTAATTAGTAATTTGTGTTTTGGTGTCTTCGACCTTCGTCCTGTAGAAAACAATGGTTTGTGTTTTTATGGTCTTCTATGCTTCGTCCTGCAAACACTAGGTTAATCCACCTTAACACAACTCTAAACAAACATTAGTGAAAATAAAAAAAACCTAACCAACGAAAATGAAAATACGAATGTACGGAAATGACCAAAAATTGAAAAAAATGATTACCAGACAGATGCGGTTCAATTTTGACAAGCGAATGTGGTTTACAAATTTTTTGATAGGCGGATGCAGTTCAGGACTTTGTAGATGCGGTTCGAGATGGCAGATACGTCACGAAATATGGAAAAAGGATGTGTGAATTTGAAGCATGTTCACGTCAGATTCACCAAATGTAACATAGAATAAAATCTAGAATTATGATCTGCAACTAGAATAAACGATGTTAATCTTAATCTAACCAATATTAATCTAAATCAAACAAAAAAGAATGAATAAGTAAATATAATGAATAACTAACAAATGATTTGAAAAGATCTCACCGAATATGCGTTCACTCCTTCGAATTATCTTGATTTCTCTTCTCCATTTTTTTCTTTTAGTATTCTTGCCCTCAGATTTTTCAGTATTGATGCAAGCATAACTTCGTCGAGTGTCTAAGAAAAATATCGAAGATAAGTTTCTTCTCAAAAGTGTATGATTTCGGGAGGAGGAACAATGATAATGACAGGCTATTTTATAGATTTTGGGTTTTCGAATGATCGAATCAGATTCAAAGAGAGATCGACGAACGAGATTGATGAATGTCATGCGATGTGAGTTATGTGTCAGATAGAACATGAGTTAGAACATGAGTCAGAAAAGACTGCAATATAGAGATTAAGTTAGAATGTGAATTAGAACATGAGTACTTCAAGATCTTAATGTTTAGTTAAGAGTCTTTGATAATAGAAGAAATAGAATTTGAATGTCAAAGACAAAGTTAGA
Organism: Sequoiadendron giganteum; assembly: GCA_007115665.2. NCBI lineage: Eukaryota > Viridiplantae > Streptophyta > Pinopsida > Cupressales > Cupressaceae > Sequoiadendron > Sequoiadendron giganteum. The sequence goes on along the minus strand of CM021102.1, from coordinate 231,064,210 downwards.
AGTTGAAGAATAATGTATTCAAACGCAAACATGAGTTAATTAATTAAATAAAGATATTTAATTAATAAACACATCATGAATATGAGTTGGAACTAGTTAACTGACTAGTTGTGACAGAGAGTCCTCTCGCAGAGATAACCAGATGTTGAATCCAGAGATAACTAGAGAACTAAAAATAGATCTTGAGTCATAAGGTGAGTGAATGTTTAGTCAACTGATTGATAGAATAATGTGACATAAATAAATAAATATGAGTTAAATGTTAATCTAATTCAACATTCAAAAATGAAAGACTTAATTAAATAAATAAAGATAATTTATTTAATTTGACTATTGTAAAGGTGGAATTGAATAAATTAAATAATAAATATTTCATTATAGATAAAGGGGGTTAAATGAATAATTAAATAATAAATATTCAATTATAGTTGAAATATGACAAAGTGGTAATTAGATAATAAATTATTTAATTAAGAAGGAAGAATTAATTAGTTAGCGACATAATTAAATAATTATGATTTATTTAATTAATAAAGTTGAATAAAGGAATTAATGAATTAATTAAAAGGGATATTTAATTAATAGAGGAAATATGTATTAGAAAGGGTAATTAAATAATAAACATTATTTAATCATGACCATGGATATTAGAAAATTATGTCGAAAGTGGTGTTCGCAGGCCTAGACCAATTTTTTGGTGTCTACACAAAGCTTTGAATCACAAATTACCAAATGAATAATCATGACATGATGCACAACTTAACCTAATAACCCCCTCAATACCTCACATTAATGGAACATTAAACTTAGGTATTAATGCATTCAATTATGGTGTCTATGGATTAAATTCAAATGTTAGTATGTTTGAGTGAAAAGACATGATGTGATGTGCACATGAAATGAGGGACCACCACCAAGAGCCAAGGTTAGGTGTGCGGTAAGACAAAACCCTAGCCCACAAAGCTTGACAAAAGACAAAAATGAAAAGCAATGAAGGCAAGCAAAAAGGGATCAAGGTCGGGCCCAACAAGGAAGGTGTATGCTTCCTTAGAAGTTTGACACCTTGAAGCTTGAAAGAAAATAGTAGAAAGAAGAAAAAAAAAGGAAAGGGAGGGAAATGAGGAAAGGGAAACAAAACATGCAAAATTAGAAGAGGGGGTCCCCATTTTGCCAAAGGAAAAAAGGGGCATGAGTGCAAAAGGCACAACAACTCTACCTTACTGCTTCATCATTTTTTTGCATTGCATCCAAATCACCCCCATTCAAGTGTGGGTTATCAAGTAGTTCATCATTTTTCTGCACATCAGACTCCATAATGAAACGATTATCTTCCTCTCTATAGGGTACTCTTTGCAGGGTGGAAAGACAGAATGACACACCGATTAAAGATAACCTACCAGAAACTAAAAAAACACTAAAAAGCATATACACGAATAAAGCATACATAGACAATCATCGAATGAAAAACATCTCAATGGAGGAAAGTAACCGAGGCAAGGCGAGTGTATTGAAGGGATAGAGCAAACCCTTAATGGTCAATGAGCATGCTGTAATTATGCATACCCTAGAACGGACATTGGAAACCCTCCAATAATATATTTATATTTAAAAATATTGACAGAATAATAATATAAGTACTTTAAATTTAAACAATTCTTAGAACATATATATTTGAAACTTCAATAATGACATAAATGCCCATCCTCAAAGTATAAAATGATGAGAAAAATGTAGAAAAGAGGTATAATTGATAGTAACTATAGCTTCTTGTAGATACTATAATTGGTAGTAAATATAGCTTCTTATTGATACATGAACAATTTCTAATCATCAATCTCATATCCAACACTAATCAATCAAAGAAATTACATAATTAATTAGGTCTCCATCATTAGTTAAATAAATAAATTCTATTTATTTATCGAAACCATGCAAACATTATTTAGTTAGATAAACTAGTTTATTTAATTAACTAAATTAATATCAATCATCACCTCTTTATTTAAAAACTAAATCATTTATCCAAAATTCATAGCATCTATTTGTCTAATCTAAAATTCCCAAAAATCTTAATTGAAATAAACATTTAATCGTAATCATTCAAATCATCAAATCAATTTTTCGTCATCAAATTCCAACTATCAATCAATTAAAACGTAATTTTAAATACCAAATATCAATCTAAACTAGAATCTTCTCGCAATCAAACAATCAAACAATCGAACAAATTCAAATTATTTTGAATTTCAATGATCCACTTAATCCAATCAATCTGAACCCTCCATATACCAATTTGTTTCTCTTTGTTTTCAGACCACAAGTGCATTTTAAGAAACCTTCCAAATTCTCTGTCAAGTTGTAGTCATGGAACATTTGCGTTACTTTGCAGGTGGGGCAATGATGTTGTAGTGTATTGTCCAGACTTATGGCTGTGATGCTTTCAATTTACTGCCGAATTAGAATGATAGTTTTTTTAAACTTGCTGGGCCAGATCTAATCATATATTCAACAGAAAAGTTTGTTCAGCCAAAAGTTTCAAACCTTTCCACATTCCCACTGCAAGTTGACAGCACACAATACTATTCCAACATTGTTTCCTTTCCTTTTCTGCGACCCTAACGTCAAAATGCACTGTTCATCTTGTCTCTTTAGAATCTTTTCGGATTGTGAGGAATCTGGTTAAATTTTGAATGACAGAACATCATCATCAAAGCCACGTTAACTGTCTTACTATTCGGGAAACACCCACGTTAACTTTGTCTTACTATTCGGGGAACACCCAAATCTAGTAAATCGTACAGATATGTGGACTTATAATCCCTTATCACAAACGGCAAGTTTTTCTTTCCATTGAAAATAATGTATACACACTATTCCCAGATAAAAAATGAAGATTATGTTCCAAAGTCTTGTAAACTAGGTAAAGTTTGAGAAGATTAAATTAATTATTTAAAATTTTATATTGTATATATAAAGTTTACTAAGAGTTCAAAGATTATTAGCAAGGGTGAATTTTGGTTATCAAATTTTGAGTTTCATTTAATATTTGTCAAGATTCACTATAAGATATATATTACAATATATATTTGTTTATTATTTTCATTTTGCTCTTCTTACCTTCTAGGGTTTTGGACATCTTTCTAGCATGATGAATGGTCAAAACAAGGTGGGGAAAATGCTATACACACCTCACTAAGCCCATCTATGTTGCCAAGAGATGGTAAAAGAAGCATGGGCATTTTAGTGAGGGAGATCATCCTACATGACTTTGAGAGTACCAATGAAAGTTATTCTTGTGTTCTTGCATTTGACTACTATAAGGATTAGATAAGATAATGACTATAAGGAGGTGAAGAAGGAAAAAATTAACCATTCTTATTTAGCACGGGGTCTCATTTGATTATCCTACATGGAGATGGGTTGTCATACCTAAGTTCAAACATATGTCCATCTTTGTCTCTATTTATAATGCCTATAATGGGTTCTCCACTACAAAAAAATAATATTCTATCAATATTATTCCTTTTGTATTTCTACTTATTCTTCATCTTGGTGAATTAGTTTCCAAAAGGGATTTGGCAATTTCATTATGTGTACAAGGTCACTAAAAGAGTTGAACTATGGTCAAGAACACACCATCCAATTGTAACACAACCGCATGAACTAATGATGTTTAGAGATTCTAATGAGAGTTAAATAAGACTTATGTATCAATCCTTGTCATTCATCCAAGTCATTCAATTGACACATTTTTTGTATGTTGAGTGTGTGTAATGCCCCAATCCAACACACCTAGGTTATTAGCCAAATGAACAACTCTTTTTTGTGCAAATTGCAACAACAAGAACTAATATGCAGCAACAACATGACACACTTGCACAACATTGTGCACACAAGTGTCATATGAACCATAATGATACAAGGGCACTAACCATGTGAACAACCTCACTATTACTACAAGCAAAGTGGCACTAGTGGAAGAATTATCAATCACGCAATGAAACCACCACAATGAACCTACAACAACGGAACATGACACCCAATCGATAATTGATTACAAATCCACTATCACATTCTCTCACAACACCGAACAAGGTGAGGATGAAGGAATCATCAACCTCAAATCCATATCAAGACACTCTTAAAATTTTTAAAAAAACACCACATAAACCTATATAGATGATGCAATGGATAGGAACTAACACCACTTGACTAGATGATGCAACCATAATTTTTTGGAACAAGGAGTAGGAAAAAATTAACAATCACCTCCAATCCACTCAAAAACCCACTTAAGAAACAACGAAACATAAAGGAAAACCTTCACAAGAGGTTTCCTTACTAGGAGGAACAAACCCTCCATCAATTGCAATGATGACAAGCCACTTCCAAGAAATGATGCACTTCACAATGTAAATACATGTCATACTCTCTAAGTCTGACACTTCTTTCCAGGAAAACTGTTGAACACACTCAGAGACTAAGAGGGGGGTGAATAAGTCTTATAAAAAAATTAATTCATTCCAAAACTTAAATGTTTCAACATAATACAACCTTCTTTATCAGATCAAAAACTTTAAACAAAACAGTAACAAACAAGGATATAGTACAGTACAAATCTTCAACAACTTCAAAAATCTTTAGCAATGAAAGATATAGCAATTCTACTTCTAACTTGATCAATACCAATGAAAGATGAAGCAAAGAACACACATGAGTAGGAGAAGACAAGATTTATACATGGAAAACCTAATAAGGGAAAAACCACAGTGAGAGGTAGCTCAATATAAAGGCTCACTATCAAAAAGGACTTGTAGAATAAGGCACACTTCCTCGGAGCAAGATAAAAAGGACATGCTAAATTTAAGGAAACACAACATTATGAGAAAGGTACAAGGACCTGATGAGATTCACTATCTCAAAGTGGGATACAAAGATTTAGAGATAGATTACAATGTTTGTCAACATAACATTCTACTAACTGAGGTGTTATAGCACATCCGATTCTATCTTTCACACATCCACATTTTTGTGATATATTCAAATACAATCCACACTTTCTTCTTCACACACTTGTACACATTTCTAGGGTATGTGCAAGATCATCATGGAAAAAACAAGCCCTTAGGTGGCAAAAAATTCAGAAAAATCAAAGTTAGGCAACTTGACATAAAAATTTGAATAAGTTATCTATATTATTTCAAAAATATGTAAGAATAGAATTTGTAGAAAATTGAATGTAGTTTCTAAATTACTAGGTTTAATTACAAAAAAATAAAATCTATTTGGTGAAATTTTGAAATTTCAATTCAGTGGTACTTAAATTTCAGGGAAAAAATAAGAAGTAGGTGTCTGCCTGACCACCCTAACCACATTAAAATGATAATATTTTTTTATAATATTTTAGATATAATTAGAGAACTCATGTCTCGATGTGATGCATATTTTTTTGTAATTTGTTTTGCAAGTAAATAATTAATTATAATTTTTTTATGACAAATTTTAAAAAATATAAAGACTCGTATGTTTGACCACCTTAACTTGGTCAAAAAATCATGAAATTCAATTTTTTATTTATTGATATTATAATATATGAAGCATAGAATGTGATGCATGTTTTGGATTCAAAAAATATGATACCGTTTGAAATCTATAGATGTTTTTCAATCAGCCTAAAAATCAGGACTTTAGTCGTAATTCAATAGAAAATGAATAATAATAATTTTTTAAATTCAAAGTAAAACATAATTTATATTGGTGGAAAGTTGAGAATCTCTTTTAAAAACCCTTTTCGTTTCATCAATTTTGGGTAAAAAAAAGGTCATCAGCCACATGCCCATCATATTGCCACTTTTTGGCCCATCATGATCCAGCACATACCCTCTACTTTGTTCCATTTCAAATTGATCTTGCATTTATATCCATCACAACTCTTCAAAACTTTAATTAAGGTTAACTAGAAATAATATAAACAATGAATTCAACAAGTCATCCACCAAAGTATAATGTGGTTCTATCGCAAATATAGAGAGGACCAAAAGAAAACTTAATACATCTTCCAATATGATCCTAAACAATTCACACACTGACACACATCAACCTAAGTCAACATTAAGGAAATGTGTAGATGAAACATGAAGCCCATAACCAGTGGGCCCAAAAATATACTTTTGATTGAATTGAATTAATGTGGTTATAACCAAGATAGTTAAGGACCCAAAAAACATCTTAACACATCTTCAATTGTTTCCACTAACACCCAAGCACACGAAATAAGAAAAGGAACAAGCCTTGTTGGCCAAATACCCACAAATAGCCCAAAAAGCCAACTCAAGATACAATGCAACACCAAAGAGGCCAATCAAAAATGTGTGTATCACATGGGGATGTTCCATGAACATCCAACAACATTTCTTTAATTTTCTTTCATACTCTCATTCCATCAACAACCACCACAAACTAAATGGGAGTAGAATACTTTATTTAAGAAGCACAAGATACATAACTAGAGGATATAACATTAACAGATCAACTTGCAAACCACTTTAGCACATGAAATTGGAACTGATATATTGCACAAACATTGATAACACATTCACCAAGCCATAGGAGAAGAGACAAAAATGCAGATAAATGTAGAGAATTTTCTAGATTAGTCCAGACAACCAACAACACTGTCAACTTTTTGTAGTTCATAGAAATCTCAGAAACACTAGTGACCTAAAATGATAGGAGAGGAACATCCACAAAAAAATTGACTTTGAATCCCGAATTGCAAGACCATACCTTCAATAGTGAAGGAATTCAGAACATTCTCCCAAGAAGACTTCAAGCAACTTCCTAAACCAAGAACACTTAACTAGCTTGTAGAGGCCAAAAAAATATTTCTAGAAAACATGCTACATCAAGAACATCAAGAGAGATCAAAGACATATTGTAGACCTTCATTAACATTTCTCCATTATCAACAACACTTATAATCCTCATCTTAATATATCATTATGAAATAAACTTTTCTGACAACATTTGTACTTAATACTTCTTTGATTATCATCAAATGAAGTATAATATCCAATCATGAACTTCAACAACAACACCATATATCAATGTTGGCCGAAACTAAATGTTGTCAATAATTGCAATCAATTCCAACAATCTTCCTCACTTCACAAGTGCAAACAACAATGACAACCACAAACAATTCATCAAGTGTTGTCATTAGCCATAGACAACAAGCTCATCAACCACTGCCAAACATATAACAATCTTCATCAAGTGTTAACACCAAAGACAATCAATAATAATTGTTGACATCAATGACAACTACCAAAAATCTCCTCAAGTGTTGACATCAATGACAACAAGTTCCAACAACAACAAGGGAAGACTCACTAGGCTAAGGAAAACAACTTGCATATACAAATTTTCCTAGAGAATTGGTTGAATTACTCAACAAATGATGAAAATAAGGCACTAGAGAATATCGGTGCCTCAAGAAGACACTAGAACCTAAGAAAGACACTGTCATAAGTGCACATGTGTCCAAGGATAGTGTTGGATTCCTAGTCTAGAATTGGCATCATATCTTGGTGTCAAAGTACCATACAAGTTTTGCAGTCCTTCCTAGCACTATAGTGTTGAATCTAGCAGTAGTGTCATGACTAGTGAGAAAATAAAATCTCACTTTTGGTCCTCAAAAATTTCAGAATTCTTAGGGACCACTAGGAAAGAACCAAAATTAAAAAGGACTCAAAAATAGAAAAAATGATTGAGAAAATGAAAATTTCCTAGACACCCAATCTCATCTTACACTAGCCCATGAAGTCCAGATAACTCCTTGTTAGTGTTTCCACAAATTTCACAAATAAGTGGTAAATTGTATCCATAAGCCAAATTTAGATTATTAAGATTCTAGGTAGAATTATTTCTTATTAATATCACAAAGGTCACTAAATCATATTATCGGAGACATAGGAAAGGATGACCATATTACAATTTGCACATACATGAACCATTGAGCTTAGATTTGCAAGGAAAAAATTCATGAGAGAATTTCCATGCTCTAAAAATGTTTATGCATAAAAGATGGGACCAAATTAAGCTTTCAGCTAATGGCATAAGACAAATAATAATCAATATCTATGACTATGCAAATTACTTTATTTGTGGCTTTGTGTTTGTGGAGCTTGAAAAAAAATATGTATTTCTGGCTTTCTGCTTCCTCATAGAACTTATGGATTTTAATTCTAATATTTTCTCTACCAAAATAATGTATTTATTTGAAATACTTCTTCTATGTTGGTTTTTTTTCTTGTATCAGTGTATCTTTGATGTCAATAATATTGCACTAAGAGACTCTTGAAATATATAATTTTTTTAATAAACTTGCTAGATTTCCAAAATCGTCATGAAGGGATCTTGTTTGAGAGGACTCTACTATACATTTGAAACGTATTTATTCTTTTACAAATGAAAATATTCTAGAAATTACTTGCACACCACCAAAAAAAGGGTCAAACAAGATGCCTAGTCCATCCCAAGGATTCACTATATCATAGCTAGAGACTTGGAGTGTGATTTGACTTTTTAGAAACTTCCAAATTTGGATAGGATTATGGTATTATATACAATCTTGTTCTGATTTGAATAGGATTTTATTGTTTGAGAGGACTCTGCTCTACATTTGAAAATTACTATAGTGAAATTATGAAGAATGAGGAAATGCAGGGAAAAAGGAAGAGGCAACAAAGTATATAAAGATAGAAAGAGAATCCAACAAAGACTCATTCAAGAAATCAATTAGCCCATTAAAAATTGAAGCCGAGCTATCAATGTCCATGCTTCCCTTACCAAATAAAAGGAAAACATAAATTAGACATATGCACTTAGAAAGACACTTTAAGCCAAACTTCCATAATTTGGTACCTACAATTTTAAGGAAACCACTATTTTAATTAGCTTTAATGCCCAAAGTCATTGGATGAACAAGCCTATTGCATTGTATTTTAAAAATTATATTTGAAGAATGCAAGGTTTTCACTATCTTATCATGGCTATAGTATAATGACAAATAAACTTGATGTCCCTCAAATATCCATTTCAAAATCTTCAACACTATCCTTTTGAAAGCTTTTTACCTATTCAAAAGGATTTTTTATTGATTTCTTCATCATGTTTCCTTACTATTAGGTTTTGCATTCTAACAATTACACTATCAAGAAACTAATGCTAAATTGCAAAGCATTGATGCTTATAACCTTTCGGTACTTTAAAATGTGAAACCTACAGGTACAGAAGATTCAGATAGCACATTTTAAATATATTTGTCATGGACTTCAAGGTTAAGGCAAATAGAGAGGAGACATTATATAGGTTTTGAACTTTTATGGGTCGTCTAAATGGAACGAAATTTTTTATATGGAGGTAAGATTTTACCATTTAAGAAAGACACATGAACAATAGTAAAAATCCCAAAAATAGGAATGCGGGAGTTGAATAGAATAAAAAGTATTAAAATACCCAAAATAGGAAAAATAAAAAAATAAGAGTCTTAAAATACCCAATTTTCAAACGTTGATTAGAAAAGTAGTGAAAGCCTCTAAGAACTAACAAAGAAAATACACTGCAAATAAAAAATAAAATACAGATTTTAGGGAAGAAGGCAGGGGGTCATGTGGAGCATTAGGAAACAAGAATGACATACCAGGCAAATATAATGGAAAAAAAATGAAGACATGAGGAGGCAGGAAGAGAGGGAAGGTGATTGAGTTGAATCCATACATATCAACTAGTGGAAATTACACAAACTTAAAGTGAGTTTGTTTTAATTGTAGCAATAAAAATTAAGCTCCCCCAAGCTGCACCTTTTAGTGATGGAAAATGATGTGTGGAAAATCAAATATGAGAAGCTTGGACACAATTTGCATTTGGAGGAAAGAAGGGTGAGATTAGAGATATGCACATGTAAAAGCCATGTGCAGTTAAATGCTAAAACTCAGTAACAATATAAAGAAATAACCATGCTAAGAAGACCAAACTATTGATCCAATTCCCTCCACACCAGTAGAAGTCATCACAGAGAGTGCGAGTCTGCCATGAATTACTCATGACCATGATTTCCATACAATCTAAGGCATCCTTATCAAGAACCGGTCCTTCCTCCCACTAAATGCATTTGTTGACTTGGTCTTGCAACAGTGCAACCTCTTGGGTCTCAAAAATGCAGGTTTGAACCATGAGAGGTTTCCAAGCTCTCACAACGTTTTTGGCCAACTAACAAGGCCAACCAATATAGTTGAACCTTCTTCTCTTCAGGCTCTGCAAAACCTAGGCGGGTGCACCTATGTGTATGTTGCAGATTTAAGATGTATTTCCTAGTGAAACAATCTATCCACAATGAAAAAGGGAAGTGGACAGATAAAATTACTACAACTACTTCTACTCCTATTGCACAAATGAAAGGTTTTTGAATAAATTGTTTGATATTGATTTGTATCTTTGGGTTGTGGCAGATCAATGCCTTCTATCCACATGGGCAATGGAGTCAAAAATGATATGTGTTTCCTCTTATTGGCTTAACTCTAGTTGTTAGGCACTCTAAAAATTCTATGGGTGGCATCAAACTTTACTAAGTCTATGACTTGCATAAACAGTGCAGGAATGTTTCTCTATCAGGTTCTTCTTCAACTATCCAAAAGAAATCTCAAAACCATTGTGATTTATTAAGAGAATTTAATTCTGGCTTGCAGTCACCAATTAATCAAATCACACAAAATGGAATATATTTTGATAAATCAAGGAATATGCTTGATAAAATGATTTAAATGATTAAAATACCTCAAGTTGGAGACAACCAAAATAAAGAGTATAAATGGATGCAACACAACAACTGAACACCAAAAAGAAATTCACCAGTTTAAAACATGTGTTCATTGTTTCTGCTTCAAGAAAATTTTGTACATTATTTCCATCCCAGTCCCTTCTCGGGAAAACTCTAACTCCTACAATCTAACTACTACCTACTATCTCCTCCTTTTCTTACCTGATTTTTCAAATCATTTATACATCATATCTGAAGAGTCACGACCCTACACTGTTCTGGTAAAACTGTTTGAAATTCTACAACAAAGATTTAAAATATTTAATTATGTTGCCTCTCAGCAAATTAAATATTTTTACAATAGTCGAGCTTTTATTTTTTCCCTTAATACTTTCTCCTCTTTTTCCCACATGTGTTTTACCTTTACTGCCATTTAATAATTTTCCTTCGTAGCCTTTTTATTATCCTTACCGCTCAACAACAATCAACTTTTGACTGGCCCTTATATCTTATCTCCCTATGGTTTTCCTATCACCACACTACCGCGGGCTTGACCTTTATCACTGGCGGTATGGCAGTTCTAAACATTCACTGTTACCCTCAGTACCACATCCGCTATTAGCTAACCCTTTACCGCATTACCACGGCCACTGGTTTGACTGCCAGCGGTACTGCGGTATTAACTGCTTTGCAAACTGTCGCCTCACTGCTTCCATCACCCTTCGCCATCTGCTAACCGTTACTGCACTACCACAGTCACCTTGTGAACCAGTGGCGGTATCGCGGTCTGACCATCACAGTCTTTCCTTCCCTCCACCACTCTACCGTGGTCTCTGACTTGACCATTAGTGGTAACGCAGTGACTGTTTACTGCTCGTCCTTAACCGTCACTTGTTGCATCTTTGTCCATTGCAGTCACCGCGGTGTGCCTCCTAACCGTCGACAGTACAGCGGTGTGAATGATCCTGACTGCTACGTTCACCGTTTGTTGCTTACCAACCGGCCATCGTGCTACCTCACTATTAACTACCTGTCTCCATCGACCTCTAGCTGCTTAGCATGTCGGTTATCTCACTGCCACCGCGATACCACGCTCAATGAATTGACCGTGCGCAGTGTGGCGGTAAACACATAGTGCTTGTTCCTTAGCCGCCACCGCTATACTGCGAGCCCATTGTGGGAGGCCGTTGTAAAGCGGTAAGTGATATAAAAATGAATATAAAGGCATCGGTAAAGGTTATAAGCATATTTTAAAAGGTAGTGAATGATTTTTTTTGAAAAGATAGGAAAATGAGAGGTTTAAAATGGGAAAATTGCTTAGGTTTCTGATGAAATTTTGGGTTCTAACACAACCAAAACATCGGAAACCCACATCAAATTTCTCAAAATCCTACTAACAAAATGAAAACCAAAACTAAATTTGTTTTACCTACAGTAGATTCCAAAAGGTAGGTACTCTGTAATTGTGATTCCCAAATTCCCTTCCATTCCTATGTAAAAACAGGAAAATCACTTACAGCAGAGCTCTTCGCAACCTTGAGGAAAGAAATGCATTTGAAATGGATTTTGAAGCTCAAATGTAAACCCTTGCAGTTTTTCTGAGCAAGTTCAGTAGAGGAAAACATGCCATTTTCTTGGGCGCTTTCCATTTCAAACTATAATGACGACTTTACTAATGGAATCAGGAAAATCATCGTCATTGTTCAAAAATTTTGAGTCAATTACATTTCACATAATTCATTTTGGACATTTGTTTTGTTAAATATTTTACATATTACTTTAAGTGTATACAAATATTTGTAAATAGAAAATAAAATTGAATTCTTATTTGTTAAAATCAAAATTATTAATAACTTGTTAAGGAAGAGGTGTTGCCTATAGTACCTTCTAAGGAACTAACAATCCAAAAGTATTTTTATGTACACAAAAAAATTGTCGCTTCAGCATAAAAATTAATATAATAAATATAAATAAAATATAATTAATATATTATATATATTTAATATAATAGTAATAAGATTAAATTATATATAATATAATTATATATATTATTATTTTTAATAGTATATATAGGTTATATTATTATTATACATTGTATTCTATCATAAAAATATAAAATTATTGTTATTAATAATTAATATATTTTTATATAGAACAAATTAAATTAATATATAAAAATATGATAGTTTAATTGATCTTTGGAGAGATTAGAAAAAATAAAGAGGGATAGAGGGGAGATAATTCTATATATATAGAGAGAAGAATATATACTAACACTTGCACCTAAAGGAGGTTCAAGGATTGCGTTGATAGAAAACTATATGTATGTTAATATGTTAGAGAGTATGTGTTTGTGCATGGATGTGCTACAAATTCTAGTTGCATGTGACTAGCTTAACCAATTAATAATAAGTGATAAATAATGGAATGAAATAAATTTATATAAATCTAAATTAGGGCTCCCTAACATGCTTCCTCACTGACCCCATCATGGTGAACTATTGGAATAACACTATTGATTCTTGACTCCTTAAATGATCTATTCAAATGGATTGAAATAATTGATAATATATATGTATTATATGTACCATAAATCTTATTGAATCATTGGTAGAACTATATGTTATCTGACATGATTGCAGGACTGAATTATTTGTGTGACTAATTTTTTGGTCATTTTTATTTGTGAAATATTAATTTTTTTTATAAAACATGTGAAGACCTTAAGACTGCATTGAGAAGCAATGCCTTCCATGCAATAGGTATTTTTGGTGCACCAGGAAACCTAGGCAGCCCAATGGCCCACTTAGGTAGGGGTTCCATGAGGGGGCTTAAGCTCTATGAATTAAGATTAAATTTGAAAGAAAAAAGAATAGAGGAGAAATAGTCATTTATTTAGTCATTTTTATTTCTCTGATATTAGTCATTTATTTAGTCATTTAGTTGTGATTTTACTCAATGGCCAGATTAGTCACTTATGATGATCAAATTAGTCATTTATTTGTCAAATTCTATTAGTGTTATTCACATGACTAAAATTTTTAGTCACGTAGTCATTTATTTGCCAAATTGTACTAGTGAATCATGCATAAAATAGGACACATCATAAATAGAATCATCTCATATATATCATAAAAAATGTACAACTATCATAGTACACAATCAGATCAAGTGTACCCATCAAAATACATGATACAATAGGGGCAATAACAATCGGAGCCCATGAATCAAAAAGTGGATGACTACCTATGATCTAGGACTAGCCCTACTGGCTATGCCCCTCCCCCTCTGGTCCCTCTCTATGATCCTCAGGAGGCCTCATCCTTGTCTATTGTGAGAAGTCTGGTACCTAGTTTCCTGGTGGCACTGCCTGCCTGTAATGAACTTTGTAATACTCAACCTCTCTAACCACCTCTCGGTATGCCTGAATAGAAATCAATCGGCCCTGGGATGATGAGGCTATGCTCTCAAGCTGTCGGCGCTGACCAATCTCTTGATCCCTCTCAAAACGAGCCTGGTCCCTCTCAGTAGTAACTATCAAAACCTTCTGCCGAACCTGATCTCTCTCATCTGTCAAAATCTGTATCTGACCCTATAGCTATTGGATCAGTGCATCTCTATGATCCAGCTTCCTTGGTGGCTATTTTTGTGGGACCTCTTTGTCCCCATCTCTATCCTAATCATCTCGAGGAGGAGTTTGATGGACCTCTACTCTTGGTGGTGTAGGTGCCCATGGTGGTGTGCATTGTGCATGATCTTTGGATGGTGTCTGATGTGGAGGTGGTCCACCTCCTCCCCTATTTTTGTCCCCATCCCTATCACCATCACCCCTAACTCCCTATCCTTGCCCCCTGCCAGCTGACCTACCTCTCGGTCTCTGTCATGGGAGTACCACACCTGGAACTATCAATCTTAGAGGATGCCTAAACCAATCCCGGTATGCCTGAGTAACCCCTGCATCTGCTAGCCCCTGATCATATGGCCATGGCCTAGCTACTAACTGTCTAAAGGAGGCAACTACCTCAAGTGTTGGGATGGGTTGGCCCCATGCTATCTCTCTCGTAATACGATCGAACAATGTAACATACTGGTTGTCAGGCCTATCCTAAATATCACCAAATTGATGGGCCACTCTATCTGGGAGATAACACTCTATCATCGTGTGCTCCCTGCCCTACATTAGTTTGTCTTTTCAGGCGAAGAATAATTACCAAGATCATCATACCATGGGCCTATGTCCAGCCAAGGCCTCCAAATGAATACTATCATCGCATTGATGACCCATCACCAATGGGAAATGCCACCTGTACTTGTGTGAGTGAATGTAATCTAGGCTCCACCATACTGCCAAGCAACATGATCATCTATATCCAAGGCGATAGGTGTAACCTATAGATAGAGTACTAAAATCCACTCCCATTTCCAAATGTGTAGTAGTGTGACCCCGGCCCCGATGGCCCTACTATCAAGGTAAGAAAACTCATGAAGATCCCTGTATAGTGAGGCCAACATCACTGGACCACAAGTAAAACACTCTCCTCAAACAATCATCTACTCCCAAGCTAGTCCATATCCTGGACTAAAATATCAACCCCCTCAATCCGGTTCCACAAGACCTGATATAATGGCAACCATAATCAATCTGTAGGTGGGAACTACGCCCTAGTATCTCTCCAAGTCAATCTTCCCATCAGAAAAAATGATCTCATATAGCCTCATAACCTTAAAACATGCATTTGTCCCAACATCTGCATCATAAATGACCCTCTCACTATGAATGGGTAAATGTAGGATGGGCTAGACATCCTTGAGTGTAACGGTGGCCTCGCCGATGGGAAGGTGGAAGGAGGTCTCACTATGTCATTGCTCCACCAGGGCTTTCATCATCCCCAAGTGAGTTTGAATAGGATGAACATACACAACAAACCAAAGACCAAGGGCACCAAGCTACTCCTGAAAAAACACATGCATACCCTCCAGTCTCTGCAATACTGGGCATCTGTGCTCCCTCGAGTGAAGTATCTCAAGGTCCTCTTGCATGAGAAAAGTCACCACGTCAAATTTTAAAAAAATAAGACCCTCAAACTGAGTTTTCGTTGGCCAAACTACAATTGTAGCACAGTTTGCAAACTATAAATTGCGTTGCGACGACATAGTTTGACTGCACCCTGGAACCCTAAACTCTAAATAGGTTCGTCGCGACGCTATTCGCACCTGCGACTCTCTTTGGCTGAAAACCCTACTTTCTAAACTTGGCTGCGGCGGTCCTCTATGCATATGTGGCACACTTTGAGGCTATGCGACCCCAATTTGGCACTTGCAACAATGCAATATTGCGTCGCTTGACCTTAACCTAGTTTTGACCCTATTAAATGCATGAAAAAATGATAAAATTGAAAGTCGAGATAGGGGTACATACCACGGGTCCTACATCGGTTGACTACCGGTGCACTCGTACCCTCTCTAACATGTGTCAGGTAAGCTATCATTGTGCCATCTCGATGAAGACTTGGAGCTCGGGTTGCAAGAATTTTCAAAGGCTAAGTGTGAAAGTGATGTGAAAGTGACCCCTCAAAGTTTATTTAAGCCTGAAAATTAGGGTTTTTTTGACCTAATGTGACCATCTAGCTAGGGTTTTCGTCCCCTAGTCTCATTTTTTCCCAATCAAGGGCCATTTTGTATCTTTTTGGTGTTTTAACACATTTTTTGCCATCCTGGGGCATTTTTGGACCTATCAGGCACCTTGTCCTATTTTTTCGCGAGATCACCCAAAAATCCAAATTTTCATTTGATCTCTCGAGGGGGCAATATACCAGCATAATCTTGCTCACTGCCCAAGGCAATAGTGGGAATTCTAAAAATCAAGAAATTTTTTGAACTTTGATCACAACAATTTATTCTTTGAACTAACGCAACAAGTGCATTGCTTCAAAGAGGGGCAAAATGTAGACATGGAAAATTTACCAACACACTTGATCTTAACTACTAACTTCGTTTCATCCTAAATCATCTTCTCATCTTTTCATCACTTTTCATCTCTTAATTAAATAAATCATTATTTATCTAATTAAGTCATTCTTCCCTGTTGATTAAATTAATCAATTTAATTTAGTTAACCCTAAGTCTCTATTTATTTAAATAATTCATTTTATTTAAATTAAATCTCTAAATTCCTCCTATTAAATTGAATAAATTAAACCTTATTTATCTAACATCCCCCTTTAGTTAAATAAATCAAATCATTTATTTAATTAAATCTTTCTTCTCAATTTTTAATTTAAATCAACTCATAAATCTAAGTCAAAATGGTCACATCACCTAACCTCTCATTAAATTAATTAACCTTTGATTAATTTAATCCTAATCCATGTCACATCCTCTAGAGAATGCAACTTGCACAATAAATCATTTATTTTGATTTATTAAATACCTATTTTCTCTCAACATGGTATAAAAGGGGAATATTCTTCCAAATTTGATAATCCCTCAAAGTGGATTTGTACATCCAACAAAGCATTCACTCCCCTCTTACATGTCCTTGTGCATTCAACCAAGTGGCATTTAAGTCATTTTTTATTCCCTATTCAACAAGTCATTTCACAAATTTGAAATCCATCTAATTAACATTTATTGGCTCATTCATCAAAATGTGCACAACCTTCACCCATTCACATCTTGACAAGTGGCACTTGGCCATTGGATGGTGAATGATCCCACATTCATCCATTTAGCCTCTTCTCTTCTCAAACTCATCTATAAATCAGAGGCTCTTCTCCTCAATAATCATCCAAATTTGAGAGTAAAGTTATTATCTTCACATTGAGAGCAATTTCATACATTTTCTTGAGAATTTTCCATCACCATAGCTAGGTTATTGAAGGTTTTTTCAAGAAATAATCTTGTTCTTCATCAACAAAGTGGATCAATCTCCATCAAATCATCAATCTTACAAAGGAGTTGGGAAAGCACCAATTTCTACACAGAATTACCACCAATTCCCCCATGGGATTAAGTGTTTTCATTGCTTGAATATAATTTGATTTAGTTTCTTGTTTAGTTCTTCATTTCATTTCTATCTTTGGGAATCGTAGATGAATTTCATGGGGAATCCTTGTTCTTACTTGCATTTGAATCTAATCATGAGATTGTTTTCTATGTTTGTGCAGGTATAAGATTGGGGTTCACACCAATGACAAGGGATTATGAGATGGAATGAAAATAGAGACAAATGGATGGATTGGTAAAGATGGGGAGATAGAAATATGCTAGGATGGATAGATAGAGAGATAAGGATTTGGAAAGATGGAATGGATAAATGGATGGGGAGATAAGGGTGAAAAGATGGAAAAGGACTAGTGGATGGGTAGATAAGAAGATACGGATTTGGAAGATGTAAGGGATTATTGGATGGATGGATGGATGGATGGGGAGATGAAAAGGGATCAATGGATGGATGAATTTTATGTCCAAGGACTATGTCACAAAAGAAGTAAATTCCCCACTCTAGGTATGTCATGTGCAATTATGCAAGAGTGATGGCAGATAGTAGGATAGGTGAATAAGGGAGTGAGACAGATAAAGATAGGATGCACAAATAAGGAAGGGAGATTGTTGGTAGCATGAAGAGTGGTCAAGGAAGGTTGACAAAGAGGTTAAATAATATGATAGTGTATGGATGAGGGGGAATGTATGCCAAGAGGTGTCCAAATCATGTATATATGTTTGCCCCTATCTATATCAAGATCGCAAGGAGTATGGAGGGATTGGAGATAAATGGGAGATGATGGGTAGGATAGGTGCATAAGTTTGATGGAGGAGATGGATGAAGGGAATGCATAGCATAGGGTTGCCCCCAAGTGTGGAAATAAAATGTATGGGGTATTTACGCATGATGCCCATTTTCCAAATTTTCATCATGGTACTTATCCAGGGTGCTTGTTTGCCAATTTTTCACCATTGGACGAATTATTTCTCTTTACTATTTTATTATTTTTATTTTTTTGGATTTTTGGATTTTCTAGATAGTATGTGGATGGAGATGGATAGGAATAGGGATGTGGATAAATGGATGGATATACATGCAACAAGGAGATGGATGAAGGAATCAAGCATCAAGTTCCATATGAGGTAATAAGACCCCATGACTATCAAATGTTGGTACAACCATATTAGAATAGATGGATTAAAGGGATTTGATGGGGTAGATATGTAGGATAACGGATGGGATGTTAGAGAGTGTATGGATGGAATGATGGAGTGGATGTGTGATGGGGGAATGCGTTCAGGACCAACATTGGCACATGTGGTGATGGATGTTAAAGTATAGGAGGATGAATGGATGGAGAGTGTGGGGATAATGGAGGACTTGGGATAGTGAATTTTGGGACATAAGGACCCAAAATAGTTTTAGGAGATGGAGGATGTGAATTTTTATCTTTTTTATTAGCAACTTTGGATGTTGTTACCGATTTTTCATTTGAATGCAATACATATTTTTTCTTTGGGATCCATATGGTTTTGATTTTTTCTTTAGTGAGCCTTTGTGGCCTGTGGGTTTGAATTGGCTTTTGGATTTGATTTTTCTTCTCTTCAACATGTCTTTTAAAGGGGACATGAGGAGCTTTAGATTCATGCATTTTTAATTTGGCATCCAAAGTGCTTTTAATAATAATGGGACAAATATGAGTAGATAGACGATGCAAAGGAGACATGGATGGCATGACAGAGGTGGGATTTTGATGATGTATGGGTGGAGGATGTGAGATAGCATGCATGGAGGGGTGCCTTTGTTGATCCTAATTAGGGGTTATGAATGTAGGATTTTTATGAGATGTGCTAGAGATTGGTGATGGATGGATGAGAGGATGAAGAGGATAAGATGGAGGAGATGATTCTAGGATATAAGGGCCCAAAATGGATGTTGTATATGGTGGATGTGTGAGGGTGAATGGAGGGACTTTAGGACCCAAAATAGATGCAGTAGATGGAGGATGAGCGATGGTAGATGGGGGGACATAAGGACCTAATATGGACTTGGAGGAGGAAGGAGGAAGATGGACGGTTGTTTTGTGGTAGTATGATGGAGGAGGGGGGATGGAGACAAATGGTTTAGTGGAGCAATGGGAAGTGCCTCTTATTCCTTTATAAGGGGATCATTGAGGATGTACAGAGGTTGACCAACATTTTTGGATTTTGGGTCTTGGGAGAGATATCCAATACCTTGTGTGCTTGGATGTTCCTTGACTTGGATGGGCTCGAACATACCTTGCTCATGAAGGCTTGAACCTTTTCCTTGATAGTTCATGATATTGAGCATGTGATCTATGGTTGAATGCTTATTATTTTGGAAGAAATATGTGATTCCATTAACAGGTGGAGGAGGTAGGGTGGTGCATATTCTTTGTTCTTCTGCAAGAAAACCACCATGGATGAGTGTAATGTTACCAAGGTGATATAAAAGTGGTGTTGGGATGGTAGGGCTAGGTGTCGATGGAGGATCATGAGATGGAAACATCTTGGTCTAGAGGATCGAGTGATAAGGGATTAGGTGATGTTATAGGATTTGGATTGGTGGCAGTGGGGGATAAGATATCATGTGATGGAGCAAGTGGATCCTGGATGCAAGGGGTATCATGGGATGGAATGAATGAGCTAGTGTGGTCTTGAGATGGGGTGGATGGGATGGTAGGATCTTGAGGTAGAGAAGGGGATATATTGGTATGCTTTGGATCAAGCTTTTGGAATGACTCATCTTGTGTGGGAGGTATGATTTAGTGGTTCTAGGAGTAGAAGCTGGGGATTCAATGGATTCATTGGTTTTATGGTTTCAATAGTTTTGATGGTGTTAGGAGTGGTAAGAGGGGTGATAGGTGTGGGATGGAGAAGGGGATCATCACAAATAACTATACATGATAGAGTGGGATGACATGGTTCTGTGACATCTAGATGTGGATTTTGAGATGCCTCATTTGTTATGAGTCCTTGGACAACATTTGGCATGGGATCTTGGGGAATTGTAGGTTTAGGTGGGGTGATGGGAATTGATGAAGGATTATATATGAGTGGAGGACTAGGATTAGGGATTGGTGGATTAGGATTAGATGAGTGGATTAGATTGGATGGTAGACTAGGAGTAGGTGAAGGATTAAGTTTGGTGGGTGGATCAAGATTAGATGGAGGATTGAAGTAGGGTGAATTGAAAGGAGGATTAATATATAATGGAATGGGAGGTGGAGTGATATAGGAGGATGGGGATGGTGAACTAATATAGGAGGATTTGGATACTATATTAGGTTGGGAAGATTGGGAAGATTGGGATGGTGGATTAAAATAAGAGGGTGTGGAGGTTGGGTTAGGATGGGAAGATTGATATGGTGGATTAGGATAAGGGGACTTGGGTGAAAAATTAGCATAGGGGAACATGGATGGAGGATTAGGATAGCAATATGTGGATTTTGGATTATTAAGGTGTGGATATTGGGATGGTGGATTCATATAGGAGGATGTGGATGTTGGATAGGAGAGAGATGTAGAGGGAGGACATGATGAATATGTGGATGGTGAGGATACTGGACATCCCTTGTCAAGGGAAGAATAAGAACTATTATTAGATGTGGATAAAGACACAAGGGTATAGCTTTGAGGAGTGGTTGGATTTTGGGAGGCAATTGGAAAAAGCTTGCTAGTAGCGATAGCATCAAGGGGATCTACATTATACTCATCTTGATCAAAAAGAATTTTGTTATCGTCATCAATGTAGTTGGGATTCCCCTTGAATACTATTATTGGTTTCATGGAAGGAGGATAAGGATTCATGATATTAGATGGAATGGATACAGATCAAAAAGATGGGAATAAATGATTAGAAGGAAAGAATAGGTGATGAAAAGATAAATAGGATGGATTGGATGAAGTGGAAGACGAGATATGAATATTTGTTTCGATATCAAAAGATCTTGGATATAGATGGACTAAAGTTCAAATTGGGATTTAGGTTAAGCTCATATTTGGATTGGATTGAAGCTCAGACTCAGACTGGATTAAATCTTAGATTCATATTGGATTCAGGCTCAGATTCAGATGGGATTGAAGCTCAGATTAGGATGATCATAGGATGTGATGAGATGTGATAGGATTGATGAGATAGATTTGGATGATTGATCAGATAAAAAGATGAAAAGGATTCTAAACCCCATTCAGAGATTTGACTGAGATGACATAAGGTGCTGATGATCAGATTGGATTGTGAAAAGGATAAATACAACACTGAATCTACCTCAAGTTGGAAGTAGATTAATTGGGTCATAATAATGATTAACTAACTCAAGAAAGATGACAACCTTGAGCAAATGAAAATGATAATGATCGGGATTAGACACCTAATCCAACTTGGATAAAAACCTCATAAACAAAGTCTAGGGGATTCAGATTGATGAAATGATGATGGATATGGGATCTAAGGATTTTCTAAGATACTCCTAGGTGATTTGATTGATGGAATGATGAGATTTATAGAATGAATACAAAAAAAAATGATGATTACAAGAATATGGATGGTGATAAATTTTTTTCGATTGTGGAAAACGACATAAAGAATGATAGGCTTTCAATGGCCAAAAGGATTCACTTTTTGGAATTTGTATGGGAAGCAAGTTCACCTCTAGAGGTTTCAAAGTTGCTTATCAAGGTTGCAAGGTTGCCTATGAAGGTTGCAAGGTCACCTATGAAGGTTGCAAGATCGCCCTTGTATTAGGTGACAACATAAATAGGAAAAATGATCCAAAATGGAAAATTGACCTATTTGGGAGAGAAATTTCACCCAAGAAGGTTTCAAACTCACCTATGAAGGTTTCAAGGTTGCCTACGAAGGTTGCAAGGTTGCTTATGAAGGTTGCAAAGTCGCCCCTATACTAGGTGACACCATAAATAGGTAAAATCACCTAAAAATGGAAAATTCACCTATCTAAGAAAGAAAATTAGCCCAAGAAGGTTGAAAACTCGCCTATGAAGCAAGAAAAATCACCCAAGAGGCAAGCAAACTCACCCAAGAAGCTAGCAAACTCTCCCAAGAAGCTGACAAGTTAACCCAAATAGCTAAAGACACTAAGGAACAAGTAGATAAGATTGTGAGGATCACCTAATGGGATGAAAAATTCCCCTAAATGGATTTGAATGGGAACTCAGATGAAGAATTGGACAAAAAATGGCCAAATAGACACCAAAACAAACCCGAACGGGGCCACGAACAAAGAAAGGGATAGCAAACAAAAATAACAGATTTACCTAAATGGATCTAGATGGGGACTCAGATGGAGGATAGGACCACTAATGGAAAAATAGATTCGCCTAAACGGATCTGAATAGGGACTTAGATAGAGAACAGGACAAAAAATGACTAAACAAGCACCAAAATGGACCCGAACGAGGTCCCAAATGGAGAAAAAGAACCAGGTTCACCCCTATACTAAGAATATTTGCCCAAGAAGGCATAAAAATCACCCAAGAAGGAAGAAAACTCACCCAAGAAGCAAGAAAATTGACCCAAGAGGCAAGAAAACTCGCCCAAGAAGCAATCAAACTCGCCCAAGAGGCTGAAAAGTTCGCCCAAACAGTTGAAGAAATTGAAGAACAGGTAGATGAGACTATGAGGACCACCTAATGGGATGAAAAATTCCCTTAAATGGATTCAAACAGGGACTCAGATGAAGAACGAGACAAAAAATGGTTAAACGGACACCAAAACAGACCCAAATAAGGCCTCGAACGAAGAACGAGATTGCAAACGGAAAGAATGGATTCACCTAAATGGATCCAAATGGGGATTCAAATGGAGGATAGGACCACCAATGGAAAAACTGGTTTGCCTAAATGGATCTGAATAGGGACTCAGATAGAGAACGAGACAAAAAATGGCTAAACGGGCACCAAAACGGAACCAAACGAGGTCCCGAATGGAGAACAAGCGGTAGGTTCACCCTTGTACTAAGAAAATTCACCCAAGAAGGTAGAAAACTCACCCAAGAAGGAAGAAAAACATCACCCAAGAAGCAAGAAAACTCGCCCAAGAGGCAAGCAAACTCACCGAAGAAGCAATCAAACTCACCCAAGAGGCCGACAAGTTCACCCAAATAGTTGAAGAGAATGAAGAATAGGAAGATGAGACTGTGAGGATCACCTAATGGGATGATAACTTCCCCTAAATGGATTTTAACATGGACTGAGATGAAGAATGGACTAGAAAATGGCCTAAAAAAATCTAGAAAGGGACTCAAATGGAGGATAGGACCACCAATGGACAAACAGATTCACCTAAATGGATCTGAACGGGGACTCAGATGAATAATGGGACAGAAAACAGCCAAATAGACACCAAAATGGGCTCGAACGAGATCCTGAATGGAGAAGAAGAGGCGGTTTACCCCTATACTAATAAAATTAGCCCAACTAATGAGAAACTTCACCTTTATACAAGGAGCAGGCGAATTTTCTAAGGGGGATGATAGAAAGGACTAGAACGATGAAGCAGAATCACCCCCGTGAGAAGAAAATTCATGCAACAAGCTAAAAAAAATTCCCAACATGATGGATAATTCACCTATTCTTTGGGGATGGAAAAATTTGATGATTGAAAAACTCATCTAAGGGATGGAAAAACTCACCTATTCCAGAGAACGGGGAAAAAATGAGGTCACCTAAGAAAAAAACTGACAGGAAAATTTGTCTAAACAGATGACCTAGACTGAACTAAGAAGCAGAATCGCCTATAAAGTGTGGAAAAAAATGAAAAGAACGAAAAATAGGAGACAAAAGGATAGGCTGACTCAATTGAAAGTAACATCACTGGTATCACACAAAGAAGACACACTAGGCAACACAATCCTAAAATTAGTGATATGGGTTTGAAAACTTGATGTAGGCCCACCACCTTGAGTAGACAACCCAAGGTCAATACTTCATGATTCTAGGGTGGTTCTCTGGAGCAACCTTTCTCATGACGGAAAATAGCTAGCATTCCAATGGTACAGGGTCGTCAACGAATGGCACAGGCTCACCTTCATGCTCTCACTCAATGACTATTGTAGCCCACCATGAGGATTCCTATCTCACCCTAAGGGAGTATGTGGTGAGTAACTTCGGTGTACGATCCACATCCCTTGCACTACACCAAGATGTGGCTGAAAAATGAGTCTCTATCTAGGCTATAAAAGGCTATCTTGGGTGTCCTCGATATACATAAGGTATGTGAGGCACAACCATGAACACTAGCCCATCACAAGAATGAGTCAGGCGCCCCGACAAGGTACTGGAAACTCGGACCAACTCTGCATGTCTTATCTAGGTATCACCCTAGCTTCGATGCTTCACTAAACATGACTTGACTGGATTGGGGTAAAATTTAGCTCTCGCCCCTTTATATACCCTGCTAGTAATATCTGGTTAGAATTTTGGCCCAGATGCTGAAATCTTAGGTAGGTCCCGCTAAAGGAAGAAGATACTAGATGTTTCGATTGGTCGCCAGGCTCGTACATAGCACAAGGGGAGAGCTTAGATGCACTAGTACCTGCTAGGTGGACTCGATGGGACTAGAGTGAAATATGATTTCTCTGCACCCAAGAACACCAAGTGGCGCAAGGGGATTGGATATGTCAACAATCCACTCACAAGCATGAAAAACAAGTTAATTAACCGTTTAATTAAAGCTATGTGTGCCTAGCTAGTGTGAAAAAATAATAGATAGAATACCTAAAGCTTTTGGACCGATTGTTTGGCAGAAGATGTGCTAGCAGTTTGCAACCACCGATCTTGGACGAATGAAGAAAAGTTGCACAAATTGTTAAGAGAAAGTGAGGACACTCACAAAAAGATGAGTTAGTGGATTAGTACCTGAAAATGGAACCAAAATGATGTTTGAAATTGGAAATTCAGGCCTCGGATTTACCTCAGATTAGCCTTTGTATGAGGTAAATTCGCCCTTCTAGGTGAGAAATTTTTCCCTTGTAAGTTGCAAAATCGCTCATTCTCACCAATCAAATTCACCTATTATGAATACCAAGACAAGGTCAACCCTGATTGCAACCTAGCCTATCTAGAGAAGCAAATTCGCCCCTATTTGCAATCTAGCATGTCTAGAGAAGCAAATTTGCCCCTGTAGGTGAGAAAATTTTCCCCTCTTGGAAAGTTCGCCTGTCTGATTAGGAAAATTCACCCCAGTAAGGGGAAAGTTTTCTTGTTAAGGTAGTTTCACCTCTGTAACTAAGTTTTGAACTTCCAAAACTCAAACAACATAAAATGTGAAAAGAGAAACCCATGGCGTGGGTCCCACCGAGCATGCCTAAAATGTGTGCAGTGAAAATCCCCTATTCTAGAATGAAAAACAAAATGAATACAAGACAAAGGAAACACAACAACACCTCAATATTGGCCTAGTTGAACTTGAAAAAAATGAAAGAACAAAGAGAGTGATATACCTTGTCCAAGCTGATTGGTTGGTTGGCCTTGTAGATTGTTTGATTTTTGTGCTTCTAGATTGATTTTGACAACATAACGACTCTTTTTTGCTTGATTTGGATGCAAGGATGGGTATGGATGCAAGCTGGTAGTGTGAGAGGAGAAGGCTTGGATTAATGTGATTGTGAATGTGGATGGTAGAGAGTGATAGATTGTGAATGAATGTGAATGATAGAGAATGAATACAAAAATGGCCAAGTCTTAGTCATTTAGCAAGGGAGAGATGAATGAATGACCAAGCTTCATTCTTGGGGGAAGATCAATGGTTGGGATCGAAGAGTTGACCAAAGGAATTAAAAATTCCTTTTTAATGTGCATAGAAGGATAAAAGGAATTTAATATTCCTTGGGAAAGGGAAAATGAATTTAATATTCCTTGGGGGATGAGAGGAATTAAAAATTCCTCAAAAGTACCTTGAGAAGACAAAAAGGAATTAAAAATTCCTTGGGAGATGGGGAAAGTTGACTAAGGGGGTTGATTAGACTAGTTGATGAAGGATTAAGGAAAGGTTAGGTGGCTAATGAGGATTAGGAGCCAACTTGCAAAAGTTGGAGGATGTGACACATCCTAATCATGGATTAGGAATGTGTCACATCCCTAATGATGAGATTAGGAGATGGATTAGGATTAAGTGACAATTATGGGGATGGGAGATCAAGGGAATTAAATAAGTGGATTATTTATTTAATTCTCTGAAAGAAAGGAATAAAGGGGTAAGGTATTTAATTATTTAACTAAATACCTTAGGGATATTAACTAAATAATAGTAATATTACTTAATTAATAAGGGTAGGAGGATATTTAGATGAAAATGGATAAATTTGAACAAATATAAGTGGTCAAATTTAGATGTCTACACTAACATTATTAATTTTGAGTGTGTGCCTAAAAGGTAGTCTATCCAACTTATGCAATGCTTCAAAATATAAACAATTGTCGAACAAATCTGATGAATTTTACTACTGAAATAAGTTTTGGAATGATTTCAAATTTGGCTACACTAAATGGATGATTTTAACTAGATGCATAAAATGGAAATTTTTGAAAATTAGCAGACTGGACGAGGGGGTTACTAGTAGATCTAGAAAGTGTAGAAAACCACAGAAAAAGCTAAAAAAAAAAGGTTTTAAGATGCCTTGAAGGACTCATTCGCCCAGGGATGAATGGGCCCCAGTATAGGGGTTTTTTAAATGAAAAATGTAATTTCAAAGTGATTATATGTGTTCTTTGTTCTAGGTTTTAGACTGGTATTTCTATAACAAAATTTTCTAGATTTTGATGTGTAAATGCAAGTAAAATTAATAACAAATGATGAACTATATGACACTTTTTGAAATGCAATTTTGACTCAATTTTTTAATGTAAATGATGTAAAGTACACTAATATGCAAACACTATGCAAAATCAATGTGATATTATGTAATTATTTTTTGAATTTTTAGATTTAAAATGAATGCAAAATGCAAGTTTACACCTAAAATGCAATGCAACTTTATGCCAGATTTAGAAAGCCTAAATGCAATGAATTGATGCAAATCATAGATCTAGGGTTTCAATGCACTCCAAATCAAAAATTAGAATGTTCAAAACTCAGGTTCACCAAAATGAAACATACAAAAAATGGGGTAGGGTTCAAACACATGGTTTTATACTACATTTGGTATATTTCACCAAACTTACTATAAATAGAATGGGAAAAGTGGGGTGAATGAAGCTAACTATTCTTATATTTCATTCAAGAAATGAGATACCTTAATTCAAAATCCACTTTCAACCCTTAGGTTAGTGAACTCTTTGAGTAATTTTGCAATTTCCCTTTTTGTGTTAGGATGGGGGTCCTGATTAAATAATAGTTTGGGGAGAAAGATTAAAAATAGAAAATCAAACCCAAAATGCAATCTTCAACTTGGATCTAATAGATTAAACTCAATACTAATGGAACCGGAAATCAAATTGTAGATCAAATAGAGGTAAGATGATGTGTACTAGTCACCAAAAGTGCTCTGTTGAAGCTGAATTGGGACTTATTCGCCCAGGGGTGAATGGGTCTTGGTTTTGGGATTGTCTCCAACTTTTGGGATCCTCTTCCATAGATCTAAATCCTTCAATTTTCCCAGGTTTTAGGTTCGAAAATCTAGAAATATTTTTTGTAATTAAGTTTTCGTGAGATGATAACTTTTATGATAACTTTTGCAACTTTGACAACTTCAATTTTATTCTTTAAGATATCTCCAAGATATATTCCACCTAAATATACAAACACAAATCAAGAGGGAATTTTTTTTTTTTTATGGTGAATGGGGGTTTGCCTTGGTCAAACCCTATTTTGGTAATTAAACCTTGTAATGAAATGAAATAGCGTGAAACAAAGATGAATGAACAACTCTATGTCACAACTCACCAAACTCTTGGATGAACCTTGGAATATAGATCTACAATTAGCATTAAATGGTTTCAATGGATGTCGATCTTGATGCTTGAATCTTTCTTTGAATATTTCACTTGAATGCTTGAATTAGATCTTGAACTCTACATCAACATATTAGCTCCAATAACATGCATGATGTAGGAATACTTTGATATGAAACTTGTATCTTGATTGCTACAATAATTATTCACTAAATATGCTCTTGAATGCCTTAAAATTCTCTTCAAAATTCTCTTGAATAACTTCCCTACTCTAGGTGAAAACATAGTGAAATGATCTTATATTTATAGGTATAACATAATCTAATATGTGAATATAGATTTGAAGATGTTAAAAATACCCCCAAAAAAATAATTTAAATTTAGGTCCTAGGTCTAAGTGAGGACCCATTCACCCATGGGTGAATGGGTCCTAGGTCACTCACATAGGACACACATTACTCAATGAGAAGTGTTATATTTAGGCATTAATGAATGTCAAGTTTCCTCTTTGGAAAATGTAAGTAATTAGGCTTGGATTTGAATTAAAGGGGTCAATTAAGGAAAATTAACCTCAATTAATTAGGGGAGCCCTAAATAAGTGTGAAAGTGTAAAGAGGTGCACTCTACAACACAAAAAATAAGGCACAATTAAGTCCATTTTGATTAATAAGGCCCTAAACTTAATGTGAATATGTAAAATACATATTACAATACTAAATTAAGGCATAGTTAAGTTTTTTTTAATATAAAAAGGGGTGAGAACTTTATTGAATATCAGAAAAGAGCATTACAACCAAAACCAAGAGAACAAGCGCTAGAAACAAAAGAAGCAATACAACAAGCACTGAAACAATATCAACTATCTTCTAGAATCCTTCGATCCTCCTTAATCAATGGATCCAAATCCTAACATAACTCAGGGGAAACCTGCATCCAATCCTCGATCTTCCAGCCACCATCATGCTTAGAAGCCCATTTGGCCAAGCAATTTGCAACTCGATTCCACTCCCTCAAGATATCAAAAAATGAAACATCCTCCATCCTAGAACTAACTTGAAGAACGCATTGAACCACCGAAGCTAACTGCCAATTAATATTAGAAATTTTCCTCTCATTCAAAAAATTAATCAAGATCTATGAGTCAGCTTCACAAATAACACTTTTCCATCCTAATGCAAGGGCCCGCTCCACAACATAAAGAATCACAAAAACCTCCATGAGATTAACAGTCTTCTCCCCCTCATGAATAGAAAAAATAAATATCACCGAACCCTCTTAGTCTCTGCCAACCCCACCAATTCCAATAGGCCTAGGATTTCCTCTAGAAGATCCATCAGTATTGATCTTCAAAACACTAGCTGAAGGAGGTAACCACCTCCCTATCCATTGCATTCTCTTGTTCCCCTGCTTGTATCTCTTGTAGCCACCAGAAGAAGAATGTATCCCCTAAATTCCCAATCTATCCACCAACTCAGCATCCCCTTTCCCTAGAGGAAAAACCAGTTCACTCTTAGCCACAACCGACCCCTGTATCATTCCTAACATACACATCCACACTTGTTGACCCATCAATTTCACACCAAAGAAGAAAAGTAGGTCCTACATACCACATATCCTACAAAAAGGAAGCCATAAAGGGGGGTCTTCCCATACTATCCTAGAACTCCACCAAAGAGGAAGGATGAACAAAAGGTTGCTTCCAAACCTCCCACCACAAATGCCAAAGTTTCACAACAAAGGGACAATGAAAGAAGAAGTGAGAGGAATCCTCCTCCTCTTTCTCATAGAGAACACAAACAAAAGGCCCCTAAAAACCACATTTATGAATGTTATCACATATCAAGCACCTATTCCATGCCATATTCTAGACAAAACAATTACATTTTGGCCACGAGAGCTTATTCCACACCATTTTCCACCAATGAACCTCCACCCTAGCCAAATTTTCAACCAATAACACCTAATAACCACAAGCAATAGAGTAAGTCCCCTTAGAATTATAGGCCCATGCAAGAATATCCTCTTCCAAAAGAGAGCTACAATGCCTACTGCAAAGAATCATGTGAAGCTTAGCACTTCCCTCCTCCATTCCCATATCCGGCCACTCCATGGGATCCTTCCAACGAACCCTCTCCAACTAACCATAAAAAGAGGACTTGAAATCACTCACCCTAGACCAACTAGCCACAACAAATATCTAGCACAAAGGAAGCAGGTGAGGAAACTGAGAAGTAATGGGAGGGAAACCATCCCAAGTTTGACAAAAAAAGAGCTTCATAACCTCATCTGCAAATCCAAAATAAACCATCCTTGATGAGCTTTTCACCCTTCTAAAGATTATTCCAGATCACCAAACCTTTCCCCTCAAGAGGGTATCTAGGGAGATCGTGTCAAGGAACTCTGGGAAAATACTTATGAGATAGAATCCTAGCCCACAACTGATCCTGCTCCACACACCATCTCCAGAATAGCTTAGCAGCAACAACCACTCCAAACAACATCTCCAGAATATCTTAGCAGCAAAAACCACTCCAAACAACATTGACTGTCGAAGACCCAGACCACCATATTACTTTGGACTACACACATCTTCCCACCTGACCATGCTCCACTTGGAAGACAATAAGCATCCAACCCATAAAAATTGCCTCTCAAGAGCATCCGGCTCCTTAAGAAACCCCATCAAAGCCACCTAAAGCATACACCTGTAAGTAGGGAGAGCCTGCATTACTCACTTAAGAATCTAAATCCGCCCAAAAAAATACAACCATCTATGTGTCCAATGATTGAATTTCCCCAGAGCTTATCAATAATATTCTGCCAAGAACCCTTGGGAAGATGGCCAACATAAATTGGAATACCCAAATACATAAAAGGGAGCATCTCTATCTAAAACATCAAGATACTAGCAATTCTTCTCTGAATGGGGATAGGCATATTGAAGAAGAAAATGGAGGATTTATCCTCATTAATCAATTTCCCCAAAGCCGCAAGGCAAATGTATAGCAACTGCCTCAAAAAAGTAGCTTCCCTAATAGTAGCCATCCCCATTAAGGCAATATCATCAACAAACTACAAGTGAGACTATAGAGGAAAATTCCCACCCCAACACCAACCTTGAATGATGCCTAACTCAACATTTATTTTCAATAAATGACCAAGACCTTCAGCAAGAAGCAGAAATAGGTATGGGGAGAGAGGGTCTCCTTGGCGTAAACCCCTAGAAGCCCCAAAAAGTTTAGAATGATCTCCATTTATCATCACTGAGAAGGATATTGACGTAACACAACTCATGACCCATTGGGTCCACTCTTCAGAAAACCCAAAGGCAACAAGGATCTTTTGTAGAAAGGACCACCTAATCCTGTCATAGGCCTTAGCCATATCCATCTTAATGAACATTATCTTCTCATGGGAACTAGCCATGGAGTGGATGGTCTCTGTAGCAATAACAACCCAAAATCTATCCACCAACAAAAATCCACTTTGTTCCTCCAAAATTAGCACTTTAAGCCACTTCTTCAACCTCTCAGCCATTAAATTTGAAATAATTTATATGCCACATTGCAAAGGGAGATAGGTCAAAACTGAGATAACCTATCACCCATTCACACTTGGGAATGAGAGCAATTAAGGTGGAATTATGAGTTTGCAACATCTGCTTGTTCCTCTGGGACTCCTAGACAACCGCAAGAAGATCCAACTTTATGATATCCTAGAATTCATGAAATAAATCAATTGGGAAGCCATCAAGGCCAGGGGATTTTCCTCTTTTTATCTGAAACACAATCCCCTCTAGCTCCTCAAGATAAATATCTCTCATCAGATACTCATTCGCTTCCCTAGAAACCAACTGAGGGATACAAGAAAGAACCTATGCCTCCTATACCGATCCTCCTTGCAAGTCCTCTTTGAATAGAGCAGAAAAATATACTATGACGCCTCAATTGCTATCTCCTAAAATGAAGCAAGACGATCCCCCCTATCATTTAC
The DNA here is from genome assembly GCA_007115665.2 of Sequoiadendron giganteum. Lineage (NCBI taxonomy): Eukaryota > Viridiplantae > Streptophyta > Pinopsida > Cupressales > Cupressaceae > Sequoiadendron > Sequoiadendron giganteum. The sequence goes on along the minus strand of CM021102.1, from coordinate 231,031,482 downwards.
CAGAACATAGATGGAATTACCATGCCTCCTGGCCTTCACAAAATTAAAGAAAAAAATAGTGTTTTTGTCCCCTTCCTGCATCCATTCAACCCATGCCTTTTACTTCCAATATACCTCTTCACATAATTCACATTCCTCCACCACCTTCAGAGTCCTAGCCTCCTCTCTCAAAAGATCCTCAGAAACCCCCATTCTCCTAAATCAACTATGTAATATGATTCAACTCTTCCTAAGAAATGGCCTTATTATAAAAAAATATTACCAAGACATTGTTGATTCCACCTTTTCAGTTGATACTTGACAAACTGAAGAAGCTTGGAAAGACTATACATTGTTGTACCAAAAGTAGGTCTACCGATCCTCCACCACATAGCCACATGGTCAGAAAGAGTAGAATCTCGTAACCACATAAGTTGGAATTTGAAGGAAGAAGAGCGAGGCACCTAAGCATAAATGATACTAAGCTTGATAGGCTAATGATATGAACCCCTCCAATCAAAATTTTTAGAGGAAGTAGACCATAAATCTCTAACCCAATAACAAGAGACCAAGAACCGATCCAGTCATTCAGTGACACAGCCCTCACCAATCCTCCTATTATTCCAAGTAAAATGATCATTACTTGGTTGTACATCAATAAGATTTAAATCTGAAATGCTATCCCTAAGAAGCAGTGCAGAAGGCTCCAACCTAGCAATTCCACCCCTTTTCTCAGACAACTCCACGATAGCATTGAAATCCTAAGCCAGGACCCATAGATGGAAAGGAGCCAAGCTATGAACAAATCGAAGATGGGACCATAAAAGTTGCTTACACTAATACTCAACAAGCACATACACATTAGAGAGGAGAATCCACTCCCTTGTCACAAAACATGAGGCCTCCAGGGAAATAGAAGATCTAGAAGACATCTACCAGAGAGGGAAAATCATTTGGGGATTCCATAACCAAGCCACCCCCCTGATGCACCGTGAGCTCCAATACACTGAAACTCACCATACTTCCATAGTTTAGGTACCAAATTCAACATATTCTCCACAAATAATTTAGTCTCTTGAATAAAAATAACATCTGAAGATTGATTCCTAACCAAATCATGAATAATTTTTTGTCGAGGGCCATTGTTCAAGCCCCTTACATTCCATGATAGAACAATCATTTTTGGGGAAATGAGAAATGCGAATTCAGGGTCTTGATTGCCCTTGACTCCACCAGAGTTTCCCTAGTTGATTTAATCTTTTCCATATCCTTTTTCCTACCCAGCTTGGGATTCTTCTCACCAACCCCTTTCTTTGGTTCCTTTTGTTGAATACCCATGCAAGAAGAGGACAAAGAGATCTTTCCAACTTCTATGCCATCCTTCAAGGGAAACGGAGAACCCCCTCTCCCATTCTTCAAAACTCCAATAACAAGATTCAACTCAACCTAGAAAATCAACTACTAATTTGTATCCATCTGCCCAACACCTGTATCCTGCACAAAGGAGGCCCATCCTTCCCTACACCCAAAGTTCCTTGATCCAAATTCATCAATCCTGGATACACTTCCTATTGGCTGAGATCATCCAACACCTCAAACTTGTTAAAAGTATCATCATCCTGTCACTCCCTCAAGGTACATTTTTTCCCCAAGTTCCTATTGTGAGCTTTGATAGGGATAAATCCATCCTCTCCAGTACCATCACTTGTAATAGGCTCCTCCCCTTATGAACCCTAGACAGATTATGAAAAGGTTGGGAAGGACAGGGCACCACAGGCCTAGCCCTAGGGCACCTGCACTGCAAGAGTCTATATTCATGACAAAGTCGGCACCAAAAAGGTAAAGTTTCATTGTCTAACTGCTACACCCATGTATATGATCCTGCACTCACTTCCATAGAATCTGGAAATGGCCTACTTAAATCAATTTCCACATAGATATGGGCAAAAGTCATTACCTTTTTAAACTGTGTCTGTTGCGAAAAACCAACAGGTTTACCAAGCATTGAAGCCACCAAATGTAAGAAATCCTCTCGCCAGCATTCAACCGGGAACCATGGTAGTCAAACCCAAACTGGAACCCTACTCGAGAGCTCTTCAGTCAGATTGAAGCCCACATGCCATGACTTCATAAAAAATCCCACTTGGTTATAGAAATAGGGGCCTCCCTCGAAAATCCTATTCCGATCATCCATGCAGTCAAAAGAAACCATAAAGTAATTATTCGCCAAGAGCCTAATATCCATCTCTCTTTCTGGCAGCCAGGACCTCTGAACCCAAGCTTCCAAAAATTACAGCGAGACCCTCATACCCATAAAATTGAAATAAAAAGAGTGCTTTGAATAATATTCAATATCATCAGGCAAAATTCCCATCAAGATAACCAATTATAACTTCTCTTTACATCTTTCCAAGCATCCATTGATCTTCATAATCTTAGATCCTCCATATGACCCAAAACCATTTATCACATGATCCAATACAAATAGATTATTATCAAAAACCTTCGTACGTTGTGTTGGCGGCTTTGATCCAAATGTTGAACGAAAATACATCATGGGGCTAGCCCCGGATGATTCCCCTCAGGACGTGAGCACAAAACGAGACCCTAAGCGGGCATGCAAGCCCCTGGGTCAAGTGGATAAAGGAAGATGCCCACATGAGGTTTACTACAATACCCCTTCGGTTCCACCCACGGCCCACCAAAATGTAAATTTGTCAGCTCTAAATAAAATAACTTTCTACCCAAGCAAGACAACACGCAGGCCAAGGGGAATGGCCATGTCACGCACCCCACACCAACACCCACCAAACAGTCTCAGCCCCACGCTTTCCTTCTGAACTGACAGAGCCTCACCAAGAGGCTACACACCAATCCACTCCTGAACGTCACCGCCCACTACACAAACGAAGGCCCAAACCCTACAGGTGTGAACCAAACACTATCCACCATGTGCCAAGGAAATCCAACACACTGAAAATAACCGCAACGAACTCTTCACCTAGAATGCAAAAAGAACCCCCCCACGACGTAGCAACAAGCAACAACATAGAGCGAGCTGGGGCACAGATGCCCTAGCTCGACCGACAAAGCTCATAATCACCATCAAAAGGTTTTTAGGCATAATTAAGTTCACTTTCATATTCATTCTCAAATTAAGTGTGAAAATTTAAAGGGATAAATTTTTCTACATTACAAAATATAATAATTAATTCTTCATCTTTATATATTTTCATTGATGTTAAGAATATAATATTCTTATAAATGCATTAATCACATTTTAAGGTTGGGAGAACAAGGGGAAACTAAAGTGAAAAACCTTCTATGCAAGGATTTGGGAATTGTCACAAGATTTGGATTGCCACACAAAACACTAAGTTGAGACCAAAAGATGCTAATAAAATAATAGTTCTAATTATTGTTAAAGTAGGGAATAGGATGGCTTCTAGGTAGAATTTCAAGGTAGATAAATTTGAGAGGAAATAAAGAGTGCTTTTTATGAAAATGAATAAGCTAAGAAGCTCTATAATAAAAGGTGCATAATTCATTTCACTTGTTAAAATTTTTGCAAAACAAATAGAAATCTAAGTCGTGTTTATTTGGAAAAAATATGTGATTAAATGCACTTAACTTAGAGTAGTATTAAAATGGTTGGCATCTCACAAAAACTTGGTGATTTATTATATTGAGCATTTTTTATATGCAATGAGTGCTAAGTGGAGAACTTGTGTCCATAAGACTAATAGGTTCTTCAAAAAAAGTTTGTGAGATATGAATAAATTAATATTTAATTGAAACTACACATTTGAATCTCAATAAATTATCACATAACTTGATCAACTAGAAAAACAAGAAATTTACATGACAATGAATAACTTGGAACTCTATAATGAATTATGTGTATGGTGTAACACTTGGTAAATGTTTTGGAAATGGGGTAGCAAGAGAAGAAATGTCTTCTTTATGGGGAAACTCCATGGCTGAAAACACTTTAGTAGGAGTAGTATTGAAATAGGTGATATATGAAGAAGTCACAGTGCTTCATCTTTATGAACATCACCTAAATGCAAAAGTATTATGTGGATCATTCTCCTGCTCATAAGAGATGAGTTCTTGGGGAACAACTACTCATTAAATATGGGTCAACAAGGATTGACACAAAACCACAAGATAAAATCCAAAAATATTCATCACATAACTTCATAAACTATCAAGATACCATTTATATTAAAATGAATTAAATGGGGATCTTCTTTAATGAATGGTCCGTTCATAAGGCACATGTCTTGTTGAAAGGTTTACAAATGAAGTAGCAATTTAAGTGAGTTTGATTCTAAGGGAACCCCCATGCTTAAGTGCATATGAGTTGAATCAGTATGGGAATAGGTAATATCTAAGTCTTGATCATTCACCCTTATGAGCATCATATAGATATAATAAGTACTACGTGGACCATTTATGTTCATAGAAAAATTGGATTCCTGGGAACTACTCATGAAATATTGACCAATAAAGATTGGCTCGAAACCACATAGACCCTAATAAAGCATCACATAACTTGATAAACTCCTAAAACACCATTTCTATAAACTAAGGAGATTTATAATAAATGTTTCAGAAGGCAAAACACTCACTAAAGGTTTTTGAGCAGACTACATAAACTTGATTGTGAGGCAAACTTCATAATTTAACATCATTGACTCAAAATACTATTGAGATAAATGATCCCATGGAATCCATATATTTCACCCTTATCAAAAATAAATACTAAATAAACAAACAATTACTCACAAAATAAAAGTAAATAAAAAAGAACAGAGATCCACTCAATTGAATACCGATAAATCATCGTAGAGCAAAGGGAATTGACTTGTAAAATGCCACTGCGAGTCTTCCCTGGTAAAGGTCTGAAAATTTTAATCCAGATAATGCGAAAACTTGGACAAACAATTGATTGTCTATATTTAAATGAAGTCAAAAGATGTAGTCATAGTCAACTTGCACAAAGGATTGTCTATATTTAGAATTTTATGTGACTTGAAAAGCTGAACACCAGGTTTTAATGCTGTTAAATAATGGTTACAACTGCTTTGCATTTTCTGGCTAAATTGTTTTACTGAGAAGTCTGTCGAAATAATTAGAAGTCTAAATTGAAGTCCTGCCGGTTTGTTTTCAGCCCACAAGTGCATATAAACGATTAGGAAAGCACGTCTACAAGTAAAATAAAGGGCAAAAAAAATAGAAGAGAAAACAAAATTAGAACTTAATTTTAAATATTTAAGAAATCTTAGAGTTTTTTTCTATCAAATGGATTCAATGTTTTTTTAATATGTGATTGTATTTTAAGAATGTTGTTATTTACAATTATTTAAAAATATATATAATTATCAGTATGTTATTGGATTTTATTTATAGATAATACAATTTTATATGTTTTACAATATCATATTTTTTTAGATGATATAATTAATTTTTTTAGGGTAGGACTAAAGATTAATAAATAATCTATATTTATGAAAAGAAAATTTGATGTGCCTTTGAATACTTGGTCCATGTACTCCTAGAAATAAGTAGGAGCAATGACATAACATTTCACTCAAAATGTCCAAAAGAACAACTAAAATTTGTTTTGCTGAAACTGGTAAAATCCTCATTTATAGTCAAACGATGAGAAGTATTTTTCTTTGGAAACTTTTTGTAATAAATAAGTCTTATCACGAATAGGATAGGGAAAATGTTTTGTAATTTTATTTAAAGGTTTATAATTGATAACTAACCTTTTTCCCTCATTTTTGTTTTGAATGTTTGTTGACCATAAAAGCATAACAATAGAAATGAGATTTTGATGGAGAAATATACTTTCCTTCTTCAAGTTCTCTTATGGATTTCAACATATCTGGATAATTTGAGATCAAAATAGGTGTTTTCTTCCCCACTTTTATTTGTTTTCTTTGAGTTAATTTTATCTTCATAGTAGGCATGTTTTTTTTCTAGAATAGAACATAATTCCCTTTTTATTTCTTCTTTTAGCCTGTAAGTGGATCAACTTGGGATACCATTGTAGATGGATACCTTTCAAAAGGATAATTTAATCTATTTGTTCTAATTCTTTCTCCATTAAGTGTAGATAAAATACTTTTTTTCTCTTCCACATGGAGAATATCTATCAATAAAGTTGCTTCCAAGAAATATGTCTATGCCATTTTTTTGAATTCAAAGAAATTGCACTTGAAAGATTTTCCTTCTATATTGATCCTTTCATGATGCTTATATTTATTATAGGTAAAGAATTATCCTTGTACATCTAAACTTCTATATGTGTTCCTTTTATCAAGATGTTCCCAATCTTGAATTAATGGATTTTTATAAAATGATAAGGAAGCATTGGTGTCTACTCGAGCATCATGATGTTTATCATTTACTTATACTAAAATAAATTGAGAAAATATGGCATTAAGAAGGGAAGTTATATATTATGTTTTGGGCTCTGATTCTAGTAGACTTATATTGACAAGTCTTACTTTGGTAGGATCTAGGTATTTATGATAAGCTAAGAAATCTTATTCTTCTTCAATTTTTATAATTTTTACTCCTTTTTTCTTCTAACAAAATTCTGAAATATCATCATAAACAAAAGTTATCAATTTGTAAACATCAAATATTTTATTTAGCTCATTTTCTTTTTACTTTATTTTCTTTTTTCTCTTCTCCTTTCATGCTTATATTTGGAAAAGTTATATCCTTTTAATTCAAAATCATTTTTAAAAAGAAGAGGGGGCTCTAATATATCATCATAGTTTGATTCAATTTTTGGATAGAAAATATGAAACCTTAGATTTTTTTTAAATATTACATCTTCCTTGTGTTGGAAATTTGAAATAGATTGATCATAACCCTAGAAACTTTATAAGAGAAATTCAAAGCTACATAAAATCAAAAAAATAAACAATTCAAACCAACGACTCTGACAGATATGCAATGCCAGGATGATAGAATTGCATTAAGAGCTTCCAAGATGAAAAATACAAGCTAGGTAGTGAGTTTATATACAATTAAGGAGAGGATAGAGGTGGTAAATCAACCAATAGGAATTGACCACCACTAACCACCAATATTAAATAAAGTGATGATAATATAAATACTCCACCCTTAAAGGATAGAGACACCTAATCCCTTTATCTCCTACTTATTAAATAAAAAACTCACTTTATATCCTATTAAAACTTAATAAAAGTGTGGGAAAAATCTATAACTAAGAGAAAATAAATTAACCTAGTAGGAAAATAAAAACCAACACCAACAGCCCCCCTTAAGCACAACTTAGGAGGATGTAAAAGATTATGGGTCTTATAAAATGAGGTCATGTTAGGTACCCATGTACATATCAAATTCCCCCAAAGAATAAGTCCCTCAAAAAATAGAGAGAGAACACCCCCAGAATAGAGAGAGAATAAGAGGACTAAGTAGCCCCCAAATAGGACACCAACCCCACCTTAAGAAAATCTCATAAATGAAGGAAATTAATCTTAGTAAAGAGTTTGGTGAATATTTCTATAGTCTAATATGATGTCAAAAAGTACTTGATATCAATGATATACTCATGAATCAACTCTCGAATGTAGTGTATATAGATATCTAAGTGTTCGGTCCACTAATGATGGACAAGATTGTGAGAGATTTGAATCACACTCTAGTTATCATAAAATATGATTATGGGCTTCCAAAAGGGAATTCCAAACTCAGTGAGAATATTTTGAATCCAAATAGCCTTAGTAGTAGCATTAATCACTTCTTGATACTCAGTCTCTATAGATGAAAGAGCCATAGTATATAATTTCTTGATTCATCAACAAACTAGGTAAGAACTAAGACAAAAGGAATACCTTGAACTAGACTTGTGATCTTGAGAATCACCTACCTAATCTAAATCAGTGTTCCCCACCAAGTCAAAAATACATGCATGTTACATAGTGAATCTCATAATTGTGAGCACCCTTGACGTAGTGAAGAATTTGTGTAGCTTCTTTCTAGTGTAGCTCATGTGGCTCCTACTTGAATTGAGAGACCATGTCTACAAGATATAAAATTTCAGGTTTCATTTGAGTCAAATAAATGAGACTACCATCAATTTGTTGATACAAATTTCCATCCACCAAGGGTGAACAACACAACCTCTAAAACATAGAAAAAGTGGAGCCCTAAAATTTGGCACTTTTTCAAATGGCATTTCATTAGAGATTTGAAGGTGGTGGGGCTTTGATGGATTTGGATAAGATCTAGGACTGACTTACAACTTGGAACATGAGTCAACCTACCTTTGACTAAAATTGGAATGGATTTAGAATTGAAATGCAATTATTAAATTGACCTAATGATGTAAATTATAATTTTGATGCAAATATAGAAAATCTAACAAATCATAGACAAAAATAGACTACAAAAACAAACTAAGCATCATGCACCTATGATATAAATTTAGAGAAAACAATGTAGGACATAGGCACCCCAAACACCACTATCTTTGTAGGGAAAATTTAGATCTATTTTCATAGTCCTTTAGTGTTGGATCACAACTTTCATTTTCCACTTCTCGCACTGTTCGATCACAGTTGAATAATTTTGCAACTAATTTTTTATGATTTTTCAAGGTGTATGGTTTCAATTAAAATAATGAATAATTGATCTTCAAACTTCATTCAATCCTCTTCAAAATTCAAACCTGCACATTCAAAAAGAGGAGAAAGGTTGTGCCATTTAGGGGCTTGCCTTGGTCAAACCTCATGTTAGTGTTTCCACTTTCACAATGGCAATGTCAATGATAAATGGATAAATGATAGGAAGGAATGATAAATCCATAAAGTTTTGCAACTCGCCACCCTTCAATGGCTTCCTTGAAGGAATAAAGTCATACAGATCTACTCAAGGATTGGATATTACCTGCTTGAATTGATTGAAGTGCTCAAATTTCTTGGAGACCCACAAGGATTAGTCTTCTCAAAAAATATGATAACATAAACATGAACACACTCACATACATTTTAACATGGTGTTTGGATCTTGAATTTCTGCAATAAATCCTCTAATAGATGCTCTTGACTTTTCTTGATGATGCTCTTAATAATAATTCTTCCTCTTGATGCTCAATTATTTCCCTTCATTTTCAAATGATGTAATCACTATGTATGCATATGTATTTAATCTAATTTACCAAAAAAAAAAATTCATAAACTGATTTTAGATATATTTGAATTTCAAATAATAAAATTTCGACATTGACATATTTGAATTTAGAGAAAAAATAGGGGGACATAGGTGCCTAAGGGGCCACTATCCCAACCCTATTTTGCAAGATACATAATGTCAAGAGAAAAATATTAAACAAGATGCCATCTCTTACCTTTGTAAATTTGGGACCAGATTAAGAGGACATGGGTGCTAAGGGTGCCCTTTTCTAGAACCTTTTTTTCAAGATCTAAAAAGCCAAGGGAAAAATATTGAATAAATGTTTATGTTTTCCACTTGCAATTTGTTGATAAATGTTAAAATGGGTTATAAAATGCATAATTTAGGAAATTAGATGATCAATTAGGTCCATGCACTTAGGGGGAGCAAAAAATAGTGTGAAATTATCATGGGTGACAATTTATGACTATATTTAGCCCCCACTTTAGTGAGAGTATGAACTTACACTCAGACTCACACTAAAATAGAAAATATATCAAGAGGAATCCAATTGTCCAAATTTTGAAGGGATGGGATGAAAATGAATCTAGATAAAGTCTACAAGCACCAAGGATCCAAGGTCCCTTGGCAAGGAAACATAAGCACAAAGGAAAACATGTATGAAATGCAAAAAGACAACATATAGAAACCTACATGTCGGAAACATGAAGCATTCATGATGAAAATACATGACATAACATAACCTATAGATGAAACTAAAATGAACAAAAATAAAATTTAAACACAATACAAACACGAGAAAGATACACAAAGGATTCAAGTTGGTAAGGTAAAGAGACACCAGTCTTTGACTCAAAAACCAAGCATCATCCATCGAATGTGTTATCAAAATAAAATGATGCTCTCACAAGGATGTAAAATATCTCATCAACCACATGGATCTACTGGTTGGCAAGTTCCATTATGTTATATATCCATGCAATATGATGGGTTTCATAAATATTGCAAGCTATGTTATGCTAGACACTCATGAAAAACATAGCTCTACTATCAAGCAAGTTGTTTTATGCTCAACGACCATGTTAAAAGGGGTGCTCAAGTTCATGACCCAACAAGCTCCATTATGTTGAATACATGAACCATCTTTCCAAAACCTCACCTATGAAGGTGCATAAACTTACCTACGAAGGTGCAAAATAGGAAACTCACCTACGAAGGTGCATAAAATCTGCCCAAGAAGGTGCATAAGATAAGGGAAAAAATATCAAGGGGTGTTATAAACAAAACCACCACAAAAGGTGAAATAATAAAAGGGGCATTGCTCAATACATGAAGGGTCGCACCTTAGGTAATATCACACATGACATCACCACTAAGAGAGGAAAAGTCGAGGAGTAAAATATCACATCTTAAGGAATACTAGCCATAGTATTATCACATATGGGAACATCGTATGCCAAGAAAAGTCACACACTTAGAGAATATTATACCCAATATAAGAACAAAGAAGGCACAACATATATTGATAAGGCCATACTTCTATTGATAATGCCACACTTTCTAGGATATGTATGCTATAATCACTAAAAAGGAACCATTTCTTATGCAAATAATAAGTGGGGGACTATATTCCACCTCTTAAAATGTTAACATACTTGCTATGTTGGTATTTTAAGGAGAAAATGATGAACTCCTTGGAAACTAGTTATCCTTCCCCCCCAAGTGTGGAGACAAATACAACCACACAAGAGACTATCATGTTTCTCCCATGGAAAATATGGTTGCACTTAAGATTGTACCACCATGGATGGCAATGAGAAAAAGCATAAAGCTACAAATGCTACATAGTGAGGAGCAACACCATAGAATAAAGATCATTATTGTTTAGAGTGATTAGGTGCATCAATACATGGAAGATAACTACAATCATTAAGTTATTGTATTTTATTTTTCAATGCCTTACATTCATTGGTATAATGATCATGCACTCAATGATATGCACAAAATGAGTTTTTTTGATAAAACTTCTTTTATGTTTTTAGAGGGAGAGATATCAAGTGATATTTGAGAAGCCTCAAAAAAATATGATCTTAACTAGTTGTAGAAGATATCCCTTTCCCTTGCAAACAAAATATTTATTTCTTAGTATAATATGTCAAACATATAGTAGATAATAAAGCATTAGATGAAGATGGGGATGAAGTTTGGAAACCTAGACCTTTCTTGGAAAATTGAAGTATAGACTTCATTTGGCTCCTATCATTTTGTTTCATGTTTGCATTACATCCACTTTTAGAAATAATTCTCTATCCAAGACCATAACATTCTTCCAACTTTGATGAAGAGATTGTATCTACATGCTCTTGAGAATAATTGTCTTTTTTCTCGAGTACACAAAAATCCTTTTTAAGTTTTTTAAAGTTAGGAATCTTACACTCATGATATATATGGGAGTTAAAGAGCCCCTATCACCATAATGAGGTGATGTTTTTGTATTTATTGATGTAGAACTAGATACAACACAAGAATATTTAGGTTTCAATTTTGATATTTTTTACTCTCCCATAAAGGAAGATGTAAAATCTAATGAACCCTAATCATCATCCAAGATTTTTTCTATGGATGACATACAATCAAGATTATCATCAATTTGTATATCTTTTTTGGACTTTGATGGTGAGATTTTAGACTCCCCTTTAAAACAAGGTGTAAAATATAAAGACACCCAATCATCATCTAAATATTTCATCATGGGTAAAACACGGTCTTCCTTGTGTTCGGCATGTACAAGTACTACTTTTGAAGTTGGAATCGATGTGTTGATAGAGTTGGAAGTATTATGTTAGTTTTGTAGTGTAGAAAAATGTATCCCAGAAATTTTCACTTGTTTGTTCCCTCTTTGCTAAAATTGGGATTCATTATACCTTATTTGGTCTTATTTTGCATCCACAAGCCTTATTTGATGACTCTTTCCGAGGATCATCCTATCACATCAAATGACTACTCATAATTTAATGATTCTGATTTGTATGACATAGATTTAGTGATCTATGAATCATACACCACCTTGGGTGAATGGTTCCCACCTAAGTTTTGGGGCCTAAACCTAGATTTTTTTTAGAACTTAACAATTCTTAAAATTTGTGTCCCAAGACTAGCCTACTGGGATTGATACGCCCCAATTGGCATATGAGTCCCGCTTAGCTTGGACCTATTTTGAATTTAAATTATTGGTGGGATTTTGTTCTCCTAGATATGATGTTAGCTTGTAGTTTTATAGTATTGAGAAATTTGGCATAAACAAGTATAAACAAGGTTAATACACATATTTTCATCTAAGACATCCTAGCAAGTTAATGAAAGCATTCTAGCAATTCAAGAGCATTCCAAATATGATTATCAAGAATTTTTGGAGCATCATTTAAGATTCAAGCATAATGTCAAAGTCATCATGCATCATGTTTATTTTTTAGCTAACATTTGTGATGTAGGTTCTTATGATTCAAGCAAGCATTCAAGTCAAGATGTACAACATACAATTAGGAGTCAAGATCTACATTCATGATAGCCAACACATACAAGATTGTAGCCATTATTTCAAGGATTTGGTGACTTGCAAAATAGCTTATTTGTTCATTCATCATTCCTCCATTATATTTGATTTCATTTCAAGGTTTGATTACCAAAACAAAATTTGACCAAGGCAAACCCCTATCCACTAAAAAAGCAACATTTTTACCTCTCTTTGATGTGTGATTTGCAGATTTAGGTTGAAGATCCATTGAAGAGAAATATTGGATAAATTTTCAATATTGTCAAAGTTGTCATATACATTGCAAGATCATGGAAAGTCGCCTATAGGTCAGAATCCAGGGATTCAAACTTGAAGATCTGATAGTGTATGATTTGAAACAACTAAATTGTGGAATAACCCCAATATTGGGACTCATACATCACAAGTGGTGTATCAATTCCACTGATCTTTTTTTGGAGGGTTAAGGCCTGATTCTAATCCCCTACCTTTTCTCTTCCTTTCACACTTTGTTTCGAGATCTGAAACCCTGATTTGCAACCTGTAGGTGAATTTTAGTGAAGATTACAACCTTGTGATGACTTGATGACTTTCTTCAATGTTGCAACCTAATCTTCAGAGGATCTACAATCAAACATGTAGAGGGAGAAAAACTTCTTGATTTTTAGAGAATAGGGGTTTGTATTAGTCAAACCCCTTTTAGATAATTAAACCAAATGATGAGATAATAAAATAAGGACATGAACATGAAACATGAAACATGAATAATGATACCTTGAATGATGTCTTATAAATCAACAATCTAACACAAAGTGGCCATGAGGGGTGTAGATCTAGATCTTGAAATATGTGGAACAATGCCTAATATTGGGTCTTGAATGCAATATCACAACACTAGCTCAACAACATGCTTGATGCTTGATAACCTTGACATGATGAATCTTGAATTGCTACAACAATTGATGAAGGAAGTTGTCCTTGAATGCCTTAGAAATGCTCTTGAATGCTCTTTTCAAGTATTTTAAACTCTTGTAATTGTAAAATTACTATTAGGAATGCTCTCTTCAAATTCTTAGGTTGATCTCTTGAATGCTTAGGTGAAAATGAGTGAAATAACCTTGTATTTATATTTGTTTATGCCAAATTTCTCAAGATTACATTACTACAAGTTGACATCAGATCTAGGAGAATAAACTCCCACCAAGAATTTGAATTAAATTTTATTTTGGGCCACACATGACTCATATGCTAGAAGTGGTGTATGAGCCCCATTAAGCTTAACTATGGGACACAGTTTTAAAAAATGCTTAGAATGATGTAAAATTAGGATCAGGGCCCAAAAACCTAGGTGGGTCTCATACACCCATAGGTGGCATATGAGTCCTAGATCACTAAATATGGGCCAAACAATCCAAAATATTTGAATTATGATTGTTCATTACACATGTTAGGATTATCCTCAGAAAGATGAATTAATTAAGGCTTGTGGATGGAAAATAAAGCTAAATAAGGCATAAAGAATCCCAATTATTTAATAAAACCATAGAAAAGTGTGAAAGTGTAGTACAAAACTTTACAACACCTTAAATAAGGTACAGTTAAGCTCATTTAGTTTTCAAAGGCCCAAAACTTAATGTGAAGGTGTAAATAAATACACTTTACAACACTAAATTAAGGAAAATTTAGGTCAATTTAGCTTAAAAAGGCCCTAGATCTAATGTGAATTTGGAAAACACATTACAACACTAGATCAAGGAAATATTAGGTTTATTTTAATATTAATCATTCCTAAATTAGGTGTGAAAATGTAAATGACAACATTTTTTGAAACTATACTTTCAAACCTTCTATTCAACTTTTCTTCTACCTTCAAAGAAAATGGATATGCATCTTCAATGGTAGTCATTCTTACCAAACCCAACCCTTCTTGAATACTTGGCTTCAACCCATTTATGTAATGATAAATATTTTCCTTGTTGGTCTTCGAATGGCCTATTCTAATTAGGACATGGTAGAATTATTCTGTATACTCCTTGATAGCTTTTCCTGCTTGTTTCAACCCTTGAATTTTCCTCAAAAAATCTAGCTCATAGTCCACATGAATGAATTGTCTTTTTAATTTTTCCACCATCCAGTCCCATCTAGTTATTTTATGATTTCCTCTTCGATTTCTTTCTAGTTACACCTCTTTCCACCAAATTTTCGCATGACCCTTGAGCTTGGTCTTTGCAAATTTGATCCTCTCAAGATCTTCCACCTCCTCATACTAAAAGTGATGCAGGAGCATCTAGGGGTACCAAACAATCCTGCACAACCAAAAATATTTTAAATTTTTATGCTTGTGTTTTGTTTTTATTTTTGGTTGTGGATGTAAATTGTTGAAATTTCCAACTCCTCCAACGTAACAAAATTTGGTGATGGATTGTGGGAAAAAAAGGATTAATTGATTCACCTTTTTTTGTTTTAAAATATTTGAGAAGTTTTAATTTTCTAAAAGTGTAAACTTCCATGTCCAAGCTTATGAGTGGACAATTAGTGTAAACTGTAACTCCATTAAAAAAATTGAAATTACATCTTGTTGGAGGACTGGAATGATGGGTATTGATGGAACGAAGAGAGTGGGTGTAAGGCAAGAAGAAAAAGTTTGAATTATACATTGAATGGACATGCTTAAAATAGGAAATCCACTCCAAGAAGGAGTAATGAGCATTCTGGAGGTTTGACTGGCATATTATTATTTTTGGGAAAAGAGAAGATTGTCTAGGTCATAATTATGAGACCCAATCTCAGTAAAACAACCATAACTTTCTCATACGGTAACAAAATTAAGAATTTCAAAATGATCCAGAAAGCTAGAAATTAGACTCACCAAACCCAAAAACTAGTTTAGAAAAATTTGATGAACAATATATTATCGATAGGTAGAAATTGACGGGTTTTCCTAGTGGTTTAGTGGAGGTTGTTTCAAGAAACCAATAGTGGTTTCTTCTCAAAACTGCCTCATGTTCGGTGATCTATTTGCACACTTAGGATAACCCGCTCTGATACAACTTGATGAGGAACACACCTCCTGAAACCCACACAAATCACAACAATAGATACCAACATAGAATATGTGAGATATAAAATAACTCACTTTCAATTATTTTCAGAAAATGAAATTATAGATTCAGAACTTACATTGCTACAGCCTCATGGGCTCGATTCATTAAAACAAAATCAACTCTAAAAATAAAATATATTATTCAGAGCCACAATCTACACTAATGGATCCACCTTCTACAACCCCACTTAACTCTTTTATTTAACCCAATAATTTCCCTAGAATGTTCTAGAAAGTTTAAATTTCCCTTTTGTTTTGGTGCCAAAAAGTCTTGTTGTTTGATTTCTTACCTAGGAAGAAATTTTAATGAAATTCACTTTTTAGTGGGGAAACTTCATGGGGCCATAAATTTTGATCTGAGTGCTTGATTTTCTATTATAACATATCATTGGAAAGCTCTCAAAAATATATATGACACTGATTGCATCAAAGATCACTTCACCAAAATTTTGAGCTATTTCGAGGCCTCTAAGGTTTCCATATTTGAATTTGAAGCTACATTGGATAAACTTCTTGGGAAAAAAATTTAATCTCCCAAACTGTGCAAGGTATTGAGATGATTCTTTTGCAACCAGAAATGTTTTTCAATTATGTTTCTTGGGATAAATTTTCAAGTCCATACGAGCTCATTTAGGCTGACTTACTAAAATAGTAAGTGACCATTTTTCACCTTTTTTAGCTTCTGATTGTCTTACACCGCTTAAGTTCCATCATGGGACTCAAAACAACTAAAGAAAATAAGAAAAAAAAATATCTTGGGTGATGCAAGATTGCCCCTACACCATTGGATGCTCTTGCATCACAAAAGAAACCCATTATCCTTGGACATATTGAGTGCAAAAATGCCACAAGGGATAAAGATTCCTAGATTTGAGAAATATGGTGGAAAATGAGACCCTAGTAACCATGTTTTGGAATACACAACCTTATGTAGTGACTTTATTTTTTATGATAAAATCCTACCTAAAATTTTCCCTAGATTCTTGGAAGACACTGCCTTGGAGTGATTTTGTTCTTTACCAAATAACTCAATTCATTCATTCAATGAACTTGTTGATGCCTTTCTTAACTATTTCCAAGTGCACATGGGTCCTAAGATGACCTTAGTTGATTTAATGCAATGTAAATAAAATGATGATGAAAAGGTCATAGATTTAATCACTCATTATCAATTTATTTACTCACAAATCAACATTAGGATTCCTGATGTCCATTTTCAAAGAATTTTCATTAAAAATTTGCAAGAAAAATTCGAATAAAACTTGAGATGATGAAATTTCCCTCCTTTACACACTTTTGCATAATCCTTCATGATTATTATAATTTAGTTAGTCATCATGAAACAAAAAATTCTTCCAACTATCTTGAGAAATCCAAACCTATGACCCATAACAATTTCCAAACTTTGAAGAAACAAAATAAAGGAATTTTACAACTAAATACACCTCAAACAAGTCAACATGTTAACTCCCAAGTGGGTTCCATAAAAATGAAAAATCCATATCCATTTAGGGAAAGGATTAGACAATTTACCCCAATACTTGATAACCTTCACTCCATTATGTTGCAACTTATAAGTAAGAACTTAGTTACCTTACCTCCTATTAGAGCCATTGATACCACTAAGTCCTTACCTCCAAACTTTAACTTTAACTCCTTTGTCCATTATCATCAATAAAATGGATGCAATACAAAATAATTTAAGTGTCTTAAACATATTGTGCAAGACCTCATTGATTTTAATCACATCCAGATTGGTGGTGTTAATGATCAAGGAAATAAGTTTGTTGCCCCACCCAACCAAAATTTGTAAATCTTAACCAACCCCATGCCAAATCATAATATCTCTTTTGTGAAAGCTAATGATGCTAAGAATGATGTGATGAATGGTAAAAAACTTAAAGATAAAAATAATGACAATACAAGTAACAATGAAGAGGACTTACAATGTATAGTCAACTTCATTTATGTTCAACCCCATAAGGGCTAAACAAAAATGACCCTTGACATTGCTTTCTCACAAAATGACATAATTAGACATGCACCTAATGATCCTATTTACATCATCGAAAGAATCAATAACAAGCCTACTAATGGGATATTAATTGATCCTATGTGTAGAGAATGTGATCACTGAGGAAATAGTATTTGTGCATGAAATTTATCAAGATTATTATTAACAACCAAAATCATGGATCAAAACAAATAATGGTTTTTATTTCCCTATGATAGGCTCAATCACTCTTCCTTTAAAATTTGAACCAAAAAACTTGAATGTATCATTCTCCATCATCCCATCATCAGGCCAATTTCATGTGAATCTTGGTTACCCATGGCTATGCTCCATGAATTCCGTCCTATTGGTAGTTCACAAATTCTTAAAGTTTCCATTTGGCAATGATATATTTACTATTGTTTCACCCGAAAGTGTATACCTTGGCACTTTTTCACTCATTTTGGCCTTTTCCACTAGGTTTTGGCCTTGATTACCTTGATTCAACCTTGTAAGCTTGCAATTCAACACTAATCTAACGACATTTTACTAAGGTGTTGTGAAGTGTTGTAACACATTTCCTCACTTTTCTAAGACCCTTTCAACATAATTCACCTAAATAACACCTTCTTACACCTTTCTAAGCCTAATGGCATAGTGGTGTAAAGTGTTGTGATGCATTTTCACACTTATCTAGGCTTATCACCCCTAAATTAACCCTTTTCAATGCTAACTTTGTCCCCTTAATGTACTTTTAGGCCTGATTAAAGTGTGTTTCGAGAGGAAAAGCTAATAAAAATTGTTAATCATCATTAAATTCTCGACCATCACTATAAATTGCCCAAGTGGACTAGGTTTCCACTTTGGGTGACCTAGTCCCTTTTGGCATAAGTTTCAAAATTAAAACACAAAACTTGTGGGAATTTTCTGCCAAAACCCTAAGGTCAACCTATTATAAGTCATTCTCAAGAAAATTAGGGTTTTGCATGTACAAATAAGGGTTTTCATCCTCATTTTGCCTCTCCTAGCTCTCATTTTTCTCTAAAAAGTTCATTTTTTGCACTCCCGCTCCTCTTGACAAACACTCTCACACTCAAAAATTCCTAAGCAAGCATTCAAGCACAAGGCAACACCAACAATATCCATTGGAGTTGATTCATGTATGTTTGTAGTTCAAGATCAACAAAGGATTGGTAAGTGTTCTCTTAAGTTCATCATTCCATCTTGCTTTCCTTTGATTTCTTTTCATTTGGGTTTAATCACCTACAAAGGGGTTTGACTTAGGAAAACCCCTATTTCCTAACCCCATAAAGCTCTTGGTCTTTGCATGTGTTTGCAGGTATTTCTATACAGGTTTGAGGTGTTTGGAAGGTGCTCTCAACTCATCAAAGAAATCCAAGTCAACAAATCCCTAGTTCCAACTTGGAGACCTCTCTCTGTTCGTTTTCAATAGATTCTGAACTAGACACCTACTGGGAACTAGAGTGCAAATCATGAGCTCCAAACTCCTCTTTCAGGTTCCCAAAAATTGAGAAGAGGACTAGATCGCCCATAATGGTGACCTAGTCCCTCTAAGCTTGTTTTTTGGGGATTTTCATATTTTTGGGCACCCATTTCACAAAAACCTATTTTGAAAGCTTTTCCTGAGAAGAGGACTAGGTTGCCCAACTTGGTAGGAATGTCCCTTTGCACATTTCAAGAATTTTCCAAAAGATTTTGGGGCCATTCATCCACAACTTCCAATACCCAGGTGCACAAGTTCTCTTCCAATTTCTTTTCTATTTTTACACATTTAGGTCATTTAGATAGTTTCAATTTAGTTACATATTGCTTTGTTTGCATTTCATAGATTAGTTCATTATCATTTTATTTTAGTTTCAGCTACACTTCACACACATTCACAACCTTAATCATCAACCCCATCCTTACTTTGAATGCAGTCACCAAGAACATATCACCTAAGTGGAAAGAATGACATTCCTAAACCAAGTGCTCTTAGGGTGAAAAACCTTAGGAGCCTAGTAAAGGGAATCATCTTTCCCTTGTTAGTATATGTTTTTGACAATTCATTTTGGTGAACCCAACTGTCTAACATTTGTTAACTTTCTATTATTGAATTTAATATTAGGAGGTAGCTTGCATTGCATTAAACATTTGCAATTTTTCATCCTAGGGTTTACAAAATATTGCATTAGTAAAAAGTTAATATTAACTTGCATTTTTGCATATATAATTTCATTGAAAACTTCTAAAATTATGAATTTTCACCTTCGAAACACATCATATTATCTGAAACACATCAAAAACCACTTTAAAAACTCATAATAATTGAAAAAAATCCCTACTGGGACTAGTTCGCCATTTTGGGCGACCTAGTCTCTGTTCAAAATTTTAACTTCTTGTTACAACCTCTAAAACCTTATTTTTGAGCTTCCCAGACCTCCTAGTACCATATACTATAAGTTTGGAAAGTTCTGAGAACAAAGGTTTTAGGCTTCTCCCTCAAAATCATCATTTTAGGGTAGTCATTTTTGATAGACCTTCCTAATTAGATCTGCAAAATGATTACATTTCTGAAAACTTCCATAATCTTCGTTAAAGTACTTTTTACTTCTACTCATACAATGTATACATTCATCAAACTATGCATTAGTTTACTAAAAGTACTTTTATTTCTCTTATATGTATTGTTTACATTCTTCAAACTTAGCATATATTGGATATACATGTTCTATATTTTTCAATCTATATTGTTCATTTGGCTGAAACATTGTATGACATGGTTACAAATTATTTTTATTTTTCTTCAAACTATGTTAGTGTCTTATATATCTAGATATGCTAACAAAACTTCCCCACCCCTCCTTATGAGAGTGTTTTAGTGATAGAGAATACAACCTTGGATGTTCTAAATGATCCTATTAGTTCTTCCCCTAATCTCTCTCCTCTTGGTCATGCAAAGATTTTTGTGTTAGAAGAACCAATTAGTGAGAGTTTTGAGAACCCTATTTTTTTCTCTCCTCTTACCTCTCTTAACCAACATGACAACACCACCATAAAGGATCATGAAAATAACACTTGTCCTTCTCCTAGTATCTCTCCTAGTTGCGAAGAAGATACTTTGTCGATAGAAGATACAATTGATGAAAGCCATGTGTCTCTTAGTTGTCCCCCTTCTCCTAGGGAACCCCTCATTAAACAAGAAAATTCCCTAATTAATCATCCTCTTATTTGCGATAGAGTCCCTTTCAAAGAACCCACCTTTGAATGTCAAGAAAATTTGGTTGGTAACTCTCCTAAGAACTCTCCTCCTAGGAAGAATATCATAGTGCAAGCACATGTGAACCTTGACACCTATCCTTTAAACACAAAACCTTCCCTAGGAGAAGATAATCAAGTGATATTAGAATCCCCTTCACCAACACATCATGCAAATCAAGAAAAAATTCTTGAGGTTATGACCACACAAGTGGGATCTCCTTTAATTAGTGATCTTCCTAAGTCTCCTCCCATTAGTAAGGCACATAAACAAATAAGAGATGTCTTTAATCCATGATGCAATCTCCTCATATCAATGTTTCACAGCCACTAAGTTGTAACTTACTGAATCAAACACCTATGGGATCACCCACCTCTCCTCAACCATTTCCCTTTTCTCACATTAGAGTCCCTCGTGTTGAGGACCTTAAAAATACTCTTGTTGATATATCTATATGGGAGCTTATTCAACTCTCACCTATAGTCCAATTTATCTTTCATGAAATGACACAAATACAAAAGGAAGAGATTGAATCTTACATTAAATCGAACAATCTCAAACCTCCCTCCCATCCCATGCAAGTACCCCAATCTGACATCACATTCTCTAAACATGAGTTGCCCTCACTTGAGATTCAACACAAGAATGATCCCTTGATGATAAAGGTGATCATTAATGAAACTCCAATCAGGAACACTCTCATCAACAATGGATCAGAAATTAATCTTTTTAGTATCGATCTCCTTCACATACTTGGCATGGACACAACTCTCATTCAGCCTAATGATGTCCATATTTGTGGCTTCGAAAATGTTAAAAGGAAACCACTAGGGATGATCACATTACCTATCAAGGTTGGACCTGTAGTGTTTCCTAATCCTATCCATATCATGCAAGGACCCCTTCTATACCATCTTATCCTAGGGAGACCCTGGATTCATGCTATGAAAAGTGTCCCATCTACCCTTCACCTCACTTTGAAATTTGAATACCATAACAAGATATATATAGTTGATGAAGATACACAAAGCTATGCATCAACTAATCACAAAATTTCCAACTCCCCTAATCCTTTCATCCCTAAATCCAAACTTACCCAAGTTGATGCTAATCCTTCACCTACAAAAAAACTCTTTCGTGATCATTGGGGGTCGGTAGATTCTTCACCTCCTTCTAATACAAACTCTACAATATCACCCTCTTGGTCCAAAGAGTCATATACCAGCCATTCATTTTCAGATACAAGTTCTCATAAGGATTAGGGTCTTACACCACCCTTTAAAGGAGAATGTGAAACCTCACGACCTACACCAAAACCACCATATGTCTTCTATACTCAACTTGGTCCTACATCAACACCATTACCCCATGGTTGTGATGGGGGCTATACCTCTCCCATCCCTCATGGATGAACAACACATAAAACTCAAAAGGATTTGTGTTCTTATATAGTAACCAATCCTTCTCCAAACAACATAGCTCCTTCATCTAACTTGGAAGATTGTTTTGGTATCAACTACCATCTCCATCCTACACATGAATGCAATGAATGCATAACGTCACCTAACATATCATACTCTTTCAAGAAATATTTAGGGTTACCTCCCTCCTCTCCCTTTCCTTCAAACCATAACCTTCAACCACCTCCCAAAGCTTGATGCTCTCCTTCCTGTGGGGGCACCTAATTCCTCTCCCTAATCCATACCTTCATCCTTTTGGGCTCACCTTTTCCTCACACTAAGTGGGGGAAAGGGTTTTGCTAGCCTTGTCCTTGTATGTCACTTGTTATATATTTTGACTAGATGTTAACGTATCATGAACATACAAGAGGAAGCTTGAGAGGTGGATGACATGTCTTAGGTTAAGTCACATGTGATACACTATCCTTTCCATGATGCATCCATGCTTGGAAACATCTCATTTGGCATAGAGCTTTCCAAGTAGACTCTCATGTCCCTTTCCTTTATTTCTTTCATTTGTCCTTTCTCTACTTTAAAGAAATTGCTCACAAAATGGTGTGTAGCAATTCCTTTAAAGTGGGGGCATACCCTAGCATTATTTCTTTTTTCATTTTCTATTTTCCTTTCCTTGGTTCTTAGTTTAGCCTTGCCACATAATATGATGAGTCTCTCACTTGGTGGATGATATTGCATGTAATTTCCTTCATGAAAGTGACTTATCTTAGCATATTACATTCCTCTTAGTGGCTTGATGCGAAAAATTGCATCCCCTAAGTGGTGAATTTCATATTATTTGATTGGTCCTCTCTTGGAGACATTACACACAATGTTCCCTAAGTCAAAGACCTCGCATGAACTAAACAAGAATCTTTTGAACATACCTTTTGCATTATACCCTTTTTCATTTTTAATTTTTCACCTTGCATACATGGCCACCTTGCATAACAAAACTTGCATGCCTGTGGTGCCATATTTCCCTTGTTCATGAGTCTAAGAATCCAAGTTTTTACTTGTCTCATGAACCGCACCCTTGTCCTTTCTGGTGCCTTATCAAAGTTATTAGGAGGTATAACTTTGGTATGGTTGAGCGGGAAGCCCAAGTGGTGGCACAAATTTCCCCATAGCCACCTTTTTGTGTGTGAGTGCATACCAACTGTGTGTATGTATCTCACCACCTTTTGGCATTCTCACCCAAAGGACAACCAAAAGTCTCATCGGCCTAGAGTGAGTACTCTCCTTTCCTTTCAGACAAAGAACCTAGATTTGATCCACAACTAGTTGGACAAATGGTTGAAGCTTGATCCGACTCATTTTCTCTCTCTTCCCTTTCTCACATCAATACTTATGTTTAGTTTGCCATGGGATCTTGATCCTAGGGGCTTGATCATCCCTCTTAGTCATAGTCATCTCACCTTACCAGCATGAGTGCATTAGATCCCGCTCGACACACATGATTCAACTACTTTAGTGTGAGTTTGAAGAATGTTCATACTCTCACTAAAGTGGGGGCTAAATGTTTCACCAAAAAGTGTATACCTTGGCACATTTTCACTCATTTTGGATTTTTCCACTGGCTTTTGGCCTTGATTACCTTGATTCAACCTTGTAAGCTCGTAATTCAACACTAATCTAATGGCGTTTTACTAAGCTATTATGAAGCATTGTAACACATTTCCTCACTTTTCTAAGACTCTTTCAACACAATTCACCTAAATAACACCTTCTTACACCTTTCTAAGCCTTATGGAATAGTATTGTAAAGTGTTATGATGCATTTTCACACTTATCTAGGCTTATCACCCCTAAATTAACCCTTTTCAATGCTAATTTTGTCCCCTTAATGTAATTTTAGGCCTGATTAAAGTGTGTTTCGGGAGGAAAATCTAATAAATATTATTAATCATCATTAAATTCTCGACCACCACTTGAAATTTCCCAAGTGGACTAGGTCACCACTTTTGGCAACCTAGTCCCTTTTAGCATAAATTTCAAAATTAAAACATGAAACTTGCGGAAATTTTCCGCCAAAACCCTAAGGTCGGCCTATCATAAGTCATTCTCGAGAAAATTAGGTTTTTCCATGTACAAATAAGGGTTTTCATCCTCATTTTTCCTCTCCTAGCTCTCATTTTTCTCTAACAAGTTCATTTTTTCCACTCCCACTCTTCTTGACAAACACTCTCACACTCAAAACTTCCTAAGCAAGCATTCAATCACAAGGTAGCACCAAAAATATCCATTAGAGCTGATTCATGCATGTTGTAGACCAAGATCAACAAAGGATTGGCAAGTGTTCTCTCAAGTTCATCATTCCATCTTGCTTTCCTTTGATTTCATTTCATTTGGGTTTAATCACCTACAAAGGGGTTTGACTTAGCTAAACTTCTATTTCATAACCCTATAAATCTCTTGGTCTTTGCATGTGTTTGTAGGTCTTTTTATATAGGTTTGAGGTGTTTGGAAGGTGCTCTCAACTCATCAAAGGAATCCAAGTCAACAAAGCCCTAGTTCCAACTTGGAGACCTCTCTTTGTCCGTTTTCAACAGTCTAAACCAAAGTGCAGACTGAGAGTTCCAGAATCCTCTTTCAAGTTCCCAAAAACCTAGAAGAGGACTAGGTTTCCCATAATGGTGACCTAGTCCCTCTGAGCTTTTTTTTCAGGGATTTTCATATTTTTGGGCACCCATTTCACAGAAACCTATTCCGACAACTTTTCTTGAGAAGAGGACTAGGTTGCCTAGCTTGGTGGGAATGTTCCTTTGTACATTTCAGGCATTTTCCAAAAGATTTTGGGGCCAGTCATCCACAACTTCCAATACCCAAGTGCACAAGTTCTCTTACTTCCATTTTCCTTTCTATTTTTACACATTTAGGTCATTTAGATAGTTTACATTTAGTTACATATTGCTTTGTTTATATTTCATAGATTAGTTTATTATCATTTTATTTCAGTTTCATCCATAGTTCACACACATTCACAACCTTAATCATCAACCCCATCCTTCCTTTGAATTAAATCACCAAGAACATATCACCAAAGAGGAAAAAGTGTCATTCCCAAACTAAGAGCTCCTAGGGTGAAAAACCCTAGGTGCCTAGAAAGGGGAATCCTCTTTCCCTTGTTAGTATATGTTTTTGGTGGTTCAACTATGCATCATAGTTTCTTTAATCTTGTGTCTTCCTATGGGAATTTCTCAATGGATTTATTTTTTCCCTAACCTATGGAAACTCTTAAGCCTCATGAAGACTTCTTTTTCAAATCTTATCAAAAGTTCAAAGCAAAGTGCATATAAAAATTATCCCTTTGTAACATGCCTCAATCCATGATTGAGCCCTCTAGCATTGATGAAGCCATGATTTAATCAAAATCCATTTCAAGTAACCAAGACCAACCCATGGAAAATCCTTCACTTATTTCCTTTAAAAGACCAAGAGATAAGAATATAATTCCCATTGTGCCTCCTAAGATCAAAAAAGTTTATAAAGAAAATAGAAAGTGGTAGAACAACCTTCCATGGTTCCTTACATCCCTCCCTATGGGAAGAAAATAAACCAATGGTTGATACACCCACTCCTACACAATCACAGCTTGAAAATCATATAAGAAGTAATGGAAATGCTAAAGAAAATAGGTGTAGACGTTGTCCTATTTCTTGTAAGTTAAATGAATGGAATAAAATATAAAATCAAGATCAAAATTTAACTCAAATAAAACATGATTATTCTCCACCTTTGCAACAAAAAAAGACACAAGAAACTTCAATGCATATTTTCATTCAGCCTCATGTTGTGATTAACTTGGATGATGATGATGATGAAATTGCTAAAATTGATGAGGAAGTGCATAATGAGCCAAATTTATTATTTTCCTCTTCCATGATCTTAAATGATAACAACTATGATGATCCTCCTAACAAGAGTGACTCACCATGTGTTGAGCCTAGTTCTACTCCTAGTATAACATGTTGTTGCCCCTTATGCTAGTTATATGCCTTTCGCATATGATTAACAAGATTGGGATGTGAATGATGTGCTATAGGTTGACTCACATGTTGCATACTAGTCTTCTCTTTGTCTTATTTTTAGTTTTTTTTTTGTGATTGCATGTGCATAATGTGATCCCACGTACAGTGTTTCCTGGCATGTCTTTATATGTTTGTGAGCCTACTTTGGATGACTCTTGTCACCTTGTTGGTGCAAGGATACAAAGAAAGCACACCTATTGTGACATTATTCTATTTGTACATCTACAATCTTTTATATTTTGTGCACCTTTATCTTTTATCTTGTGTTTTCCTTTTGGGGATGACGTAAGATGTTGAATCATTTAGGTCTTTTCCATGTTGACCCAAAATATTTTCTTTGTTTTCACTCTTTATGTGTCATTCTTCCTTTGTGATCATTGTTCCATGAGTCATTTGGGGAATGATAATGATTCTAAGCTTGATTATATCACTATAGAAAAGACATATGTTGACCTCAAATCCATGGATCCCTTATGTGTTATCTTAGGATTGCATATGGGGGCAACCTCCTTTCCATGATGTAGCTCTATCTTGGAAACATATGTTTTATATAGGACTTCCAAATAAAGCTCTCAAGTATTGGAATTTATTATGATCTACTTTAAAGTAATTTCTCACAACCCGGTGTTTAGAAATTTATTTAAAGTAGGGGGAAATGTATCCGCACACATTGTTTGCTTCAAAGTGTGGTCTTCTTACTTCACGTGATGTGTCTTCTTGATGGTGATATTGGGTTTGATGTTCCTCGAGAATTGAGATTTATTGGCATATGAGATTCCTCTTAGTGGTAATTCTATGGGTTGCATTCCCTAAGTTGTGAATCTTTTATCCTCGACTAGTACTCTCTTGGTGACATCAAGCACAATGTTCCCTAAGGTGAGACCTTTCATGAACTAAGAAAAACCCCTTTGAATATCCTATCCTATTGTATTTTAAATGGCCACCAAGCATAACACAACTTGCTTCCAGTAGTGGAGCCTTTATGCTTTTCATGGCCATCAAGCATAACACAACTTTCTTGCAAATGGAGCCTTGTTTATCGTGAGTTCCTAGCATAATGCAGCTTGCTCGCCTTGTGACCATTTTTTTGGTGCCTTATCAAAGTTATTAGGAGGTATAAATTTTGGTATGTTTGGTATATGGGATCCTGTAGACCTAGAATGACTTTCATGTTAGCCACTTTTTGAGGCTCACCTAGTGGACAATGGATTTCACTAGACCATGTTAGTATATTTTGTTTGCATAGTGGACAGTGGGTTTCCACTTGTGAATACTTTTTGGAAAAAAACTAAGGCTTGATCCATACCTATTGGAGAAATAGTTGAGGCTTGATCCACCCCTCTTTATTTTGCATTAATTTTGGAATTTTTTTCTTGTGAACCTTGTCTTGTTGCTACATATTAACATAGGCATGTGTCTCTTTTTCCCTTTGTTGGTTTTCCATGAGATCTTATATCTTGGGGGCTTCATCATCCTCGACATTTTTTGTCTCATATTTTTAATAGTTGTACAATTAGACCTCTCTTGATGCTTGTTTGTATACTTTAGTGTGAGTTTGGTCATAGGGATCATCCTCTCACTAAAGTGTGAGCTAAATATAGTGTTGGAAAATGGAATCATTTACAATTTCACACTATCTTTGGGTCCCTTAATAAATTTGACTTAATTAAGCCTCTAATTGGCCCAATTATGCATTTAAAATCCTAATTAATCTTGTTTTCCAAAAGGGAAAATTGTATTAAACAATTGAAAACATTAATTAAATTGCTTTGGAATTGGATCGTGTCTTGGATTTAGGTCCTAGGACCCATTCACTCAAGGGCGAATGGGCTCCCCTTAAATTTAGGACCCCAATTTTTAATATGTTTTTGGCAGCATTTTTATGATTCAAATTCAGTTTGCAATTGTTGGCTTTTGATGTTTAATTTTCAAGAAATTAGGAAATTAACTATAAATACAAGGTCTTTCTACAATTTCAAATCCTAGATGCAAGCTAGAACTTTTGGACAGAATTCATAAGAGATAAGATTATTATAAAGAGAATTCAAGGGCATGTTTCATAGTCATTTGTTGCAGCATTTAAGATCTCAAGCATCATGCCAAATTCATCTTCATTCATACATGTTTTTGAAGCTAACATTGTGATGTGGGTTAAAATAATTTAAGTCAAGATTCAAGCTATCAAATCAAACATCCAATCAAGCCATTTCATGCAAGATCAAGAACTAGGAGATATGTGTTAGACCTCAATCCTTTAAGGATTTTAATTCAAGGGTTTGGTGAGTTGCAACAAGCTAGTGTTCATTCATCGTTCCTTCCATTCATGTTTCATTTCATTTCAAGTTTTAACTACCAAAATGGGGTTTGACCAAGGTCAACCCCCATTCACAAAAAAGAAAAAAAAATTCCCTCTCTGTGTGTTGCAGATCTATAGGAAAGGAAGAATTTAAGATTGACCAAAAGTGCAATTTTGCAAAGTTGTCAAAGTTGTCAAGCCACATAAAATCACTTGCAAAATGTATTTCCAACTTTCTAACCATGACACTGGAGGAAACAAGACTGTAGATTCAAGAGTAGTGAACTATCAAAATAGATTTTGTATCCCTAAAGCAAGACCCATTCACGCTAGGGAGAATCTATCTCAGGAGGACACTTTTGTTGGAAGTCTAGAAGTTTTTCCTTGATGATGCAATTTGGAAACATGAGCATGAAGTGTATACACATTGTTTGATCAAGTGTTTTCATTAATTTAAATATTGTTTTGATCATCCTAGCAAAGTGGGGAAGTATTTTTGGTGACTTATCTATAGTGCAAGTTGATCTAAAAAGTATGTTTTTATAGAAATTAGGCTAAGTATTACCTTTGACAGTTTTGTGGTTTAGTGTGTCATGTTTTGGGTCCACACTTCACTGCACAATGGTATAATATTCTATATTCATAACTACAATTTTGAGTTCATTAAATGTAGAAGCATTCAAGTTTTTGTGATATTTTGTAAAGTTTCCAAGAAGATATGAATGACAGTACTTATGTAGCTCTATACATCCGAGTTATCTTTTGTATAGTATATATCAGTCTAGAAAATTCTACACTTCTTCATGAATAATTATTTTGTTTTGTGATGATGAAGATAAGCTAATAAATGTTAGTTGAAAGGGAATTCAAATTATGATCGAGTTTTGAGGTTGCACGATTGATGTATTGCATATGCACTTGAAGACTTTGTGTTTAGGTCTATTTTTGGGCCAACCTAATGTGCGGTTGATGTTTTGTGGGGGATATACAAATAACTCTATCTTCTAGTGGATTTATATTATGTCCATTCCCACCTATCTTCATGTAAGTTGAATTTTGAATCCAGGCACTAAGTGTGGATAAAATTCCTTGAGGATGACATGTTTAATTTTGTGTGTTACTTGTAATTAGGTTGGCCTAATTGAAGTTACACTTGAGGTGGATATATATATGGGATCATCGAAGTTGTGCTGTAGAGATCGAGAAGAAGAAGTAAGTGTGTGTGGAAAAGAATATATGTGAATGTGGTGAAGTAGAGCAAATTTTATGTGATTTATGACATGTATGGTGACTCAACTACATGTGTGTGAGGCAGTATTGAGCAGATTTCATGAATAAAGGAGAGTTTTAATCTATACAAGTGTGAATATTTTTTGTACTTCAATGGAACTATAATTTTGGATATGATTGATGATATTGTATAAATTCAATAGGAAGTGTTGTCAACCCTTCTTTGTTCTTTCTTAGTGGGTTATGAGCCTTTTTCTAGACAATGTGTCCGAGTAGTGAGACTTTCAGTAATATATTATATCTAGATATAATTTATTGTGAGCTAACCCTCACCTTGGTTTTTACCTTTTGGGTTTTCCGCATAAAAATACTCATGTTCATGTGTCATGTTTGATTTTATGGTTTTATTCATGCTTTCATTCTTCATTGCAGTTATTTCTATTCAGTTAATTTGATGGGATATGTTTGATTGGTTTAGAGGAATAATGATTCACCCCCCTCTCAGTATTTTGGGTATTCAACAAGCTTTTGGTGATAGGTGCATACTATCTTACCCTTCTAAAATATAGGTGCATACTATCTTACAATTAAGTGTCTATATATTTTTAATCTTTATTTTATAATACATATAATTATAAATCACAATGTTTATATGTGTAATGGTTGAATTTGCATATGAAGACTTATACCTTGATATTTAACAAGTGGAATTGATGGGGGACATGTGACTATAACAAGTAAGGAACATTGTGGTTCAACAATTTCATTTGTAGTTGCCAAAAAAGAGGGCCTTCTGTGATGAGATGGAGAATGATCTGCTATATGACATACCTCTTTCTAGATGTGAAAAAAGAAGCAACACTACAGCTGAAGATGATAAAAGAGTTAATTTTTAGTTTAAACCACATACATTGTGTTCTTTATTCTCATTAGATGATGCAAATTCCAAGTACAAATTTTTATTTGCAGGTAAAATAGACTCAAATCACACCACTAAGATGAATGGCATACACACAGGTTACTTTGGGTTCTTTATGATCTCCTTAAGCTCTCTATCCTAATGATAGATCATATAGTGTGATCCAAAATGCTAATGTAAAAAATCATATACAGTCGAGTCCAAAATAACAAATGATAATTAGTTTCTTCCAATTTTGGTTCTCAATATATTAGTTGCTTATTTTCTTGAAGTTAGGCTAGACAAGGGAATATTGGGTTGGGATGTATTATGATAAATAAGAGTTATAGGTGATTTAGGTATGTTAGAACTATTGGCTTCCAGGTATTTCAAGGAAATTTCTTTGGTCTTCTTCAACCATCTTCAAGGAATTGACCTGGTAATTGTCAATAAAAAAATTTGTAGCACTAGTTGATTCCAAAGCCATATTTATTTAAATGACTCTATTTTTCTATTTTTTTCTTTATATTTAAATGGTAAGATCTGACTTACATTCGGGAGCTTCTATCATCAGGAGTTAGAGCATGATCAAACATACAAGAATAGTAAACAATCTCAATAATCTAAAAAATTGGAAATAGGTAGCTATTTGAAACCAACAAATGGTTTCAGGGACAAACAAGGTCAAATAAGTTATGTTATTAATTGTTAATTTGTTCTTCTAGATATAGATAGATTATTCCTTGTGTCAATGAATAGCCAAAGCAACATATTTATCTAGATCTATAGTGATGTCTAGTCCTTGAGATCAACTTTGAGAGGTGTGACAATTAATCCATCTCTCATGTAACTTGGAAAAATTGAATTGAAGCTTTAATACTACATATAGATTCACTACATTACACAAAACTACAGATTTGAATGAAATTATTATCCTTATTATTACCCTTAGCATGCAGTTCAAATGACTATCATCTTCACCTAGCTCCATAATGATAGGCAATCCTAAGAGATCAACTCCCACAATTGCAGCAACTAATCCAACAAATATAAACACTCTCTTCTTGATAGAAATAGTTGTTTTCAATTTCTAGTGCTTATGTATCATTTTTAGAATGGTGGTTTCTCTACTAAAACTTAGGCTACTTCTCAATTATACAACATAAGAACAGATTACTTATCTATTCCATTACAAAGAAATTTATTGGTATATACATTATCTTTATGTATAGAGAAACTCCTAATTCCCCTGAATACAGAATTATATACACTCCACTCTTCTGGTTTAGATCCATAAGATGATTAAAGCATTGAGTTGATTAAAAATTCTTTCCCCTTTAAAACCGTATGAATCTTAAATGCGGCCCGATCAAAAGAATAAAGAAAAGCATTTGTTTGCTTCTCTTCATTGTGAATTAATATTAATTTTGGTTGAACATGGTAGGTATTCCAAAGGATCATTTCATGGTCAACTATCTGGCCTCCATGCCACCTCTCTACTTTGCAAATCTTCCATGGGTGATTGGAAACAAGGCAAAGGAGGAGTTTCGCTTTTAGTTTTGGGTTCGAAACATGAACAAACTAAGGAAGCTCAAGTGGGTTCTCTATAACTTAGTCCATGATCTAGAGCTTCCAATACTTAACATGTTCCTAGGAGAAGTGTGCATGTGTCCAATAGGGCCTTTCATCTCCAATCTTTCAAGAGAGAAAACTACAAACACCCCTTTGACTATTTTTTTTAAACCTAGCTTTCAAAATATGTTCTACATTTGTAGGATTTGCAGTTATGATATCTTTGATTCATGTTTCTCTAATCTGTCAAACACTAGTACATCATAATAGTTGTCAATGTGAGACTAAAGGATTACTTATTGACAATATGAGATGAAAAAAGTTAAAAACCGATCAAGCTTCTAACTAACAAAGGATCTAAAGTCCAATGATCGTGCAAAGGTCATGAGATCCCCAACATAACTTAAGACTACAAGGAATATAAAAATCGGTCAAAGATAGAGCTAATATATAGGTTTCTTAACAGCATAGCATTATTTTCATGGAAAAAATTATATTGCAGTAATAAGAATGAAAAGGTTTCTGCAGGTTATGCAAAAATGTTAGATTAAACCATTGCATTTTGCAAGCCTAGATCCTAGACAACTATGCCTTTTGAAGCATCATGTTAATTGCATAAACACCAAAAAAATCACCTTTGAAACATTAATTCTTGCACAATTATCTAGATTTATATAATCAAAGTGAGACAAAGAGATCATGCTTGACAACAAATTTTTAGTTCACTTGTCTACAGTAGTTACTGCAAATCAAGGCTAGCCCTTAAACAAAATCTTCAAAGGGGAGACTAACACATATGCCACGATTTCATAGGCATCACTAAATGTGCGCTGATCCTCTACAAGCATTGTCCATCAGCTTCATTTTCCATCTCTGTCCTTTGCAAATCTCAAAACCCTTCAATCTGTTGTAATTGTTTCTGCCCTATGGACGCCCTGTTTTGACGCTCTCAATTTTTTATAGGTACCGACGTGGATTTGAATAGAAACTAGCCAATGCATTAACCTATAATTACCAGTCAACAAATCAATCAGGGCAATACAAATTGTTCAACCCAAAAAATGCAGCCAATTTCTAATACTTGCAAAAAAAATTCCAATGGAAGAATAATTGCAACAAGCTACTCACAAGATAAGGTGCATGTGCTCCATGAAGGAGGGCCAAAGGTTCAAATTTGGTTGTGCACCTAATTGAACAATCTATAAAGTAAACAATCCAATTGTGTACCCCTAGGCTCCTGCAGGATTTCACAAGGGGAAAAGCAATCCCCTCGTGCGCTTCAAATAAAACAATCCACCTTTCTTATTACTTGTAGATGGTTCAAAGTATGACAAAAAAGTAGTAAATAGAATGGATTTGAAAAATAACTATCATCTGTTGTCCTGAGTAGATTTCTAGACACAATTTTAAATCACAAAGCCACTTTTGGATTGTGGAAGCAACCCTTCTCTAGCCGACCTTCTAATACCACTAATATAGGCATCAAACCAACTATGGGGTTTGCAAGGAGCAAATATGCATTGGATCATCCTGTTTGTTGCTTTAGTCCCTAGTAGAAAGAAGGGAACAACTTGCGAAAGAAAATGATTCAATGTTAGCAGTAATAACATGTTTAGATGTGGGAAGGAGCTCAATATTCTTATTCTTATATGTGGGAAGCAATGCATTTATTGAAACCACAAAGGATTTTTTTCGTTGCTGTAGGGTATATACTTGTGTGAAGAGACATAAGGTGTTACCACAAGGCAACGGTGGACAATATATCTTAAAATACTATCACGGATTTGGATTTGTGTTATTAGTAAGGTGCAATTTTAGTGTAAAGATGAAGCTTTTTCGGCTAGATCAGCTAGGTAAGGCTTATTAAGTAAGGTTTTCCTTTAGCTAAAACAATTCAGAAAGAGATCTTACACCAGATCAATGATGTTAACACACATTCCAGTGGAAAAGTTTGTAGAGGACCAACAATAATGGTTTAGAGCAGACACTGAGCAATGGATCTGGCCTACTGAAGAGGTGTTACTATTAGCCTCAAGAACTAAAATCTATGACAAACACGAAGCAATGGATCTACCCTATTGAAGAGGTGTTACTATTAGCCTCAAGAACAGTAACCTGGTTGTTTAGGAATGCAACTGGAATTAGAACTAAGAACCCAAGCTTGAACCTACACCTCCAGAATTCGAAATAGTTGGCCATTGAATTATTGGAGTTCATCAATATTTTAAAGCTACACTAAGCCACTAAGATAAATAAAACAATTTATACAAATGGGTTCCGAAAAATAAGAATGGTGAAAGTTTGTTGGAAACGAAAGAGAAAAAAAAAACATACTTTGATGCGGGTGGCTCAGCTGTAGAAGAAGCTTGGCCCTGCTACGAAGGCCTTTCCTTTCATTGTCTCGCCCCTTGCATAGAGGATAGAGGAAGTTTGTCAGATATTATAGTAGCAACTTCCCTAGTAGACATGCATGCAAAAACTGGAAGCATTAACAAGGCGCGTGAAAATATGATTTAATTTTGGAAATTACCAATTAGTGGTGAGCTAATTTCAGTCCTGTAAGGGTTTGCAATTTTTCTTCTCATTCAAAGATCTCCGAGTGTTTACACAAATTTCCCAGGGATCTTTGTGATGGTAAAACCAAGTGAATGCTCCCTCTAATTCTTCCATTCTATAATACTGGTGTAGAAGCAAGGGAAATAGGGCTTTGGTCTAGCTAATAAATGTACAAGTGCACCGCCATTAAAAAATTGGAGGAAACAATGCATTAATACGGGCAAGTGGTGAAGGCTTTATTAATGTGAAATGGAGAAGTGTGGGGATTGTTCATGTTGTTGCAACATGGTCTGAAGCCCCTGGCTCGCAGAAAAGTTCCTGATGCAAAGGGCGTGAGATGTTTTTCATGGATGAGTTGCAGTGAAGCATGGTGTTCATGTTGGGCGTCTGTGTGAGAGGCTCCCTAGTGGTATGGACTTTCTTGTGTTGCTGATCAACTATGGAGAGTTGTGCTTGTGCTGGGTGTTTTTGAATTAGCACTGAAGGTAGTTTCTCTGGTGCTCTGATTGCATGGAAGCTATGAAGTGACCTTGGTGGTCTACAACTTCTGGATAGTCTGGTTCTCTTTTGCTTGTGCATGACAGTGGTGTTGGAACTGGTCTGAAATGGACCTGTTGTTCTTGTGTGCCCGTGTCTTGCACTTGCATGGTTTCAGATTCATGTCTTTGGCTCTGAAGGTTTTGTGTAGATTTTCCTAAAAAGTCTATGACACATGTTCATGTTTCTTTTCCATTTTCTGGTTAAATTTAATTTTTTATGTTTTTGTTATGTTTGAAATTGATGATTCAAGTCTTACATTGCATAATTGGATTCATTTAGTATTTTTCATTTATCTCCCAAACGTGCATTTCATGCTGATTTATCCCATCCTCAATCATAAGGAAAAGAACAAGATATACATTAAGGTTGACTCACCTAAGGTTTGAAATTTAATCTTCTCCTTTGGGGATCTCTTTTTTCTAATGAAATAAGGAATATAGGTGAACACACCATTTCCCATCCATTTTGATGAACCTATTTCCCTATGTTTCACCACTATGGAGATAAATTTATGGCTAGATACTTTTTCCAACTCACTAAATTAAATTAAACAATTACAATCAAGGACTGTGCTCATCAATTTTAGGCCTTTTATCTAAGAGTGGTGAATTTTATAGAAGAAAATTTGAAGGAATTATTTCTAGGAGGTTTAAAGGACCACATAAAATATGAGGTACATTTGTTCCAACCATTATCCTTGTCATAATCGATACTTATGGAAAGATATGTTAATAATATTGTTTTGGCTAATAGGTGACAAGGGATCATAAACATAAGAGAAATGAGCTATCCTACACATTCATTTCTTCAACCTACCAAGTTGACTAGACACAAAATATCAAGGAGAAGAGAGAAAAAAGGTTGTGCTTCAATTGTGATATCAAATAAAGTTGAGGATACAAATGTATTGAAAATAAATTAATCTAAATTGAAGGTACGAGTGAGGAAGAAGAGTAGGAACCAATATTAGAGGGTGATAGGGATTCAAATGAGGAATCATATGTTTCTCATCCAATCATTTCTTGGCATGCATTCTTATGTTTCAGTTCCCCACAAACTCTCAAGGTAGTGGGTTCTTAAATAAGTAAAGAGTAAAAATGTTGATTGAATTATGTAGTACTCATAATTTCATCAACAAAAGGTTGGCTACTTGTCTAAACTATTTTATACATACAACTCTATATATTCAGGCCTTGATTGTAGATAGTTGTGCTATTAGTTGTTCTAGAATATTCTATAACATTTAATTATCCATGAGATACTATTATCTTGATTGACCAATGTTTGCTATCTCAATAGGTGCAACAAATATTATTTAGGGAGTACAATGACTTACTACATTGAGAAAATTTGAGAATAAATTCAAAGAACTATTCATGATATTTAAATAAGAAGGAAATATAGTGGAACTAAGAGAGTTGCATTCAAATTCCCCATAAATACAAAAGTGGGATTGAAAAGATTGTTCAAGAGATTCTAGAGGCAAGAATGATCAGGAATAGACAAGTTATTTACTCTTCACACATGTTGATGGTGTGTAAGAAGGATGAAATTTGGTACATGTTCCAAAACTATAGAGTTCTCATAATACACACCACTAAATATAAGTATTGTTTTAGTCATTGATGATTTTATAGATAAATTGAATGGAGCTGTGTTTTTTATAATACTAGATATTAGATTGGGTTATTGAACCAAATTTGAATTAAGGAAGAAGATATTTATAAGAACACATTTAGGACTCATGAAGGTCATTATGGGTTTTGGTAATGTCATTTGGTCTTACTAATGCACCATATACATTTCAAAGTTTGATGAAATCCATGTTTAAGAATTGTTTGAGGAATTTTATATTAGTATTCTTTGATGATATATTGATTTATAGCAAGACATAGGAGGAATATTTACAACATGTAGATCAAGCATTAAAATTTCTTGAACATCATCAAATTTGTGCTAAGTTATCAAAGTATGATTTTGGTCTCAAAGAGGTGGACTACTTGGGACACATAGTTTCACATTAAGGCTATTCTATAATTTCTTGTTCACAAAACCATTAATAAATTGAGAGATTTCTTAGAATTGAATGGATACTATAGAATATATTATTAAGAATTATAATCATATAGTATCTAATCCCTCAAAAATGTATTGAAGAAGATATATTTTTATTAGAATGAGTTCTGTAATGTAACATTTCAGAGATTGAAGGAGGCTATGTGAGCTATTCTAGACTTCACCGAGGATCTCATTATGAAAGGTTATGCTTCAAGAAATAGTATAGGAGTAGTTCTCATGTAGGAGCCTGATGTGTTGGAATGTGTTGAGATGATGTTGATTTCTTGTTGTCATTAATGTCAACATATCTTGGTTATGTGACCGATGTTCTATTTTGGTGCTTTGGTGATCTAGATTGGCCTAGTTCTGGATGTTGTGTTGTAATGATCTATCTTGGGTTGTATTTGTCTTGGTCCCACTCCTCTTGTAACATAATGAGATACATTATTTTGGGTACAAACCGATCTGGTAGTTGTTTAACTTGCTTTGAGACATGGTTTGCATTGTAATGTGTATATATTATTTTGTGGTTATGAATATCATGTACTCTATTGATTTGAGTGAGGAGGTTTTGTGTGGTCCATGTTTCATTCCACTCCACCATGAGAATGTTTTTGTGGTGACCTATTTCAATTTGTTCTTGGTTAAATTAGAAATTATGAAATTGTGTTTGGCCAACTTGGGAAATTATAGAAGCATGGAATAGTATAAATATAAGATGTCATTGTTCGATGAAGGAAAGAATGATGAATCCAAATCTGAATATATAGACATTGTGAAGTGTGTGAAGGTGTATGATTGGAGGTATCAGATAGTGAGATTCTATCTGGTGTCATTGTTGGTGACAATTCTTTTTAGTGTGGATTCCCTTTTATCATTCTTTAGGCAGTGAGTCATTTTTTGTTGGTAGTGAGACTTTCTCTTTTTGTAGTGAGCCTTTCTCTTTTGGCAGTGAGCCTTTCTCTTTTGGTAGTGAGCCTTTTTGTATATTTTTCTATAGTAGCTAGGCAGTGAACTCAACTGGCAGTGAGCCCTTGTAAAAAACACCTTAACCGATGTCACCTTAACCTGTGTTTTAAATTTGAGAATTAACATTCTCCATGGTTTTTCCCTTCTTGGGTTTCCACGTAAATTCTAGTGTTCTTTGTGCATAATGTTGTGTGCTTACATGTTCATCAATATCTGATTGATTTAAGTTTGTTCTAAATTAATTAAAGTAAAGAAAATTATTTGATAATAATTGATTCACCCCCCTCTCAATTATCTGGAATATTCAACAATTGGTATCAAATCTTTTGTTCCTCGAAGAAGAGATTAACTGCTTGGGGTAGATTTGATGGCACACAAATTAATAATTCTTGTGTTTGATGGATCTGACTATAGTTTCTAGAAAGTGAAAATGAGAGGTTACCTGATCTTTCTTGCCTATAAGACTTAAAAATTTGTTGACACAAAATATGTTGAGCCGAAAAAAGGTGTTTCTACTATAGATGAGATTGCAGCCTATGAGGGGAATGAAAAGGAAAGGTATGCAATCTTTAGTGGTTTATCTAATATTGAGCTAACAAAAGTTATTTCATTGGGCACCACTTATGAATTTTGGAAAAAAATTAAATAAATCTATGAAGGAAATGATAAAGTCATATTATTAAATAATTTGACAGCTAAGCGCAGATATGAGAACTTGAGGATGAAAGAAGGTGGGGATATACCAAGCTACTTTTAAAGGGTTGGCAATGTAGTAAATGAAGTCAAAATTCAAGGAGATATTCTGACAAATGAAGTTGTAATAGAGAAAATTTTAATGAACCTACCAGAGAGCTATAGTGACAAGATCTCAACTATAGAGGAATTTTATGATCTGAATAAATTCACTAGACAGAAGCTATTTGGCACCTTGACCACATTTG
The DNA here is from genome assembly GCA_007115665.2 of Sequoiadendron giganteum. NCBI lineage: Eukaryota > Viridiplantae > Streptophyta > Pinopsida > Cupressales > Cupressaceae > Sequoiadendron > Sequoiadendron giganteum. The sequence goes on along the minus strand of CM021102.1, from coordinate 230,991,888 downwards.
AGATGAGGAAATTTGGAAAAAAAAAGGAGAAAACTGAAACTGCCTTCAAAGCCACAAAAATAGAAGATGATCTGGATAGTGATAGTTCTAGAGAGTTGGAAGAAAATTTCACAAGGAAATTGAAGAAAGGTACTGACAAGTACAAAGATATGTTACCTCTTAAATTTTTTAGACGTGGAAAGATTAGTCATTTAGAAACTAAGTTTTCTGAGAAAGGAACAAGACAAAATCTCAAAAAGATCAATATGAAGGCTTATTATTTCAATGAGAATGTTGGCATTTTAGATGATGAATTAGATCATGAGGATTGTTTTTTTTTTGGTTGAAAAGGATGAACCTAGATTTGATATCTCTAATATTTGTCTGAAATATGATGATAACACTGATACTACATTATTTTTAAAAATAAATAGAGATGAATGGTTGATTGATAGCTGATGCTCGAATCATATGACCAATGAAAAAATTAAGTTTGTGAAGCTGAGAAATATGATGGAGGTTATGTTAGATTTGGAGATGATAAAACATCACAGATTGTTGGAATTGGTTCTATTACCTTTGATGGAAAACATAACATTGACAATGTTTACTATGTGAAGGGATTATATCATAATCTTATAAGTATTTGAAAGATGTGTGAAAATGGTTACAATGTGGTGTTTCAGGATGATGGTTGTGAGATCCGAAAGAAATCTAAAAAAATTATTGCTGCTAGAAAAAGAACAAGTGGAAATATGTATCAACTGGAAGGAGCTACAAAAATATGCTTGGTATCTTAGTCCAATGATAGTTGGCTCTAGCACTGGAGGATGTGACACATTAAATTTGAAAATTTGGTAAGGATAAGTTCATCAAGAGCAGTTAGAGATTTTCCAAGACTGAACAAACCAAACAATACTATATGCAAAGGATGTCAAGAAGGAAAGTAGACCAGAGAAAAATTCCAAAGAAAAGAAGATTCATGTATCGGACTATTAGACCTTGTACACACTAAACTTTGTGGTCTAACCAGAATAAGAAGCTTACAAGGTGAGAAGTATTTCATGCTTTTAATTGATGATCATTCTAGATTTACTTGGGTTGCATTTTTTAGAGAAAAATCAGAGGTGTTGGAAAAAATCAAGATTTTCAGAGCAAGAGTTGACAATGAAACTGATAGGAGAATCAAGTGTTTAAGATCAGATACAAGAGGATAGTTTACTTCTGATGAGTTCAACACATAATATGAAAAGCGTGGCATTAAGAGACAACTATCTATCCCTAGAACACCTCAGTAGAATGGTGTAGTGGAAAGAATAATCTAGACCATTCAAGAAGTAGCTAGAACAATGATCATGGAAGCAGGTTTACCACAGGTCAAATGGAGAGAATAAATACACACAATAGTATACACTCTTAATAGAGTAATATTCCGAAGGAAGTATGGAAATACATCATATGAGTTATGGAATGGAAGAGCTCCTAGAGTAAAGTACTTAAATATTTTTCGAAGCAAGTGCTACAATTGGAAAGATGAGGACAATCTTGGAAATTTTGATAGTAGAGTTGATGAAGGCATATTCTTGGGATACTCTACAAAAAGTAAAGTGTACCAGTGTTACAAAAAGAGACTGAACAAGATGGTTGAAATTGCGAATGTGAAAGTAGATGAATATGCTGAAATAATTCCTGATAGACATATTGAATATGAATCAGATGAAAAAGGAGAGAAGGATAAGAAAGAAGAAGAAGAAGAAGAGACAAAGGAGGCTCTAATAACTACAACTAAAACTTCAAGATATGTATAGAAAAATCATTCTAAAAAATAGATTATTGGAGATAAGAATAAGGGAATTACTACAAGAAGCAAAGCCGCTCAAGAGCAAGTATTATTGTGCCTAATATTAGAAATTGAGCCAAAGACTGGAAGAAGCATACAATGATTAGAATTGGGTGAAATCAATGAAAGAAGAGCTTGATCATATAGAGAAAAATAATACTTGGGAACTTTTGTCTAGACTGATAGACAAAAATGTAATTGGAACAAAGTGGGTGTTTTGGAACAAGCTAGATGAAAATGGAAAGTTAATGAGAAACAAGGCAAGATTGGTTTGCAAAGGTTACACTCAGATTGAAGGTATTGATTTTGAAGAAACATTTGCCCCTGTTGCCCAATGGAAGCAATTCATGTTTTCCTAGCTTTTCCAACTTTCAAGGATTTTAAAGTTTATCTATATACACCTAAAAATGGTCTGGATAAATCTGATTAATTAAATACAATTATCTGATTAATTAACCTTTAAATTCATCTATTAATAAATAAATAGAAATATTTAATTATGTAATTCACATTCCATTTTCTTCTATTAAATAAACAAATTCAATAGTTTGTTTTTATTTAATTATCCAATTCTTCTATCTTAATTAAATAAACTAAAATCACAAAGTTTCTTTAAATATCATCTCACTTTTATTAAATAAACAAATTTCAAAATGTTTTATTTAATAATATATCTTCCCTCCAAAATTGAATAATTTAAATATTCAATTGAGCACATGTATACATCTTTTCTCTCAACAAAATTGAAAACTTCAAGTTGTATTAAATTGTGATTTTTCTAATTAAGCACATGTCTATAGATTTTCTCTCCAAAAGTTGAAAGTTTTAATTTGCATTCAATTTCAATTTACCTTTCCATCCAATTTTGAAACAAACTTTTACAATTGGAAATAGTTGGCTTCATGGATCCACAATTTCTTCCTAATCATTTGCCACCATGCTTTGCTCAAGGAATGCATTTCCCCTTCTTCCTCACCAAATTCTTCATCTTCTACCATTGATTTATCTAGATCAAATCTGAACCATTGTTGGCTGCCACATCAGGAATAGTCTTTGAAAATCTATAAAAGCAACCTCTTTCTACATGAAATGGATCCCACTTGCATGTGAATTTACTCTCTAGGAATCATACTAGAGCATTTAGTAATTTTTGAATAGAAGCATTTTAGCAACCATATTAGATTATAATCATGCCACATCATATCATATTAGTTGCATCTTAGTTTATCATATCAATCATATCAGCATCACAATATCATAACTCTCATTATCAATATCATGTCTTCCATTACCATTCATTTTATCGCAAAATTTCACTTAGATCATCATTTTCATTCTCTAGATTGTCATTTTAACAATCACAGTGCACACAATCTAAGAGCCACTTTGATTTAATAAATCCTTGGAGTTAGAGAGCAATGGAATTTTTTTAGAGATTTAATTATGCTTCAATTAGATTAAATCTATTGTTTGAATTCTCTAATAACATAGCATTAAGGTGTGTTGTTATTTATTTCACTTACGCATATTTCCCACACACATAAATTGGCACCCACCGTGGGGATAATCTCCATACTTTAACATTTTTTGGAAAGTGACTGCAGATTTGATGTGTTCATGTTTTAGCACGATCGAGAGTTTCCACAATGCATTCGACATATATTTTGGCACATCAGAACATTGTTTCGGTGCATCAAAACACTGTTCCAGTGCATCAAAACACTATTTTGGCACATTCAAGCACTGTTATAGTGCATTTGATCATTATTTTAGTGCTTTCATTTATTCTTTTAGTGCATCACCATTTCAGTGCATATGCTTAAAGTGTTAGTGCATTGGACTATTTTTACAGAAAATTGAATCATTTTGATATAAATCTCTATTTTTCTATGTTACAGGTAAAAGGTACGCTGGTCAAAGATAATTATTGGAAACATTTATGCTAATTAAAGGAAAATGTTGCAAAATTACTAATGGTGTTTGGATGGTTTTTGAAATTTATTATTTCTTTCCTTTATTAAGTTAGGCATCTAGCTTAAGTAAAAGGATAACCGAACTCCCTATTTACTGTGGTTGAAGTGATACGATTATGCTCTCCCCTTCATTGGGTGATCAAAACGCTAGAATCACTTTTCATGCTTTAGTAACACCTTTAATGGGCCTGTCATAGTCGAAAAAAGTACTCAGCCTATGGGAATGACCTAAGTTGGAACAACCAAATCCAGGTTTTCCAACCCACTATAATCAAAAGTGAATTCGGGGAAAGTCCAATATTCAACAAAAGTGTGCAAGATAACCATCCCTAAATCCATTTTTCTAAATGTTGGGAGGTCTCCCAAGGGAGTTTATCTATTTTTCGCTTTGAACATAAACCTTATCTATGAACTTTAAGTTAGAATCCAACCGTGTCAGTTTCTGAACACTTTCTATATCACAGTGCAAGGGGAGGGAATAATCTTCCCCTAAGATACTCACCATATAACTATCAGAGACGCTGATCAAAAGTGGAGGATTCAACTTTTGGTTAAGACTCGAAAAGGGAAAAAACACGAGTGCCCTCTAGGGGGTGACATGACTATGTGAGATGACATAGTTCCAAGTGTGGACTGTGATATTTTTAGTGACCTTTTGAGATAGAGAAGTGCTTGAACTTTTTTTATTGTGTCATACTTGTGAAAATTGAAAGAATCAAACCTGATTCTAAAACACACACTATCTATTTAAAGCGTAGAATTGAAACAAATGTTTGTAAACTTGTTGTTGCATGTGTAATTATTTTCAAAAGAAATCATACAATCAAAACAATCATTTTTCAAAGTCCACAAGAAAACCAATAAGATACAACATCATTAAAATCAAAATTTTATACCTTAGAGTCAAACAAATTCATTGTTTTGAACAAGAATTAAAAACAGACTGTCAAAAATCTGGAATACTCACATAATAGCCAATTCACTTTCTATTATAGTGCATCCACCCAGTTTAACAATGCATTCACCCATCTTTTAGAGCATCAACGAAACAATCTGTTGCATAAGAGGAACAGTCTAGCGCATTGAAAGAAAATTTTAGCGCATAGGAGTAACAGTACAATGCATACAAACATTTTAACAACACATTCACCCAGTTTTCTAGCGCATCTGCTAATACTTTTAGCACATTCACTCAAACAAAAACTAGAGAGCTATTTTTACTATCTATCAAACTATTTACACCAAAATTCAGTTTTTTACCAAAATAGAAGTATTTCTTAAATTGAAACAAAGTCTTAAACTTTCAAAAACTAAATCTTACAAGTGAAATTCTTCAAATTAAACTCAGATCTACCATCCAAAAGTGTCTAATAAAACAAATATGATAGAAAGCCAAGTTTCATTATCAGGATCCGTCATCCTACTTCAAGAAATGAAGTTGTATAATCATACTTGTCAACTTACTCTGATCAATATAATATATCATTCAATTTGTCTCAAGTTAACATCCTTGACACTATATCAAACCAAGATCAAATTTTAGTGGACAAGTATAACACTTTTATGCTAGTTTTTTCGAGGTCGCAAAGACAAAAACTTCAAGAAAAGGAAACAAACATGTCCGAGATTGAGGAGAATCTATTCAATAGATCCAACCAAAATGACAACGAAGAAATATTTGAAGAAAAACTACAAAATGTGCAACAAGACCCCAAATTCCATAAGTTTATGGAGAAAATTTTGGGAAAAGATGGGGAAAAGTATCTTTTGATGCTAGTTGATATGGGTGTTCAAATTCCAAAAGGCTTTGATATCAATAGACTAATAGGAACATCTAAAATAGTTGAGAATGAATCACCAAATATAGATGTTCTAGATTCAATGAAACATCAATTACAAACCTGACAACAACAATTCCAAGATATGCAAACACAAACAACTAAGAGATACTTACTACTAGATATTTGTGTTGGAAGTGGATTCACTCTGAGAGGGGGGGGGGGGCTAAATCAGAGTGGAGTAATTTTAACTTTTAACTTTGAAAGCATAATGAAAATTTTACTCATTTAACCCAAAGAGACAGATTTTATTAAGCAAGTGAACATTAACACTTGAGATTAGATTGACATGAGACTTGATTAAAATTTGCAACCCATATTAAAAGCATCATATGATATTATTCAAATAAATCTTTATGAACAATCCTGTTGTGCTTTATCAACAGTACTATAAAAATTCATAATATGCAACTTTGACTTGCTTATGATAGAATTTGAGTATTCATATAATGAGCACAAAATAGAGAAGTTAATTCACCTTATGAAAGACATTTTGCATCAGATTTGCACAATCTAAATTTGCATGATAGACTTGAGCAAATTGACTTTAAACTTTTAAACAGCCTTAAAGTATCATAGCACTGACCAACTGAATGAGCACAATAACATAAATTATTGTAGGAAAGATTATGCAAGAGAAACATAAATCACACAAATGAGAGACACAAAAATTGTCGAGTGGAAAACCCTCCCGGGGTAGAAAAACCAGTCCTAAACTGCCTTATTGGCTTAATTTCAAAACCAATGCTTACAATGCCTTATAGGCAATTTTTTTAGCACCAACTCAAGGAGAACCATCCCCTCATTTAGAGACACCAATCTCAAGGAGCACCAACCCCTTTACTATTTTAGTAAATCATACAATGATACAGAGGATCTCTTTGTTTCTTTCTTATGTATCAAGTGCCTCTTGACAGACAATATCTAAAATCCTCAAAGTCCCAAAATGAACTTTCAGAATTTCAGCCATTGTCAAGCCTTAAGTCAGCTTGATTATCAACTCATATTTCAGATTTTCAAACTCAGAGCTCAACATTTTTCAATACAATCACTGTGATGTACTCACACTAGTTTTTCCCTTTTTTTGTCATACTTTTCTGATTGTTCTTCTCTAGTTCTTCAACTTACTCTCTCTTTCTATTTTTATACTCTTTTCATAGATGTTCACCGAAAACTAGTTAACCCCCATTTTCTCTTTTTGTTTTTCCTTGATATTAAAGCCCTAATCTCTTCGTTTTCTTTTGATTACAAATTTCATCATTACATTCAAGGAAGGTTACAATAGTTGCTCATTTTTCTATTTTAAAGAATAAAAACAAAGATGATTATCAGGTTACCAAACTTCAATCGACCAACAATGCTAGGTGTTGCAGTGTCCATGTGTGAAAGATCAATATGAAGAAGTTCTTCTGACAAGAATACCCAAGCATTTATGCAAATATAGAAGGCAAATTGAAACCTGTTCTCTCAAGCAACCTGCACAAGCAGTGCTAAAAACAAAAACCATTAAAGCATGTATGAAATACATGAACAATACCCTCGAAAAACCAACTGCAACCAAAAACTCCAATGCAATGTAACCGAAACTTCAGAATAATGCATCCAATAACCGTTATGAAAGAATCCAAGTAAGAGACTAAACATATTCGAAGTCATAATGATTTTCCCCAACCAAATACCACTGTTTCATAAAACTAATATGATAAATCTATTGTAAAATGCAGTTACTATTATATGCAATATTTTTAGTTCTGACCAAGAAAAGATTTAACCAATTTTCCACGTTCCATTTAGAAGTAATGGTTCTACAAACCAATTGAAAAAACTGAATACCTAAGAATATAGAAATAGATGTTGCATGTAGCAATTTTACCAGACCTACAAAGTAGCTAAGCAGCCCGAGCTTCTCCCTTACTCAAGCTCTTACCCGATGGAAGGAGATGGATAGGTGAATCGACCATTGTCATGGTCTTCCAATATTTCCTATATGTTGTCAGTAAACCAACAACATGCATAGTAAAATGACTAAGAGAGTGATTCCATGGTGGCGGCCAGACTAGGGTTCCAAACCCTTCGAACAAGAGAAGCGAAATAATGACCTAGGCTTCCAAAAAGAACCAACACACGATTTTATTCGTCAACCGCACTACTGCACCCATCATTTTGTTCACCCACGGTATAGCGGTGACTAGCACTGACTATTACCACTTCCTTTACTGCTTCCTTACCGCTCAACCGCGGTCTCCCTTCGGACTACTTGCGGTATAGTGGTAGCTCCTTGTATACTGCTAATTGTTTCCACCACACTACCATGGTTACCTTTCTGAGTACCCGTAGTATAGCGGTAGCCGTATTGTATGCCGCTAGCTACTTGCACCACACTACCGTGGTCTCCCTTTTGACTATGTGTGGTATAGTGGTAGTTGTCTTGTATGCTGCTAGCTGCTTCCACCACACTATCGCGGTGACTGGCTTAACCACCAGCAGTACCGCAGTAAGACCTTTGAAGTCTGTGGCCTTACCAAAGTCAATCATGCTTACTAATATGATTCCATGCATTATTGCTACCAAATGTTGATTTTCTTTACCCACGGTCGATTTTCCACCATTGTAAGATATGTATACCCAAAGACTTGTGCTGACCAAGGAACTGAAACACATGCATAGGAATGATCAGTGTGTTTTTCAAAGCTCGAATGCAATATAATAACCAATGTCATATCATGTGCCAAATAATATCTAATGACTTATGAGGTATAATGAAGGAAATTGTTCAAGTTAAATTCAATATGCTTTTCACCCAAGCCAATATCAGTTGTTTAAGGAAACCCGATAAGGTTTTTTTAAAACATGAAAATCACCTGCATTTTATAACTCAAGCACCAAGAACTAGAGAGAATTAATTTGTAACCAAGATTGTTGCACATGAAACAAAATACCAAATGTGTCAATCAAGTGCCATAATAAGACCAGACTAAGAAATGCTTCCAAAGCACCAACCTAGGCTAGTTTTGACATCAAGGACAAATGCCACAGTAGAAGTCAACAATCTCCCCCTTTTTCCTTGATGGAAAAAAATTTGAGCCATCTAAACCACCATTTTCTCCCCCTTTTTTTCACAAGGAAAAAGGAATAAACCTGTGATAAACAACCATTTTCTCCCCATTTTCTCCATGAAATATAACAACTAATCAATACCCAGTTACAGATATAACAAGAGTGCAGCTAAAAACAAATGCAGACCCAATACCATGGTCACTTAATATACCTATTCATACTTGAAACAAATACATGCCCATGCAAAAATGTGACTAGTAACATAAACTGAATTCATGATCTTGAACAACCTCTAGCATAATTCTCACTGTCAGTCCAAGAAAAAACATAAGCATCTACGAAGGAGAAATATGAATAGGAAGCATGAATATCCTGAGAAATAAGATCTGTAAGTTTCCACACCATAGATGCCAATGGATATCAACTTAATGTCATGAATCTAAGAAAATATATTTATTTCGGGTTTGACATCAAGAGAAAACCAAAAAGACTAAAGAAACCAACAATATCATAAGGCTGAAAATCTGAGCATCATTGTACAGCTACAAACCAAGCAACCTGTCAAAGATTCATAAGCAAAACTGCACACCAAGGCTAACTGTTCCACCTTTTGGTCATATTAAACTTCACTCTCCATTGTCAACCTAAACACACTATTACTAGTATGAATAACCATGCACAAATGCATATATTGTTGTAATGAACATATGGCAAACATCGGTATCAACATATAAAAAATAAGTGCATGCCATGAAACATGTGAACCAAGAACCAACTATTCACAGTATGTGCCACCCAGATTATGTAAATGTGTCATCAAAGCCAGTCTAGTTACCAAAGGCAAACAAGCACGATAAACATCTAAAATCCAAACAACCAATGAACCCAACTGCAAATACAATTAGAGCAGAAAATAATGATAAGCAAGTTGTAAGAGAGCAACCATAGAACCAAGCTCCCCCTACAAAGAAGCTTCACAAAAAGATCCTTTTTGATCCGTAAGACTCCATTTATTTTCTCAAGCTTATTGAAAATGTGCAAATTCTTCAATCAGTGACTCTTTATCATTGATACAATAACTTACTGCACATTTCTCCATGATCATAATGAAACACAGTATGATGATCAAATTCATTTGCAAATGAAACATTGAAGTATACTACTACCAAACCAGATTTATATACATCAACAAGCAAGTAGATACCACTGCATATTCAATACTTACATAAGGAACCAATAGTAAGATAATTAGGCCAGCATATTTTTATTGCAACAAACCTTGTTCTTTAGAATAACATCCTTTACCTAGCACAAAGCAGCCAAATCTATAGCATACAGTCCATTACATAAGTCTTAAGTCACCAAACTATTAGTATCATGTAACTGTCAAGAGAAAGAATTGATCATTAGATACATATTAAAATCTTTATTATCCAAGAATACCCAAACTTCTTTCAATGTTTATTATCTGTTCTTGAGTACACATATTCTACACCAACATAATCAATGTCAAAAAATGCTACACTAGCAACCACAACTCCAGGAAACTGATTTTATAGCAACTACTTAGTATGTTGGTCATGTTTTCCAAGCACAACACTGCAAAACTCAGCATTTGCTATTAATGTTTTTCAACTAACTGCCTCTATCATTGTTTCAATTAATACCTCAAACAATTCATTGTCTTAACATGCTTTGTTGCTGAAATATCATTCATATAAATCAAGGCACTAAATTTAATCAAGTTGTTGTTGGATATGGTTTCAAAGTATCGAACAAAGACGAGACAATATAACAAGATTTGATGATAAAGACAAAATGAGCACTGCTTCACTATTCAAGCATCTTAACCTCAAGTATCTCTTGAGTAACATGGACCATCACCTATTCTGATAAGTACAAAGAAAATATTGATCCTTCTGGCACAGGCAATACATTATAGCAAACCAAGATTAATAATAATTTGTCCACAAATGGTGGATAGCATAATTTTGTCACAAGTCTCTTTTACTATGGACACACCCAAAGAAACAAAAATATCAACTACTGCAACACCAATAGGCATATGAGAAATCATCCTCTAACTTAATGATGATATAGATGGATCATTGCATTAAGACAGTTATCATCAACTCATTGTCACTATTATTCCCAACATAGACAATACAACAAATTTGTGTCTTGCATTTTGATGATAAATAGGTTATGAAACAACAAGATTCTACTACCTATTATTTGATATCAAAGGGGTTTATTCAAAATGCATTAATCATCTCCCCTATCTTCATACTGTCTTTCAAATGCTTAGTGATGATTCTTGTGCAGCATGCATAGAATTTAGTTCTTCATTTTTCTTTTCTTGCTTTCTTCTCCATACTTGTATAGGCTTTGTCTTTTCCTTACTCCTAGTATTATTTTCCTTTTGTTTGAACATGTAGTCCCTAGATGGATTTATCAAAATTTTCTTACACCACTGTGCTTTGTGTCCAAACCTATTACACCTATAACATATAATAGTGTTGTCTAGACCATAATGAGAAGAATTTCTTCTAGGCACATTGTATGAACCTCTCTTGACATTTTTCACATGATTATAACTTTTATTCATCCAACAATTTCTTGCTCTATGTCCATAGGAATTACAACAATAACAATAGCCATGAAATTGAGAGTGGTTATACTTGATAAATGAAGATCTTGATGGTCTTTTTTTCCTAGCCCATTTTTCTTCTGTCCGAGCAGCAACATTATGGTGATTGAGATCAACTTTCAATATTGGAGTATTCTTAGCTGTAAATGACTTTCCATCTGCAGTAGCAAAAATTGTTTCATTCTTAGATTCTTTTGTAGAGCCTTGTCCAACCTCATATCCCACTCCTGTAGGATCTTTAAATTGCTTTTGTTTGCCAATCATCTCATTCAATAAATTAGTACTACAATCAAGTTTATGATTTTTATCCAATTGAACCTTAACAGTTTCAAGCTCTTTTCTTAATGCGACTACTTCTCCTTCAAGTTTTAGACATTCAATCTTTTTAACTTCCAAATTAAACCTTACAACATCTGCTATCCTTTTACATTCTTCAATTTCAATTTTCTGACTGATAATCAAATCATCTTTAAGAGTTAGTTCTTTTAACATGGAATCATTATCTGAACATCTCTTAAATGAGGCAACCTCATTTTGCAGTCTATTGCATAATTCATTCTTGTCTTTTCACTTGGCTTCTAATCCATCTTCAGACTTTTTCTTATCAACCATTTGGGATTTTTGAAATTCAATAGTCTTTTTATCATCATTATGATCTTGTATTATAACTTCATTAACAATGACACTTTCTTGTAAGCGTACCTTAAGATCCTAATTTTCTTTTCTAATCCTCTTAAGCTCATCTAAGGCAGCAAGAAGTTCTACCTCCAAATCAACTTTAAACTCATCACCTTCCCAATCCTTTTCGCCAAATTCTTGTTCAAAGACACTTACTAAGTGATCTTCTTCACCAACTACAAGATCACATTTAGTATTGATTGCTAGGGGTAATTATTGAGACAAAACTTCACTGGACTTGGTAGGGGTTGATTTATCAATTATTTTCTTGACATAAGTAGCTTTCTTTTGACCTTTGTTCCTTTTGCACTTAGCCATGACGAATACTCCACGACACACCAAAAACAAACTTCCAAGACCAGAATCAATCCTAGGTATGAAACCTAATGCACGACCCTACGCTCTGATACCACTTGTTGGAAGTGGATTCACTCTGAGAGGGTGGGGGGTGAATCAAAGTGGAGTAATTTTAACTTTTAACTTTGAAAGCATAATGAAACTTACTGATTTAACCCAAAGAGATAGATTTGATTAAGCAAGTGAACATTAACACTTTAGATCAGGTTGACATGAGACTTGACTAACATTTGCAACCCATATTAAAAGCATCATATGATATTGTTCAAATAAAGCTTTATGAACAATCTTGTTGTGCTTTATCAACAGTACTATAAAAATTCATAATATGCAAATTTGACTTGCTTATGATAGAATTTTGAGCATTCATATAATGAGCACAAAATGCATAAGTTAATTCACCTTATGAAAGACATTTTGCATCAAATTTGCACAATCTAAATTTGTATGATAGACTTGAGCAAGTTGACTTTAAAATTTTAGTCAGCCTTAAAGTATCAAAGCATTGACCAACTAAATGAGAACAATAAGATAAATGATTGGAGGAAAGATTATGAAAGATAAACATACATCACACAAATGAGAGACACATAAACTGCCAAGTGGAAAACTCTCCTGGGGTAGAAAAACCACTCCTAAACTGCCTTATTGTCTTAATTTCAAAACCACTGCTTACAATGCCTTATAGGCTAATTTTTGAGCACCAAATCAAGGAGCACCATCCCCTCATTTAGAGACACCAATCTCAAGGAGCACCAACCCCTCATTTAGAGACACCAATCTCAAGGAGCACGAACCCCTTTATTGTTTTAGTAAATCATACAATGATACAAAGGATCTCTTTATTTCTCTTTTATCTATCAGGTGCCTCTTGATAGACAATATCTAAAATCCTCAAAGTTCCAAAATGAACATTCAAAATTTCAGCCATTGTCAAGCCTTAAGTCAGCTTGATTATCAACTCATATTTCAGATTTTCAATCTCATAGCTCAACATTTTTCAATACAATCACTATGATGTACTCACACTAGTTTTTCCCTTTTTTTGTCATAATTTTCTCATTGTTCTTCTCTAGTTATTCAATTTACTCTCTCTTTATGTTTTTATACTCTTTTCATAGATGTTCACGAAAAACTAGTTGCCCCCCATTTTCTCTTTTTGTTTTTCCTTGATATTAAATCCCTAATCTCTATGTTTTCTTTTGATTACAGATTTCATCATTACATTCAAGGAAGGTTACAACAATTTCTCATTTTTCTATTTTAGAGAATAAAACAAAGATGATTAACAGGTTACCAAACTTCAATCGACCAACAATGCCAGGTGTTGCAGTGTCCATGTGCGAAAGATCAATATGAAGAAGTTCTTCTGATAGGAATGCCCAAGCATTTATGCAAATATAGAAGGCAGATTGAAACCTATTCTCTCAAGCAGCCTGCACAAGCAGTGCTAAAAATAAAAACCATTAAAGCATGTATGAAATAAATGAACAATACCCTCAAAACATCAACTGCAACAACAGTGTAACAAAAAAATTTCAATGCAATGTAATAGAAACTTCACTTCAGAATGATGCATCCAACAATCGTTATGAAAGAATCTAGGTAAGAGACTAAACAAATTCAAAGTCATCATGATTTCCCCCAAACAAATACCACCGTTTCATTTAAATGATATGATAAATCTATTGTAAAATGTAGTTACTATTATATCCAATCATTTTTGTTCTGACCAAGAAAAGATTTAACTAATTTTCCACCTTCCATTTCGAAGTAACAGTTCTGCAAACCAACTAAAAAAACTGAATACCTGAGAATATAGAAATAGATTTTGCATGTAGCAATTTTACCAAACCTACAAAGTAGCTAAGCAGCCCCAACTTCTCCCTTATTTGAGCTCTTACCTGATAGCAGGAGACTGATAGGTGAATTGACCATTGTCATGGTCTTCCAATATTTCCTATATACTGTCAGTAAACCATCAACATGCACAGTAAAATGACTGAGAGAGTGATTCCATGGTTGCGGCCAGACTAGGGTTCCAAACCCTTCGAACAAGAGAAGTGAAATAATGACCTAGGCTTCCCGAAAGAACCAACACACAATTTTCTTCCTCAACCACACTACCGTAGCCATCATTTTGTTCACCCACCATATAGCGGTGACTAGCACTGATTGTTACCACTTCCTTTACTACTTCCTTACCGCTCAACCGCGATATCCCTCCGGACTACCCGCGGTATAACAGTAGCTCCTTGCATACCACTAACCGTTTTCACCACACTACCGTAGTTACCTTTCTGACTACCCACGGTATAGCAGTAGCCGTCTTGTATGCCACTAGCTACTTTCACCGCACTACTGCGATCTCCCTTTTGACTATGTGTGGAATAGTGGTAGTTGTCTTGTATGATGCTAGCTACTTCCATCGCACTACCATGGTCACTGGCTTAACTGCTAGTGGTACCGTAGTAAGACCTTTGAAGTCCATGGCCTTACCAAAGTCAATCATGTCGACTAATATGATGCCATGCATTATTGCTACCAAATGTTGATTTTATTTACCCACAGTCTATTTTCCACCATTCTAAGATACGTATACCCAAAGACTTATGTTGACCAAGGAACCGAAACACATGCATAGGAATGATGAGTGTGTTTTTCAAAGCCCGAATGAAATATAATAACCAATTTCATATCATGTGCCAAATAATATCCAATGACTTATGAGGTATAATGAAGGCAAATGTTCAAGTTAAATTCAATATGCTTTTCACCCAAGACAATATTAGTTGTTTAAGGAAACCCGATAGGGTTTCCTTAAAACATGAAAACCACTTGCATTTTATAACTCAAGCACCAAGAACCAAAGAGCATTAATTTGTAACCAAGATTGCTGCACATGAAACCAAATACCAAATGTGCCAATCAAGTGCCATAATAAGACTAGACTGAGAAATGCTTCCAAGGCACCAACCCAAGGCATTTTTGACATCAAGGACAAATGCCATAGTAGAAGTCAACAATTTATCCATATCCATTTACTCAAAACATAAAAATGATCCCATTTCCAAAACACTATGAGTTCCCCAAGTATGATAAATACAATGGAAAAACAAATCCTCTTGATCATGTAGGAGAATTTTGAGCTACGAGTTTAGAGTTTTCTCATGAAGATACATACTTGATGAGGCTATTTCCAAGGAGATTAGGTGGAAAATGTATGGAGTGGTTCTCTAAATTAACTCCAAGAATTAGATCCTTTGAAGATCATATTAAGAAATTTATAACTCAATACTCATACAATATACAACATGATATTGCAATGAAGGATCTTTGCAATACTAAACAAAAGAAAGGTGAAACATTTCTCTCAATTTTGTAAAGATGGAGAAGGTTGTTTGCAAGATATCCACATTCCATACCTAAAAATGAAAAGATGTAACTATTCATAGATAATTTAAATGATGACATGAGTTATAGGGGTATGTGCAAGATCATCATGGAAAAAATAGGCCCTTAAGTGGCAAAAAAATCAGAAAAATCAGAGTTAGGCAACTTGACATAAAAATTTGAATAAGTTATCTATATTATTTCAAAAATATGTAATAATAGAATTTGTAGAAAATTGAATATAGTTTCTAAATTACTAGGTTTATGTACAAAAAAATAAAATCTTTTTGGTGAAAATTTGAAATTTCAATACAGTAGTACTTAAATTTCAAGGAAAAAATAAGAAGTAGGTGTCTATCTGACCACCCTAACCACATTAAAATGATAATAATTTTTAATAAGATTTTAGATATAAGTAGAGGACTCATGTCCCGATCTTATGCATATTTTTTGTAATTTTTTTCCAAGTAAATAATTATAATTTTTTTATGACAACTTTTAAAAAATATAAAGACTCGTATGTCTAACCACCTTAACGTGGTCAAAACTTAATGAAATTCATTTTTTTCTTTGTTAATCTTATAGTATGCGAAGCATAGAATGTGATACATGTTTTGGATTCAAAAAATATGATATCGTTTGAAAGCTATAGATGTTTTTCAATCAACCTAAAAATCAGGACTTTAGTCGTAATTCAATAGAAAAATAATAATAATAATTTATTAAACTCAAAGTAAAGTATAATTTATATTGGTGGAAAGCTGAGAATCTCTTTTAAAAACCCTTTTCATTTCATCAATTTTGGGTAAAAAAAAGGTCGTCAGCCACATACCCATCATATTGCCACTTTTTGGCCCATCATGATCCTGCACATACCCATAGACTTGAACTACAATGTCCACCTACATTCAAGAAAATGAAAAAAAATGGTATCAAGATAGAGGAAGCTTTAGTTAAAAGAGGATTTCTAAAAACATACAATGAAGGATCAAATAATGAAAATTCCTCTAATCACAACAAGAACAACGAAAAACCCAAGTTTTGGAAAAAGTATAGAAATACTAGAAACAATGAGGTTGTGACTGAAATGCAAAACACAAAACCAATATTAACTTAACCGCAGTTGCAACCAAGACAACCCCAGACATCAACAGAGGCAACAATCTAAATGAAAATTAGAACAACAATTCGAATAATGCTAGATCTAAATCATCACCATTCCAAAAGTCATCAAATGAGAGAAAATTTATGCCTTTAGGACAATCAGTGGAATCAACATTCAAGGAACTTATTGAACCTAAACTTGTAACATCACAAGAAGCATGAAATTAGGATCCACAAGTCAAACCATTTTGGTGGAATGACACACACTATTATGATTATCATAAAAATAAAGGTCACAAAATGAATGATTGTTGGCAATTGAAACATTTGACCCAAGATCTGATTGAAAGCAAGAAAATATTTGTTGAAGGACCATAGACAAAAAGTGATCATGGGGCTTTCAAAAATCCTTTACCCAATTATAACAAAGGTGAACCATCCTCTTCAAAAGGTAAAGGCATAGGTGTAAATTATGTTTACGAAACCACTATTCAGAATGTTGAGGTAGTTTGAGATCAAACAAGCAATACTCAAATGAATGATAAATGTGACCTTGTTGTTGTAATGCCCCACCAAATAACCTTAAAGGAAGTTGCAATTAACATCATAAGCGAACCAATTTTTTTTTATAAAGTGCATTTAACATACACATTCACTTACTAGTTAACAACAACCTCTAAGGCTACAAGGTTAGGATTACTTAAACCCACACATACATATTACATATAACCATAGCCTTATGAACTTTATGAAATAAACATCATACATCATAAGAATACCACATAACATAATAAGATAATCAACCAAGATACAATCTCATAAATATTATCTTAATCCAATAGTTACATCACTCATTCCCAGAATGAGGCAATAGTACTCAAAGTTACAATTACAAACTTCCACCTCATAAACATAAGAGGGATAAAATAACTTATACAAGTTGAAATATTATAATGCAAGAAATTACAACAAGAACCGCGAGCTGTCCATCTGGATGTCTCGCCACCAAGTACTAAACATAGATGGGGACCCAACGGTTTTGGTGCATGTTCCACCCAACCAATGTGGTACCTGAAGGCCCACCCCCCATGCTAGGAGATAGTAGCAAAGTAACATGGACAAAGATTCTACTACCTCTAACCAAAGGCAGACTCAAACTGACTCATACTGTTATAACCAACCAAATGAATTAACAAGTACAACTCATTCACCATACAAGTACAAATCAAGTACAACTCAAGTACAATACAAGTACAAATCAAATACAATACAAGTACAATACAAGTACAAATCAAGTACAACTCCAACATCACTGACATAGGTCACATTGCTTCCAGATATAAAGTAGATCAAGTATATTCAAACAACCATACACATAAAACAATTAACAACAGTTTTCCTAGATAGAGTGTCATCGCAAGGTTTGTCATGAGATCTCCTCTGGGCATTCTTCATAGGCTCCGGCACAAGTAATCCTAGTGGCCTCAACCGAATCCCGACACTCATACTCACTCATGCGGAATCAACTACCTCTCGCAAGAACGAGATAATTGATCTTGCCATTTCAGGCCTTCTCACTCATCCCAAGTCTAAACAAGCCCTTGCATCTATGATTGAGGATTAAATTATCTTGATTAGTGAGAAGTTAGTCCTAATCTTCTAAGTACATTATTTTAATTATCACTTGTTTAAATCACTCCTGAAGGTTATCCAGTTTACCTCTTTGGGCTCTGGTGCCTAACAGAAGCCACTCTTCTATTCGACAACACACACCCAAACAATCCACAAAGGGAACCACAAGTGCATACCAACTAGGCATCATAATCCACTCTAACACAAGGAGGATACAAATAATAGAAACTCACTCCAAACATCTTGGAGGAAACAACACATAGTCCACTCCTTTCATAGGAGGTACAAAATATCTCACTCCAAACATCTTGGAGGCAACAACACATAGTCCACTCCTTTCACAGGAGGTACAAAAAATCTCACTCCAAACATCTTGGAGGCAACAACACATAGTCCACTCCTTTCACATGAGGCAACAAGATGAAACCACATAACAAGGTCACTTCATACAAGGAGACACGGATCCCATAATCCACTCCTAAACCAAGGAGGTGCAAACATCCCCATTCGTGAAAACCGGGTAAAACTGAAAAGACGCCATGCACTACCCAAGGGAAAACAATTGGATGGCATAAAGATTCAACAACCCTTATCCTCTAAGATCTTCTGGAAGACTTATAATTTAGGACTAACACTAAATCCCAAAACCAACAATGCAACTTGACGACATAGCAACTAAAGCATTCAAGTCATCAATCAAATCTAATATTTGGATTTCCTAAATCCATACTCATTCAATAGGTAGTGTTGACAAAGTCAAAGACACGATAACTAGATCATCTAAAATAATCATAACACCTATTTCCCTTTTCATTACTAAAAAATTTAAAACAATTAAACTTACTTCCCTTTACTGAATACAGAGAATTAAAACTTTTAAGATAATCATGAGGAAGATACTACTTTTGGATATACTAAATCCATACCTCTTTTATAATCCAATCACAATGATTCAATTAATCTAAATAGAAATTAATAAATAACATAATTGATTGTCTCATCAATAATTGACCACGCATTCATATTGTTTCTAATTAAATCTCATTAATTAAAAAAAAAATTTATATATAAATATTTCTATAATTCTTCAATATATTTAAATATCTTTTGCTTATCAATTTTGACCATACATTCAAAACTTACCATTTAAATTCTTCATGCAAAACTAAATTACACGCACTTAAATAAAACAAGGTAAATACTGATTGAAAATACTTATGGATATATATATACATTTCAATATATTTTTTTCAATCATATTAACAAAATAAATATTTCCTTTTAAATCAAATAATCACTTCTATTAAAAAATATCTTTCTCTATACATTTTCTACACATACTAATTATTTCTTTTAGAACACTAATAATACCCAATTAGCAAACAACAGAATAAAATAATAAAATATTATTTATTCTCTCAAATGGATATATACTTTCAATATATATATACTAAATATAAATTAATATATTTAAATATAATTTAATCATTAACATATCTTTTATTCTTTAGAGAATATCAAATTGTTTAATTCAAAATAAAATATCACTTATCATTAATTTTCCAAAATATAAATATATTTTTCCAATTAAATCAAATTAATAATTGGACCTTTTACACATGAATTTAAATTCCACAATTAAATTTTAAATTATGCATTCTCTAAATCAAATATTTAACTCCTTTAATTACACTTTAATATGCCATTTTAAAATAAACAATAATTTTCCCATATGTTTATAATTCTAATTCCACTAATCTAATATACAAATTTTATTTAAAATAATATAAATAAATATAATACTTTAGTATTATAAATTATAATATAAAATATTATTAAATAATATTTTAATATTATAATAATAATACCTAAAATATTAATATTTATAAATATCAATTTATTATTATTTTATTTTCAGAACAGCCATGGGAAAATAGCTTAACAGTAGTCTCATGTTTCAAGCATAACTCAAAAACTTTGATCTGGGTATTTATGATTTTTTGATGGAGATAAGAAAATTTCAAAATGCAAAAACCCTTTAAAGTTCCTGACAACCCAGTTTGTGAAAGTGAAGTTATAGGTGACGCAACCAGACCATTTTACCATGAAAAATATAACTATACTGCAGATTTTAAAATCCGTTTTTTAATAATAACCAGAAGGTTTTATTTTCTAAAAACATTCTAAATGCATTGTTAAATCTATATGTTTGATTTCAATAACAACAAAATCAATTTCCCCAAATAATTTAAATTCAACTAAGGTTTTCACAATTTTCACTCAAGAATTTTCACAAGCAAAGGCTGTAAATTTGTTTAATTCTTTCCCTCTAATATCAAATTTATTTTCTAAAATAGATTTAACAAACAAATCTTTAATCATTACTACTTTAAAGAAAACAATCAAGAACAATAAAACACAAAGAGGAAAACCTGGTACAAGAAGCTACAGGAAGAGATGAATTTCTGATGCAAGTCTCCTCCAAGGATTTCCTGAATTTTCTTCAATCCTCCAAAGAATCCAGCCCAAAACTCAACAAATGCAAACAATCTTTCCTTCAATCAATTCTACAATCAAAATTTCTTCAAACCCTTGTGCAAATTTTCCAAAATTTCCTCCCTGCTGTAAAAATGAATTTTTCCTAAAAACTTTCTTCCCTCAAATTAAAACATGTATTCTTTATAAATCAGAAATACCTAATACAACCCTAATTCACATTACCTTCAAATCAGATATTTCAATTTCAATTTCAATTTCAATTTTTACAACCCTAATTCACATTACATGCAAATTAGATATTTCAATTTCAATTTCAATTTCAATTTCACTTTTCAAAAACCCACTTTCAATTTAAAATGCAATTTCAAATAATAAATTAATTTACAAAGTTGCAACCAATTTCCCAAATAAACATTTAATTACAATTTCTAATTTAATTCCCACACGTTGAAATTAAATTCCAAATTTAATTTTAATTCTTTTATTTCCTTTCATTCTCTTGCATCACGTTTAATTAATTAATTTAATTATTTAATAACTAAATTCAACCCCTTTGGATCAAATTTAATTAATTAAATAAACTAAATATAATTAATTAATTTAAATATAAACTTTTATCCACATTGCATTATTTAAATTAAATAATCATCAACATGATTTAAATGCAATTATTTTAAATATCTATTTCCAAATTAAGAATGCTTCAGAATTAAATAACATCAAAGTAAGACAGACAATGATTCGACCCACACAACTGACGACACACTAAGGCTAGGGTGTAACTTGACACATGTTACCTAGCTACTATCTCTCATTCAACTTAACTGTTGGATCGACACGCTCAAACTTGTGAAACTAGGTGGAGTCGATGTCATGTACCTGCAATCCTACAACCAAGTAAACAACATCATACAATATATCCAGCATATAATACACACGTGAAGAAGGAATTACGGATTCGTAGGGCGCTCGCAAGTGAGTGATGTGAAACCATCCTCTTCACCAATACACTCATTGAAACTGACACTTCCATCATAATCCAATAATCTCATAATAACATCTCATGTTAACTCTTCAACATCATTAATCCATAATGCATGTGAAACAAAATCAGATAACTACATCCCACAATAATAGTTGTCGCTCAATAGTAGCGATCAAAACATCATAACAAAATGTATCCAGAATCAAAGTAACTGCAACCAAACATAGCATGAAGCAAAATGAACAAGAAGCAAAACGGAGGGGTATTACAGTTGCTACTAAAAATCAAATAGATAAAATTGTTGTTGTTGATGATTGTATTAAATACATGATTGCAGCTGATTATCAAACTCATAAGGTAGAAATTTATGACAAAAATAACACCATTACAACTGATCATGAAACCACAAACATGGTTGCAAGTGAAAATCATATTAACGTCATAAAATTTAGGGACAATCCAGAATATTAACTGGTTAATGTGACAAAAAGGGGACAAACTAAGGTAATACTGAAAGGAGTTGCAAATAAATCATATGATGCTCCTTCTATAATCAAAACAACTTTTTCCCCTACAAATCAATAAAACCTAATCGATTAGTTAATGAAAATTCCTACACAAATCTCAATATTGGAACTCTTGAAAATTTCACTAGCACACAAGGAGATCCTAGAACAGGCTCTTGTTGCCACAACGGTACCCAATAATCTAGAAGTTGACCAATTCCAGGCTATGGTGGGACACTTAACCGCTCCTCACTGCCTATCCTTTTCTGAGCATGATGATGTATCACTAAACCATCCACACAATGTTTCCCTCCACATTGAGGTTCCCATTCATAAACACCAAGTCAAGTGTGTTCTTATAGATGGTGGAGCTGGTTTGAATATATGTACTTTAAAACTGATATGTGTATTAGGATATTTTGATAATACTATAGATCCAAGAAGAAAAATCACAATAAAAGCTTATGATGATGAAGAGAGATCTTCCAAAGGATTGATAGTTCTACCTATTCAATTGTGACCAATTGTGAAAGACATAATCTACCAAGTGTTGGATAAAGATCTGACATATAACATACTTTTGGGATTTCCATGGATTCATGAGATGCAAGTAGTACCATCCACATACCATCAATGCTTGAAGTTTCCAGTCAATGGAAATGAAATAACCATCTCATCTGATTCAAACAATCCTCAACAATGCAACATGCTTACGGTAGCTAAAGATGCCTTCATTCCTCATAACAGGGAAGCTAACACTCCAAATTCATCAAAAAATGAGAAGCAATCAACTATTATGTCAAAATGGGTTGAAAATAAGGACCAATCAAAGGAAAAAGGTATTGTTGATTTTACTATAGCAAACAATGAAAAATCTTTATCAAAGTAGTTCAACGGAAAGATCCAGTTAATAGACAAAGGCATGGGAGAGTATTTAATTTAGAAATCTTTATATCTTTCACAATTGCTGCCTTCCCCAAGAACATATGGGCAATCAACAACATCAATGTAGAAATTATCACAATCAATCACAATATTACATGGTAGATTTGTAAAGCTAGAACTTTGATTGATGAATCATAAGACAAGGCTATCCTAAATTGGCTCTACAAAGACCAGGAAGCATCTACATCAGCAACCCCCAACATACAAATAGATCAATGTGGAAAAGGAAAGATAATTCTAGAGAATATGGGGTATGAAGGACAAGGACCTATCGATAATAGGAAAGAAGGAATTGTAGAACCTATCCAACCTCACACACTTCAAGCCAAAGACAAAACTGGATTAGGATATAAAGAAGAATCAAAAGAAGAAGTAACCTAGAAGTTTGTTGAAATAATTCTACAACTGCAAGCAAGTGATTCCTATGAGATAGACTCTAATGAGTATGAGTGGGATTCACTATCTGAGGTATTCTTTGAAGACAATCAAATGGATTTAATACAAAGGTATACACCTATGTGTGAGGAGGGACAAAGCTTGGGGACTAGACCCCTTGTGCTTGGATCGTAGAATATCGATGACTCAAGCGATGATGAATAGACTTCAAGTTGGATAGAGTTGGAGGAGAGTACCATCATAAACCTTGACACCCCTACCGAAAACTTCGATGATATTGCTATTCGGACATTCACTACTATTGAACTTCATAATTCTGATGAGCGATTACCCTTACTACACCCCGAGCTTATTGACTAGGACCAAACTAAGCCTGTTAACATTCTTACCTTCGTGAATGGTGATGCCATGTTGTTAACTTTATTTGTTCCAATGACCTTGACACAAGTTCCATCCATAAAAATAATAATGAAGCTTCAAGTTAGGGGGGTGTCAAATCTTCCAGTTGCAAAAATGAAAATAACAACAAAGGATCTTATGGTGAAAACCATTTCATGGCAGTGTTAGATCTAGAAAAAGTAAAAATAAAGAGCACATCTGACAGTGAAAACCTCATTGAGGCACTGAAATATGGAGGATTTGACACTCTTCACATATATTATCATGAGAGATCATCAGTATTGGTTGATCCAACTCATTCCATAAATGTGGGCATAGAAAACAAAGTAAAGATGCTACATCTAGCAGCATCAATGATTGAACAAGAAAAACCAGCATTCACTAAGTTCTTTGAAGAATGACAAATCAACTTTTCTTGGTATTACTTTGATATGCTAGGCTTGGATCTAGATCTCTTAATGCATCACTTATCTCTACCTACTAAGGTGAAACCTGTGAAACAAAAGCTAAGAAAAATGCATTCACATATTGTCTTGTTGGTGAAGGCAGAACTCAAGAAATTGTTAGATATTGGTTTCATTCGTCCAATTGACTATGCTGAGTAGATATCAAATAGTGTACCTATTTCTAAACTAGATGACAGTATCAGGATATGCACCAACTTCAAGGATCTCAACAAGGAATGTCTGAAGGATGGCTTTCCTTTACCAAACATTGACATTACTGTGGACTTGACAGCTGGGAACGCCATGTTATCACTTATGGACGGATTCTTGGGTTATAATCAAATAAATATAGCACTAGAGGATCAAGAGAAGATGAAATTCACCTATCCATGGGGAACATTTTGCTGGAACGTAATGCCTTTTGGATTGAAAAATGCAGGGGATACATATCAAAGAGAAATGACCACCATCTTCCATGAAATGATGCATACTTTTATGGAGGACTTTGTGGATGATCTATTGGCCAAATCATATACTAGAGAAGGACATCTTTAAATCCTAGATAAAATATTCACTCATCTAGAAATGTTTAACGTTAGATTAAATCCCAAGAAATGTGCGTTTGTGTAACATCGACAAAACTTTTAGGGTAAATTGTTTCAGAGAAATGTATTGAAGTAGATCCCACCAAAGTAAAAGCTATTATGGAGATGCCACCACCTAGAAACATTAGTTAATAGCTACAATCTCTATAGGGAAGGCTTCAGTCAATTTGAAGGTTCATTTCTCAACTAGCAGGTAAGATTCATTCATTCAATCACTTGTTACATAAGAACGTCTCTTTCAAATGGGATGAAAAATGTGACTCTACTTTTAATCAATTAAAGAAATATTTTATGTCTCCACCAATACTGGTGCCACCTACAAAAGGAAATCTATTACTACTCTATATAGCAATAACGAATATTTTATTTGGCATACTATTGGAACAAGAGGATCCTACGGGAAAGGAACAAGCTATTTATTATATCAGTAGAACTTTGAATGGTTATCGATCAATTATAGCTTTATTAAGAAAGCTTGTTTGTCTGTAGTATTTTCTACTCAAAAGCTACACCATTATATTTTAACTCACACAGTTAAACTCATAGAAAAGATTGACCCACTGAAATAATTGCTCAACAGAGTTGCTTTAACAAGAAGGCTAGCTAAATGGGTCATGATCTTGAGTGAGTTTGATATACAATATGTAGATCACAAAGCCATCAAGGGACAAGTAATAGTTGATTAGTTACTAGAAGCACCTCTACAAGATGAGCAACCAATGAGCATTGAATTTTATGATGCAAATGTTCTCACGATCATGTGCCACAACAATGGATGCTATCATAACATGGATCAGGCGTTGGGATCTTATTTATCACACCTCAAGGACACACCATTCCAAAGTCTTAAAGACTCAGTTTTCCTTGTACCAATAATGTAGCTGAATATGAGGCATTAATCATTGGAATCAAAGTAGCAGTAGAGTGGAATATTATAGAACTACATGTATATGAAGATTCACAACTAGTCATCAATTAGGTCAATGATGATTATCAAACAAGGGATGACAAGTTTCTACCATATAAGAAAATTATGGATGATCTAAAAAATTACTTTGAACAGATCATATTTGAACAAATACCAAGGGTAGATAACAAAGTTGTTGATGCAATGGCTATAATTGCTTCTCTCTTACAGATACCAAAAATTCAAAAAAGTTATGAGTTTATGGTGGAACAAGTGTCTAATCTTGCCCATGACAATCTTGAATCCCAAGTAATATGCAATATCGTTGACCCTAAAACCTCAATCTATGGGAATATTTATACTTACTTAAGAGAATTGATACCCTCCCTCTCGATCTTTCCCAAAACCTAAAATGAAATTTTATTCGCCAAGCAGCACAACATACCTTGATTGCCGACATAATTTACCATCGAGGTCTTGATGGTACTCTCCTACGATGTCTAGAATGTAATGAATCTAAGCCAGCCTTGCATGAGATTAATAAAGGTATCTGTGGGACTCACTCAAGTGGTATAACTCTAGCAAAGAAAATCCTATGTTTAGAGTATTATTGGTCGAACATGGAGAAGGAGTCTTATCAGTATGTAAAGAAATTCCAAAAATGTCAAATCCATGACAACCTTATACATGCACCGGCATAGGAACTACAACCTTTCACAACAACATGGCCTTTTTGTTAGTGGGGACTAGATCTGGTGGGTAAAATCCACCCTTCAAATAGACATAAGTTTATCATTACAGCCACATAGTACTTTACTAAGTGGATTGAAGTTGTACCCATAACCAATTTCAAAAGAAAACAAATCTCATATTTTATCTTAAATTACCTTATCTATCGGTACAGTGTTCCTTAGTCCATCATCACTGACAATGGTAGAAATTTTAAGAATCAAGATGTCCAAGAACTATGTGAGTGGTTCCAGATCTAGCATCTCTTTTCAACACTATACTATCCTCAGGGGAATGGCCATATCGAAGCTTCAAACAAAACTATTCTAAAAATATTGAAGAAAACAGTCAACGACGCTAGACAAGATTGGCATGTTCAGTTGAATCTTGATTTACATTAGGGGAAATTTACATAAAAAATGGGCCTCCTAAGGAACTCTAAAAAAGAAAAAGTTATCTCATATAATATAAATTATTTAAATATAAAAAATATAAATTACTTAACTACATGAGTTAAGTGGGGACACACGTTTCTATTATAATTCCTTAAAAAACTAAAGTCAATGATTTTTTAAGAGTGGTAACATATATTTCTATTATAATTTATTAAAAAACTCAAGTTCACTTTCTTCATTATTTATTTTTTATTCAAAAAGTTTGGCAACTTATATTTTTATTATAATTTATTAAAAAAATCAAGTTCACTTTCTTTTCTTGATTATTTGTTTTTTTAAATTATTTGTTTCTATTTAAAAAGTGGCAAAGTAAAAATAACTTTAGATATTTTATTTTTTACTTAGAATTTTATTATATATATATGATTTTATAGATTTAGATTTATTAAAGAATACAAATATTTTTTTGAAAATATAAAAATTTCTATAATAGAACTTAATAGAACTTAAGAATATAAATCCAAAAAACAAAAAAAATATTTTATATTTAGAAAGATGAATGAGATAGAATAAAAATATTTTTAAAAAAATATAAAAATTATCTTTTTTCTTAAAGAATTATTTAATTTTATTTTAAATATAAAAATTAGCTTTTTTTCTAAAGAATATCGTTAGCTTTTTTCTTAAAGAATAAAAATATTTATTTGAAAATATAATTTTTTTTATAATAGAACTTAAGAATATAAATCTAAAAAAGAAAAAAATATTAAAATTTTAATAAAATGAATGAGATAGAATAAAAATAGTTTTTTTCAAATTTAAAAATTAGCTTTTTTGTTAAGAATATCATTAGCTTTTATCTTAAAGAATATATATTTTTTTTGAGAGTATAAAAATTTCTATAATAGAACTTAAGAATATAAATCTAAAAAACAAATAGAATATTTTATATTTAGAAAGATGAATGAGATAGAATAAGATATGTAGAGTTAAATTAACCATAATTAGTTAAATCATAAGATTTTAGAAAGTTTTATTTTATAAAATAAATAATTTTATTTTTATTTTGGATGATGTCACCGTACAGGTTGATGTCATCTTTTAGTTTATTTTAGATAACTTAAAAAGCTAATGATGTCATGCTTAGGAGGCCCATTTTTTATGTAAATTTCCCCTAATGTGGGCATATCGAACTAGTATCAGAACACCTATAGGAGCTACACCATATCCTTTGGTATATGGATCAGAGGCTATTCTACCTATTGAGGTAGAAATAATATCACTACGTGTGTCGCTAAAAGGGATCATATCAGATGAAGATTATTGAGTGTCTAGACTTCAAGAGCTGGAACTGTTAGATGAGTGTCATCAACAAGTGGTGGATCATTTCAAAGCATACCAACAAAGGATTTCCATAAGCTACAATCGCATAGGAAAACCAAGGGCATTTCAGGTGGGTGACTTGGTCTTAAAAGAAAACCCTCATAATCAACAAGATCATGAGAAGAAGGGAAAATTTGAACCAAATTGGCTAGGTCCTTTTGTCATCATATCGGTCTATGGATCAGGAGCTTAAAAATTGTCAACACCTGAAGGGTATCTGTTCGATGAACCTATCAACAACATCCACCTTAGAAAGTTCTATAATTGAATTATCTAGTGCACGGAGAAAGTTCTAAAAAATACAAAAAAAATCAAGAAAACAAAGAACAATACAAAAAAGTGAAAAAAAAAAAATCGTTTCCTTGATGAAAACCTGACAAACAGGGGTTTAGATAACATAAACAAAAATTCATTTAATTGGAAAAGTGCAATAAAAACAAGTAGTGAAAACTTGGCAACAGGCGAGCTATTTGTGATAGACCAGATGTTCCATCTATTTGAGCATGCCTTGACTGGTCATTTTCACCATCATTTTGCTAATCATCAAAGAATCTCATGTACATATCTTGGCAATGCGGCCGTGTCTCACCCTAGCTTGGGGGAAAAATCTTGAACTCATTGGGGGAAATAAACCAAGGGCTAAAAACAAACAGGAAAACAATAGTATGACAACACAACAAAAACATTGATCATAGGGAACATAGCATCAAACAATCAACAACTCATTAGAAGATCAAACTATCCAATCCACCAATGTGAATCAATCAAACCAAATCAAATCTAAATGGATGATATTATTTTGAATCATGCTTTTACTACTTCAGCTTAAGTGTTCAAATGTCGTACTTTGATTTTTGTGATCATATATTTGGAGCAACTCGGTGATGTATTAAACTAGAAAAGCAAGGAAGGAGTATGATTTTTCTTTGTCTACTATTTGTGGATTGATCATTATTTTTATGTGAATTTTTGTGAGACATGCTCTACCAAGTATCACTAATGAAATTTTGGATTCACATAAGAAATTGATTGACTCTTGTCTATTTTACACAAGAAATTCTCAGTTCAGCTCAGTTTAATTATACCTAGATGCTTGTGTTAACTTGCAATATCAAAAATCATGAAAGAAGTACTTAGGTCATCATGGTCTATCTTCTACCATCGATTCTTGTACTCACTTTCAACATTTTAAAGGCTCAATGATGATAAAAATCATGCTATATAGATTGTTAAGATGATAACTTTTTCATTAATAGATTTGCATACTTAAATTAGGTTGCTTTCATATTAGCTTTGCATTTGTGGAATAGATTGTTATGAGGTTACAAAGATTTTCAAAGATAATTTTGTCTTTATCATTTACAAGACTGAGTATACTTGACATAAACAAAAACATTATCATGAAGTTGCATTATCATTTAGCACATCTAGTTGATTGTCATATCATCATTCATCTAGGCATCACATCATCTAATTTGCATCAGAATACACCAAAAATAATTCATGCATATAGGTGCATTATCAATAAACTATCATATCATACATTTATCCATGCATTAGATCATACACATTTACATCAAATAATACAATTTTTTTTTGGATAACAACAACAATTTGCATTATCACATCAATCATTCATTTATACATTTGATCACATATTTGCATTCATACATCATACATTTATCCATACATCACATCATATACTTGCATAAGATAGTATCAAAACAAGTTGCATCACATATCATTAGCATTATCACATTCATCTCATGACATTTCAAATTATGATTACTTTAATATTACATCCATACATCATAGATCCATCAGTGCATATTCATAACATCATCATATAACATCACATGGGATAGATAATATAAATGCATATTTCATATATAACCACCATGAAATCAAATAGAATGCATAATAGATCATGAATCTGCCGCATATCATAAAAATATCAAAAATCATACTGTTAAGTATACAATGAAGTATGAATAATGTCAAGACATACAATAACAAAATGGCAGTAAGTTAAAATCAGAGTGTACATCATCAAATACATAAAGTAGGATCATGGAGCTATGAGGTACTCCCCCCAGGACTTGTTGGTCTCGCAAGTCCTCTTGCAAGTCCTCTTGCACCTAAAGTACCTACACCGGGTGCACCTGTACCTAGATCTGGGTTTGGATCTCTATGTGGAGGTTGTACCACACCCAAGCTGGTGGTCTGAGAGTGACTACATGCAAATCTCAATGTAGCATAACTAACTCTCTACTTTGGCAGAACAACCTCATGATATCGGCCATGATAAAACTCAACCTCTCTAACAACGCATGTAATCTCTACCATCATCGCAGCCATAGTGGTCCCCTCAACCACTCTTTGTAACCTATCAGATAGAGCCACTACTTGCTCACCAGCCTATCTAGCCACATCTCTCTCAACTGTCAAAGTGGCCACCTATGTATGTGCCTGTGTGACTTGATCCTGTCCCTAGGCTAATAACGCTTGCACCTGTGCTAGCTACCTTGAAGAGTCTACACTTGTACCTACAAAGCAAAAATCTATGTATGCGGTTGTTGTGAGGGTACCCCAATCTGCACACATTATTGAGAAAAAACCACCAAAGATCTCCTATGCTAAGGCACCATGACATCTCTAATGGGAAAAGCTACTCTACCACCTACTCTACCACCACCTCTACCACTTCCCCTGTCTCCATCTACATCATCATCATCATCATCATCATCATCATCATCCTCACTACTCTTGATCTCCTCCTCTACTATCTCCTCCTCTACCATATCCCCCTCAACCATCTCCTCCTCATCTCCTCCATCTCTCCTCCTCCACCTATAGCCATGAATGACAACTCTCTCATGCTCATCCAACAAATGCACTACCTCATCTAGGATGGATATCCATGGGAATGGATGTAGAAATAAATATTGTGCATACTCCTCCAAAATCCCTACCTCAACTACCTCTGGATGATAGTCCCAGATGATCTGCTACAACCCTTGATACTCCTCAACTATTGCATCATAGGACAATGTGGGCCCCCACTCCAAGGAATCCATCTGCCACTATGCATAATGTGTGACACCTTGTGGCATACCCTACAATCTACCATACTACTGCATAACCCTCCTCGAAAGGAATCTCTCAATGATGAACCAGGTCCTCCCAGTCAGATGTACATGGACTGACAAAGATACAAAATCTTAGTATCATCCTCTGCCCAAGCCTCACAACCAATGTAAGTTCACCATACAACTGCCTCGAGATCGTCCAACATCCTCCTCTAGTACTCCAATTTTCCCAGCCTATGCTAGACAACTAGACCTGTATAACTGTGAACATAAGGTCTCCTAAATGGCCACTGTCTATCAGCAATGGGGTGTGTGATGGCAATATGTTTGCATGCCCAAACCTATAATAATGCCACTCCAGGGGAAAAACTGTTCCCTCTAAGTTACATAACCTGGTGTAAATCATGGTATAAGTGGGCTAACATACACATTCCCCGAGCATATCTAGTACCCTGTTGGATCATCTGCTCCAAGATCCAACCCCATCTGACAGAGAGTCCCTTCAACCTACGATCGGGACATAAGAAACTTCTGATGAAACCTACAAGAATGGATGGAAGTGTAGCATATGCATTCGCCATCTCCCTCCAAGGAATCTCATAACCACAAATCCTCTCATCCTCAAACACTTTATGCAAGTCATCGGTACCTCCCTCCTTAGTATGATCAATAAAACTAGCTCTCCAACCATAGGTATCCTGAATATACAGTACAAATCCTCAGGGGTCACTGTCATCTCAGCGGTAGGAAGGTGAAAGGTGTTATGCTCACTATGCTACCTCTTAGCTAGGGTTGTCAAGAGTCCTTGATTAATCCTAATTTGGGGCATGTATAATAAAGAGGATAATCCACAACAAGAAATAACACCTATCTCAAGCTTTGTCAGCTGAGGTATCAAATCAAATTTCCTCAAAAATTGCTCACGAATCTGAAGATTCGCCAAAGGCTCCTATAATCACAAAGATTCATAAATCAGTTGACTTTTCAAATTAGTCAAAATCAGATAGCCTATCAATCTAATCAAATTATCATGAGATTAATCAATCAAGCTATCAATCAACCTCACCTATCATGAGGTTAATCAATTGATTTATCAATCAACCTCGCCTATCATGAGGTTAATCAATTGATTTAATGAACCTCGCCTATGATGAGGTTAATCAATAAAATCATTATTGATCCTCGCCTATCATGAGGTCAATTATCATCAATCAATCATTGAATCTCACCTATCATGAGATCAATAATCATCTAAATCTATCAGGATCAACAATCAAAATCAAATCAAAGGCTGACAACATCCAAATCAAGGAATTAACTGACAATTTTAAGATTTTGACTTGTATCCACAAAAACAATCTATCAAAGTGCCAAAAGGGTCAATGCACCATTTCAGGGAGTTAATGCACCAAAATAAGTAATCAAAGCGCTAAATATGTCAATGTGCCATTTCAATATATCAATGCGCCAGAATACGTAATCAAAGCACTAAATATGTTAATGTACCATTTCAATCTATCAATGCACCAGAACAAATATTCAATGTGCCAAAATAGTTTATGTGCCATTTCAATCTATCAATGCGCTCAAACGAATATTCAATGTGTTATATAAATCTATGTGCCACTACATTATTTCTATGTGCTAAATACCTAATTCTGTGCGCAAAAACAAACAAATGCGCTAAAACAACTATCTAATGCACTACATTGAAGTTTCAAAGCGCTAAAATTGGAAAAACCAAATTCAAACATAAAAATGGAGGGAAAACAAATTTCACAAATTACGAGGAGGTTATCGAGGTATGTACCAGAGGTCCATACGTTGTTAGGAATTTATGTCATCTCATGCACTTGAATCGATGAGTGTGGTAGAGAATCACCATCTCAAGCTCAATCACTATCAATTTCCAAATTCAAAATGCACAAATGAACTTCTAAATCAGCTTTTTAACCTTTTTAAGGTTAATTAAGTGGAATTTTATGGCATTGATTTATTTTATTTATGAAGAGGGTTTAATTCATTATTTCATCAATGGGGTAGCTTCAAAATCATGTGTCAAGAGATAAATCGATTCAACATCAAATCTGTCATCACCTCCTCATAAAATCATAAAAATTCAAAAATTTATCGATTTATCTCCTGAGGGCGCATACATCTGTTATCATTTAAAATTCACCATCTTGGGCATGTCAAATTTTTTTTCTCAATACTAGCAGTAAATTTGATTCTTTGAAGAAATATGTAAACACATCACTACACCTAAAAATGGTTTGGATAAATCTGATTAATTAAATACAATTATTTGATTAATTAACCTTTAAATCCATCTATTAATAAATAAATAAAAATATTTATTTATGTAATTCACATTCCATTTTCTTATATTAAATAAAAAAATTCAATGGTTTGTTTTATTTAATTATAGAATTCTTCTATCTTAATTAAATAAACTAAAATCACATAGTTTGTTTAAATATCATCTCCCTTTTATTAAATAACAAAAATTTCAAAATGTTTCTTTAATAATATATCTCCCCTCCAAAATTGAATAAATCAAATATTCAATTGAGCACATGTCTACAACTTTTCTCTCAACAAAATTGAAAACTTCAAGTTGTATTAAATTGTGCTTTTTCCAATTAAGCACACCTCTACAACTTTTCTCTCAAAAAATTGAAAGCTTTAATTTGCATTCAATTTCAATCTACCTTTCCAGCCAATTTTGAAACAAACTTTTACAATCGGAAATAGTTGTCTTCATGGATCCACAATTTCTTCCTAATGATTTTCCATGATGTTTTTCTCATGGAATGCATTTCCCCTTCTTCCTTACCAAATTATTCATTTTCTACCATTGATTTATCCAAATCAAATCTGAACCATTGTTGGCTGCCACATCAGGAATTGCCTTTGAAAATCTATAAAAGCAACATCTTGCTACAGGAAATGGATCCCACTTGCATGAAAATTTACTCTGGAGGAATCATACTAAAGCATTTAGCATATAGAATTTAGAAATTTTCCAATATAAGCATTTTAGCAACCATATTAGATTATAATCATGTCACAACATATCATATTAGTTGCATCTTAGTTTATCATATCAATCATATCAACATCACATCATATATTTCATTATCAATATCATATCTTCCATTATCATTCATTTTATCACAAAATTTCACTTAGATCATCATTCTCATTCTCTAGGTTGTCATTTTAAAAATCACAATGCACACAATCCGAGAGCCACTTTGATTTAATAAATTCTTGGAGTTAGAGAGCAATTGAACAATTTTAGAGATTTTATTATGCTTCGATTAGATTAAATTCGCTGTTTGAATTCTCTAATAATGTTGCATTAAGGTGTGTTGTTATTTATTTCACTTACACATATTTCCCACACACATTATCAAATGGATGTGAAATTTGCATTGTTAAATGGAGAACTAAAGGAAGAAGTCTAAATTGACTAACCAAAGGGATTCAAATTTGGAAGTGACCTGGATGTCATTTGTAGGTTGAAGAAAGCTTTATATGGATTCAAGTAGGCACCTAGAGCCTAGTATGGCAGATTATATAAGTACTTGATTGAACAAGGATTTTAAAAGGGATCTATTGGCAGTAATTTATACTACAAAAATCACTCAGATCAAATGCTGATTATTGTGGTTTATGTTGATGAAATAATTTTTGGAGGAAATGGTGATATGTGTAGAGAATTTATAGATGAAATGTAGAAGGAATTTGAAATTTCTATGATAGGTGAGCTAAATTTCTTCCTTGGATTCCAACTAAATTAGAAAAACAAAGGAATTTTGATTTCTCAATCCAAGTATACAAAAGAGCTATTAAAGAAGTTTGGGTTGGAGAATTATAAACCTTTTTGTACAACTATTGTTACGAGATGAAAGTTGAAAAAAGAAGATGAATCACCTAAAGTTGATGCAAGCATATATAGATCAATGATTGGAGGATTGTTATATTTGATTGCCACTAGAACAGACATTATGTAATACAGTTTGTTTAGCAGCAAGATTTCAGCAAGAACCAAAGGAATTGCTTGTTATTGCAGTAAAAAGGATCTTTAGATATTTGAAGGGTACAAAATATTTGGTGTTATGGTATCCAAAGGACTCATATTTCACTTTGACAACCTATTCTAATGTTGATTGGGCTGGATGTGTTGATAACAAGCAGAGTACAAGTGGTGGAGCTTATTTCCTTGGCTCCTGGTTGATTGCTTCGTCAAGTAAGAAATAATACTTTGTAACTTTATCTACTGCTAAAGCTGAATACATCACAACATCCTCATGTTGCACTCAAATACTGTGGATGCAACAAGTGCTAAAGGATTTTGGCATATCATTTGATGAACCGATCTCAATCATGTGTGACAATACTAGTGCAATAAATATTTCCAAGAATTTGGATCACACTCTAGAACAAAGCATATATTCATAAGATATCATTTCTTGAGAGAAAATGTGTTGGGAAATTTAGTAAAACTTGAATATGTACCTACAAAAGAGCATATTGCAAATATTTTTAGAAAACCATTGAGAGAAGATACATTTGAGTATCTTCGATAGAAGTTAGGGGTTCTTCCCCCTCCTAGTATATAATAACATGCACTAGGGTGTGCATTGGTCCAGGGTATTATATGCTCATTTTTATTTGGATCAATGTTTGGTGGCATCCTCATAGGAGGAGTAGAGTAAGTTGTTCAGGGGGATTTTTTCCCTTTGCCTTTGATGCCAAAGGGAGAGAAGAAAAGAAGATAAGATGGTCCTTGATGCTGACATTGAGTTGTTTGGTTTGTTATTGATGAATTTTTCCATCAATGACAAAGGGGGAGATTGTTAGAATGTGTTGAGATGATGTCTATTGCTTGTTTTCATTGATGTCAACATATCTTGGTTGTGTGACTGATGTTCTATTTTTGTGATTTGGTGATCCGGATTGGCCCAGTTCTGGATGTCATGCTATAATGATCTATCTTAGGTTATATCTATCTTGGTCCCACTCCTCTTGTAACATAATGAGATACACTATTTTGGGTCCAGAATGATTTGGTAGTTGGTTAATGTGCTCTGGCACATGGTTTACATAACATGTATATCTTATTTTGTGGTTCTGGATATCATGTAGCATGTTTATTTGAGCGAGGAGGTTCTGTGTGGTCCACGTTTCATTACTCTCCACCGTGGGAATGTTTTTGTGGTGACCTATTTCAATTTGTGCTTGGATGACTTAGAAAATATGAAATTGTGTTTGGACAACTTGGGAGATTATGGAAGCATGAAATGGTATAAGTATAAGATGTCTTTGTTTGATGAAGACAAGCATGATGAATCCTAATCTGAATATCCAAAAATTGTGAAGTGTGCAATAGTGTATAACCGGAGGAAAAAAATAGTGAGATTCTATCTGGTGTCATTATTGGTGGAAATTATTTTTAGTGGTGGATTCCCTTTCATCATTCTTTAGGCAGTGAGCCATTTTTTGTAGGCAGTGAGCCTTTCTCTTTGGCAATGAGGCTTTCTCTTTTGGTAGTGAGCCTTTTTTTATCTTTGGCTATAATAGTCATGTAGTGAGCCCAACTAGAAGTGAGCCACCCTACAATGAACAACTTGGCAGTGAACCCTTGTAAAAAATGCCTTAACTGATGCCACCTTAACTGGTGTTTTATAATTCAGAATTAGCATTCTCTGTGGTTTTTCCCTTCTTGGGTTTCTATGTAAATTTTGGTGTTCTTTATGCATGGTGTTGTGTGCTTACATGTTCATCAATATATGATTGATTTAAGTTTGTTCTAGATTAATTAAAGTAAAGAAAATTGTTTGATAATAACTAATTCATCCCCCCCTCTCATTTATCCGGATTGTTCAACACGATGGCCCATTGATTTTGAGAGTCATCAATTAAAGGGTCATAATCAACTCAAAAATATTTTTTGAGAATCAAATGCTAGCTATTATGTTGAAATGCACAAGATAACTGAGAGGGGCTGGTAAATCAGTTGTACTAAAATTACTTTACTTATAAACTTAATCTTTTTCACCTTAACTTCAGTCTATTATTAAGAGAAAACATGAAATGAAAATAATAGAAAGTAGACACCAGAGACACTAGATTTATGTGGAAAACCCAATAAGGGAAAAACCACGGTGAGGATTAACTCACAATACAGTAGTAATGTAGTACCAGATACAAAGGCTCACTGCTAGAGGGCTCACTACCCAGATACAAAGGCTCACTACCTAGATTAAGGGCTCACTACTTGAGAAGGACTCACTGTCTAGAAAGGAGACTCACTGCCTACAAAAAATAAATAAATGAGAGAAAAGATGATCTACCACTAGGGTTACACACATTCACAACCTGATTAGAAGGTTGTAATCACTTTAAAGTACTATTGCCTCAATTTTTTTTCCACTCTCTACTTTTCACACTTTCTCGTACACTTCTCTTGTTTGGATCAATTCATGGATGGATATTGAATTCACCACAACTTGATTTGTATTTATACCATCTTCAACCTTAGAAACATTCTTCAAGGTTGGTTCATGCGATTTCAAATTACAATTTCAAACTAGGTCAGCTACTCAACATTCCGACAATGGATAAGAATGTGAGAGGACCAATTATATATTTAATTTAGGACCCAAACAACATCTTGGATCATGTGCATGCTTCCCTAATTCGATGCACAAACATAATAAAATGTGTAGACACCAAGTCAGCCAAACCTAATGAGAACACCAACAATTTGTGAAGTACATGCATCCTCAGTAGGATAAACACACTCAAATTACTCAACACACTTTACTAGTCATTTTACCATCTCTAAGAATACCTTAGATACATCTGCAACCATTACAACAAACTTAATTTTCACAAAACTCTTCACCAGTCCAACTAGACCAGCCAACAACAACACAGGAGCTCAGGAGCAAGTCTTTCAGAGCATCGAACCTCAAAAAAAATTGTCAAATCATATAAACCAACAAAAATAGTCATCTCCCAGATCCGCAAGATCTGAACCCAAATATTAGAAGACTGCGAAGAAAAACCATTTCTCCCAGTCCACAAGCAAACAGTTCTAAGAAACTAGTTCACACATCAGTGAACATATCTTCTACTCTCCATCAAACCAAAAGTTGAAACTCAGGATATACGATCCATTAAAGCGTATTAACACACCTTCAGATCCACAGAGGTGAAATGTGGAGCACAATACCGGAGCACACACAGAACACAGTTCAACAGTGTTTCCCTTATTTCTCAAATTTTCTCAAAAGAACTTGGAAAAAACAAAACTTACACAATCTAAACTATGTTGACATCAATGAAAAAATTAATGACAACACCACCAAGCACATCCATACTTGAAACAATCTACCCCTTTTTCATTGATGGCAACACATGATGTGAACAAACATCAAAGACAACATACATGATTTTCAGAAGTGACAACCTTCCAAGCATAAAATTTTCACATGATTCTCTCCCCCTTTGACATCAATGGAAAAGGAAATTCTTGCCATATAGAGCTTTTTTCACCCAACCCTAAGGAGTACACCCACATCACATACTGCAACAATGCACTTCTACTCCCCCTAAGGAGTAGACCTCAATCATCATCCCAGAACAAAAGAAGTCTGTGAATCCACTAGACTGATGCACCTCTATGTGCATTTATTTTAAGGAAGGTTGGGAAATAGCCCATAACTTCCCTCTGAGATACTCATAATTATCCTTCAGAAGGGCCTTAGTGAATAGGTCTGCAAATTGTTCTTTGGTAGGTACATATTCAAGTGTAACTTCATTCCTCAATACCTTCTCCCTCAAGAAATGATACTTGCTAGATATATGATTTGTTCTAGAATGCATCACTGGATTCTTTGAAATGTTTATAGCACTTGTGTTATCAAAAAATATAGAAATAGGTTCATCACTTACCACACCTATGTCCATCAAGGTTTGCTTCATCTTAAGTACCTATGTACAACAGGATGTTGCTACAATATATTCTTCTCTTGCAATGGATAAAGAAACTGAATCTTGTTTCTTGCTCAACCATGAAACTAATCTTCCTCCAAGAAAGAATTCTCCTCCACTTGTACTCTTCTGGTCATCTACGCATTCAGCCCAATCAACATCAGTGTAGGAATTCAATGTGAAATCATTGCTCTTCGGATACCATAGAGCATAATCAGGAGTTCCTTTAAGATATCTGAATATCCTCTTCATTGTACAACTTTAACATGTGCTTCTTTAGGTTCTTCTTGAAATCTTGCAACTAAGCATACTACATGCATAATGTCAAGTCTAGTAGCAGTAAGATACAATAGTCCACCAATCATGGATTTGTACATGCTCTAGTCAATTTTAGCAGATTCATCATCCTTACTTAGCTTACATCCAGTTACCATAGGGGTACAAACCGGTTTAGAGTCATCCATTCTGGAAACTTCTTTAACAATTACTTGACATACTTAGATTGTGAAATAAATATTCCTTTATCAGTTTGATTAGCTTGAAGTCCAAGGAAGAAATTAAATTCACCAATCATAGACATTTCAAATTATTTTTGCATTTCTTTAGAAAATCTTTTACACATACCTTCATTTCCACCAAAGATGATGTCATCAACATATACCACAACTATCAATATCTTGTCTTTTCCAACCTTGAAGTAAAGATTGTTGTTTGCGAATCCTTTACTGAATCCTTTCTTTTTCAAGTATCTATCCAATCTAGCATACCAAGCTCTAGGAGCTTGCTTTAGTCCATATAATTCCTTCTTTAACTTACAAACCATATCTGGTTTGTCTAACAGTGAAAAATCTTCTGGTTGCTCCATGTATACTTCTTATATTTGCACACAGATAAGCTTATTAGGTTCAACTTCAATTATTTCTATTGGTCTATACATAGCTTTATCAAACTTCACATTAGTACTTCCAATTATTTTCCTCAGCCTCTTATTAAAACATCTGTAAGCCTTGTTGTTATTTGAATATCCAAGGAAAATTCCTTCATCACATCTAGCATCAAACTTTCCAAGATTTTCTTTATCTCTTCTAATGTAACATCTACTTCAAAATACCTTAAAGTATTTCATAGTAGGAGCCTTACCAGTCCATAATTCATAAGGGTTTTTGGTGTTGTTACCTCTTATTTGAACTCTATTAAGTATGTAAACATTAGTGTGTATTGCTTTTCTCCAATACACATTAGGTACATTTGCTTCTTTCATCATAGTTCTGTTAGCTTCTTGTATAGTCTAGTTCTTTATTTCCACTACTCCATTGTGTTGAGGGGTTCTAGGAGTAGAATAATGGCTTGTTATGCCATGCTCTTCTCAGAATGCATTGAAATCACTAGAAGTAAACTCTCCACCTCTATTAGACCTTAAGCATTTGCTTTTCAGGTTTGCCTCATTTTCTATTCTTTCCTTAAACACTTTGAATCTATCAAGAGCCTATGCCTTTTCTCTAAGAAATGTAACCCATGTCATCCTAGAGTAATTATCAATCAAGAGCATAGAGTACCTGTCCACTTAGGCTTCTTGTTCTTGTAGGACCATAGAGGTCTGTATGGATTAATTCTAACATTCATGTAGATGATTGATCCTTTCCTTTAAAACTGTTCCTTGTCTATTTTCCCATCTGACAACATCTGCAGATTGAATTAAAAGGCCTTGTGATTCTAGGTAGATCTCTCACAACTTCTCTAGAACTGATCCTAATGAGATTAATAAAATTCACATGTTCCATTCTCCAATGCTAGAGCCAACTCTCACTAATCTGAGAAACAAAACACTGACCATCACCACCTTTAAGTTGATAGATGTTTCCTTGAGTTCTTCCAGTTGCTACTATAGTTCTGGATCCTTTTCTAATCTCACAAGTGTTATCCTAAAAAAAACAATTTAAAACCTTCGTTGCACATCTGACCAACACTTAAAATATTATTCCTTAATCCCTTTACATAATAAACATCAACAGTTTTATGTTTTCCATCAAAGCTAATTGTTCCTTTACCAACAATTTTAGCACCATAGTCATCTCCAAACATGACTATTCATCCATCATACTTCTCAAGTTTATTAAAATTACTCTTATCTGCAATCATATGATTTGAACATCTTCTATCAATTACCCAAAAACCTTCATCCTATCTGGCATGAAAATTAGTTACTACCTTTTGTTTCATCCTTGTTCTTTGGACTAGATTCTTTTGCACATTTCTTTTCCAGGGCTAAAAAAAAGCATTCGTCTTTGTCTTCTTTAAAGTTAGATTCATCATCAAAAATTCTTGCATCTTCCTTAACATAATACAACTTATTGAACTTCTTATCCTTCTTATCTTTGTAATTATTGTTGCTATCTTTATTCTTATTTTTTGTAGCTCTATTAGGACATCTTGATGCATAATGACCATATTTCCATAATTGAAACACTTAAAAGGCAACTTACCTTTATATTTACCAGTACCTTTCTTCAATCTCCTTGTGAAATTTTCTTCCAAATGTTCTGGATCATCATTAGCATCCAAATCATCTCCTATCTTCATGGATTTAAAGGTTGTTTCAATCTTTTCCTTGTCTCTTGCAAATTTTCTCATTTCAAATGTAGTTAGGACACCAAATAGATGATCTTTGGTAAATGTCTTTAGATCATATTGTTCTTCAAAATAAGACACTTTGTCACTATAATTTTTTGGTAAGGTCATCAAGATCTTCTCAATTATATCTTCATCCTTCATGGTACCATCTTGATTCTTGATTTTTGTTGCTATAGTTTCAACTCTTTGATAATAGCATGCAATGTCTTCTCCATCTTCCATTCTCGAATTCTCAAATTTTCACCTAGCAGTTAGTTTCCTTGAAAACTTTACTCTCTCATTCCCTTCATAAATGTCTTTCAATTTTTTCCATACTTCATTTGCAGTACCTAAATAAATAACTTTTGATCTTTCAGTTTTAGATAATGCACTGAAGATAGCATAGGTTTCTATTTCATTCTCTTCCATGGATGCAACTTCATTAGCAGTAGAAGGACCAACTGCTGGTATCACATACTTTGTTTCCACAGCTTTCTAGGTATTGAAACCAATTGAAATTAGATAAATTATCATTTGTTCTTTCCAGACACTGTAATCAGCTCCATCAAAAATAGGAAGTTGCAACTTGTGCGCCATTTGATCGACCTCAAGCGGTTAAGCTTTTCACCAAGGAACTAGAGCTCTAATACCAATTGTTGAAATGCACAAGACAACTGAGAGGGGGGGGTGAATCAGTTGTACCAAAATCACTTTACTTATAAAATTAATATTTTTCACCTTAACTTTAGTTTATTATTAAGTGTAAACATGAAATGTAAATAACATAAAGTAAACACCAGAGACACCAAATTTATGTGGAAAACCCAATGAGGGAAAAACCATGATGAGGATTAACTCACAATATAGTAGTAATGCAATACTGGATACAAAGGCTCACTACTAGAGGGCTCACTGCCCAATTACAAAGGCTCACTACCCAGATTAAGGGCTCACTGTCCAGAAAGGAGGTTCACTGCCTACATGAAATAAACAAAAGAAATAAAAGATGATCCACCACTAGGGTTCCACACATTCACAACTTGATCAAAAGATTGTAATCACTTTAAAGTATTGTTGCTTCAATTCACTTTTCTAGTCTCTACTTTTCGCACTTTCTCACACACTTATCTTGTTCGGATCAATTGATGGATGGATATTGAATTCACCACAACTTGATTTGTATTTATACCATCCTCAACCTTAAAATAATTCTTCAAGGTTGGCTCATGCAATTTCAAATTACAATTTCAAACTAGGTTGGCTACTCAACATTCTCACGATGGATAAGAATGTGAGAGGACTAATTACATATTTAATTTAGTACCCAAACAACATCTTGGATCATGTGCACACTTCCCTAATTTGATGCACAAACATAATGTAACGTGTAGACACCAGGTCGGCCAAACCAAATAAGAACACCAAAAATATTTGAATTACACACATCCTCAACAAGATAAACATACATGGATTACTCAAGATGATTTACTAGTCATTTTACCATCTCTAAGAATACCTCAAATACATCTGCAACCATTACAACAAACTTCATTTTCACAAAACTCTTCACCAGTCCAACTGGACCAGCCAACAACAACACAAGAGCTCAGGAGCAGGTCTTCTGAAGCGCCAAACCTCAAACAAATTTGTCAGATCACATAAACCAACAAAAATAGTCATCTCCCAGATCTACAAGATCTTAACCCAAATATTAGAAGACTGCGGAGGAAAAACATTTCTCCTAGTCCACAAGCAAACATTTATGACAAACCAGTTCACACACCGATGAACATATCTTCTACTCTTCATCAAACCAAAAGCTGAAACTCAGGATATATGATCCATTAAATCATATTAACACACCTTCAGATCCACATAAGCATAGGATCAACTAGATGAAATACAAATCACAATATCGAAGCACACACAAAACACTCTTGAACATTGTTTCC
Organism: Sequoiadendron giganteum; assembly: GCA_007115665.2. Taxonomy (NCBI): domain Eukaryota; kingdom Viridiplantae; phylum Streptophyta; class Pinopsida; order Cupressales; family Cupressaceae; genus Sequoiadendron; species Sequoiadendron giganteum. The sequence continues at coordinate 230,947,534 of CM021102.1, read as the reverse complement.
CTTAGTTCTTACTTTTTCTCAAAAGCACTTGGAAAAACACAATCTGAACAATGTTGACATCAATGGAAACATTAATGATGACACCACCAAGAACATCCATACTTGCAACATATTATTCATCAAGTAAAATAATGGAAGCCTTATCTAATGGGTAGACACTTAAAGGTTAACACAAATCATGATAGCCTAAAATATTTTTAGAACAAATATTATCTTTTGAAGAACAATAAAAATGGACCACTAAGATGTCGAGATATGAATTTGACATTGTATATAAGAAATGGAAGGAAAATATTATGGCAGATGCACTATCTAGGAAGGATGAGAAGGATGAAGCTTTATTGTGTGCCATTTGAATATTACAACCAAATTGGATAGCAAAAGACAAAGAATAGTGGAAAAAATGATGTTGCTACAAGTAATATCATTTAATAGTAATATCATTGAAGGTGTCACCAAGACTTCAAGTCATGGAGGACCACATACTTCATTAGCAACAAGTAATTTCATGACTCGGGGAGAATCTAGCAATTGAACAAAAGTGAATGAAGTAGCAAGTAGCCCAACACTATAGTGAAATAATTTTTGAAGTTGGGGATTGGTTTTCTTGATATCATATCCTTACAAGAAAATTCCACTAAGGAAAGAAACATAGAACAACAAGTTTTCCTTGAAATATAATGTTTCAAACCAAATCATGCAAAAGAGAGGTGATGTCACCTACAAGCTTGATTTTCCACCAACAACAATGATCATCTAGTTTTTCATTTTTTTTGCTTGAAGAAGGTAATTGGGCATAATATCCCTACTCAAAAAATATTAATAGAGCTAGATGAATATGCAAGAATCATATCGTAACCAAAGTTCATTCAACAGAAACACACAAAGAAGCTTACTAGAACACTAAATAATTATCTTATCCAATCGAAAAAATTACTAATTAAAGATGTCACATGGGATGATGAAGAGTTCATTTAGAAGCATCAACATTTGATTAACATTAAGGGAAACGCTTCTTTTAAGAGGGGGGCATACTACACCCTTAATCTTAGAGTAAACATAAGGTTATGTGTAGATGTCTTGTGGCTGTCTTAACTCTTAGTTAAGTTATATTTATCATAATTATATTAATATTTAATTATTTGCATTGTCATATGACATATATATGGTTATCTAGGTCAGTTTGGGTGATATCCTAGGCATAAGTAGGGTATATATAGGAGGTAGTGAGTCTAATTTGTTCATCAGATTGTGAATTTTTTTTTCTCATTGGAGATAATTGGAGGTTTTCCCCCTTGAAGTGGCTTATTACTCTCAACTATTATCAAGTAATTTGAGCATATTTCATATTATATTCTTCTCTTCTGTAAGTTATTTCATTACATTACAAGAATAATCTAAACATTTGCAATAAGTTTTATGTTGATTATTTATGATCATAAGAGATGGGTTGTTAGATAAATAATACTCATGAAACATGGATTAGTGAGGATTGACATAAGACAACATGATAGAATGCCAAAAAGTTGTTACAAATTCTTAAACTAGATCAAAAAATCATTTATATTAAAATGAATTAAATAGGGAAGCTCTATAATAAATGGTTCATAAGGCACATCTCTTATTGAAAGTTTTACATATCAGTTAGTAAGCTAAATGTGTTTGATTTTAGGGAAACCCTATGGTCAAGTGCACTAGAGGTGAATTAGTATGGGAATGGGTGATATCTAAGGAATTCTTAATCATTCATCCCTATGTGCACCACCTATATATAATGAGTATTAAGTGGATCATTCATGTTTAATAAAATAGGACTCTTGAGAGCAACTACTCATAAAATATTGGCTGATAAAAATTGACTCAAAACACATAGTTAGACCCTAATAAATCATCACATAACTTGATAAATTATCAAAACACTTCTATAGGCTAAGGATATTTATAATAATTGGTTTATAAGAAGAAAAAAAACACTAGGTATTTTCTAATGGATTAGCAAGTTATGTAGGCTTGATTATGAGACAAACTTCATAATTATGCCCACCAAAGAGAATTGATTTGTAAAATGCCACCAGTGCTAGTGTTTAAAGAATTTATAGGGGAAGGTGTGAAAACTTTAATGGAGATAATGGGAGAACTAATGAGATAATAAGATCAATCACAATGGTGAACTCATATCAACTTGCACAAACAAATAGGGGAGATAGGTCAGTAGTTGTGCAGGGTTCAATTGTTGTTATAACACTTGTGCTTATAATATTCAATCTTACCACACATCTATACTATATATTATAAATAATTAGTCCACATGTAAATAAAAATTTAACCAAATGTTGGTCAAGATGGACCCATACTTGAACACATGGAAATGTATGAATGCAACATAAAAATATATAAATACATTTATTAACAAAGTGAATAAATATTTTTTGCTTCAAATAAAATATCGTAACTACCCACTATAAATGTGTCATTTATAAAATAAAATGCTTATTTAAACAAGTATTCCTATCATAGTGAAAAAATATTATTCTTATATGTACAACTATTGGGATAGCAATGCATATGCATTGGAGTATTTCATATTAATAGTTTGTCATACAATAAATATAAAAGGTGGAAATAGTAAATACGTTGTTTTTTCCCATCAAATGTGAAGGATTGTCAAAAAGTTTTAGTGTTCAACTATTGGTCTATTTGTGTTGGATATAAAACTTAGAGAACAAAGATTTATGTTTACCAATAGATATTTGGTCCATTTAGGCTGCATATAAGTTATATTTTATAAGAAATTTGATATTATACTAACAACACATTATTATTTTTTGTTCAACTACCCGGGATACCATTATTAAGTTTCAGTCGAACATTTAAAAATTCAATTTCTGGACACTTATCACTAGACGTGTTGATGTGGCAAGCTGTATGATGAGTCACACCTCCAAACCTTAATTGTAGATAGGTAAATGACGAATTTACATTTCTAAAAAAGTGAAAGTCCTAAAAATATTCCATACAAGCACTACATGTTTACAAAGTTAGCACAAATAAAAGATGAGAGAAACAACATAATTTCATTTAGAATTTTTAATTTTATAGGACTGGAAAGGCTGAGCACCAAGTTTTATTGCTTTTAAACAATGGTACACCTGGTTTGTATTCTTTGTCTAAATTGTTTTACGAAGTCTCAGTTGAAATAATTAGAAGTCGAAATCGAACTCCTGCTGGTTTGTTTTCAGCCCAGAAGTGCATATAAATCTTTATGAAATTATGTCCACAAGTTGTAGGCATGGATTTATTTGCACTCATCTGCAGGTCTTAGACTTTTTCAATCAATGAGCACAATCAAGTAGTTGTTTAGACTTTAGTGTTAAAAGTCATGGATATCTTAAATAATTCCTCATCGGGAAAATCGTTTCATTAAATTTGATGGGCCAGCTCTCTTGATTTTTCCAAGAAAAACAATGATAAACGAAAGTAGGTAATCAGATCCAAATTTTGCAAACTTTTCCACACTCCAATCACACGTCTAGCGCACACAATATAATATGTGCAAAGTTGTTTTCCCTTCTTTTCAGATGATTCTGAGCATCAAGATGCACTGTTACTCTGATCTCTTCAAGATCTTCTCGAGCTTTCCGTGAACATGGTTTTTTCTATAAGGTTTACTAGATTTGGGTGTTTTGAAAGGATGGATATGAACAAAAAAATCTTATTTCTTAGTAAAAGGATGGATATGAACCCAAAAAAAAACATATTTCTTTTTAGCAGATCCTTGCAAGGATTCAAGATGACGTATTTAATGATGGAGAAGCATGTGTATTCCTTGGTCAAAGTTGTAAAGAATTATAGATCATAACTAATCGATACAAAATTTATTACATATGTTCCATATAATTTTGAAGAATATTTTTACACAATAATAAGCTTAGAGAAAAAGGTGTAGGTTGATACAAAAATATTCAATATTGTTAGTGTATTATATCTTAGTTTGGCTAACTTAAACCTAGTTAGGTGTTGTAGTGAATCTTTGACTCATTCCCCATGAGGTGTCAAGGTTGTTGAAGCTATCTTGAAAGGTGTCCATTACCTCTTGACACCTCTCCCTTGCATAGAGGAGAGCAACTCACCACCACTGCAGGATGCGGAGTCCTCTCCTCATTCCATGACACATGTGCTTATTCTTAAGACATCTGTGTCTATTCTTGTGATATGTAGTTTCCCATCCTCATACTATATATTGAGGGTTTGAGCTCTTTATTGATGTGCCAGCTAATACAATTCAGCTTGTTCATGTGCTTGCATTTCTATCTCTAGATCTCCTAAATTCTAATATGTTATCAGAGCCAGGTTGGAGATACTTGCAGGTCTTAAGGTGAACAATCTTATTGTTTTTAGAGGGAATTGACCACACCCTCGTCAATTTTGATCTGGACGCCTTAATTCATCTCAGCCATGGGACGTCGGCTTGAGTCTCAGGCGTTGGACAGTTTCATCTACCCTCCACTCCACCATTATAGAAGCAAGCGATGAAGGTATTGAGGTGTGATTTAATCTTGTTTGACCTATGGGCTCCCGTTCCAGATTTGGTCGCTCGACCTACTTGAAGATTTGGCTGCTCAACCTACACGATTTGTAGAGGTACATTTTTCTATGAAAATTGCACTTATGTTTGCAACCTGCAGTTGTGTTTGTTGGACATGCGAGACAAAGAGTTCACATAATTCCCACATCAGAGGGTTTGAAGACTTTTCTAAGCTATTTAAGGCATGATTTGAAGATTTTGACCTACGATTTCAAAGCCACATACACAACTCGCACATCTGATGCATAAAATGACTCTCACAACAAGCATTCGTGAGTGGGGGCGGTGTTGAATTTGTGGGTGGGCATGATTCAGTTTGGAGAGACGTATATCTTGTTGTAGATCAACAATCCTGGTATAGCGTCCATGTTGGTAAAGAGGGGCGCACATAATCCATGGGTCGAGTCAATATGTTCAAGGGCATCCATTCACAATTTTCTTGTGCCTTGCATGACTCGCCTCTATCATGGGATATATTGTAGTTGCGGTCAACATTTGAGGGTCCGTGACATCTGGGAATATTTGCTACACCATGCCTCTACATCCAGCGCAACAACCCCAAGGTGGCCTTGAGAAGACTTGGTAATGACTTTTCTCCTTCATTTCCTTGACTTAGTCAAAATCTGCCATAGTGCTCACTTTCACCTTTTGAATCAGTCAATTCAGTATCTTGCTTTGATTTTTTCACATAAATATAGCACGGTAGCATTATCAAAATAATAAAGGGGGGTCTGCTCTTGTGTTTTTGAGCCTCAATTCTACAAGAACTTCTACTTCTATTTCTTTCAACATTCATCAAAGCAATTAAGGTAAAATGGATTCTAATATAACTATTCAACCTCTAACGTCTTTTAATTATCATGATTGGAAAACATAAATGTCAATTTCACTCATGAATACAGGCTTGTATAGGGTAGTAATGAATACAGAAAAATAACCTACTGCTGCAAAGGATAAGGAAAAATGGTTTAACAAAAGAGATCAAGCTTTTGGTTTCTTATACATCTTAATGTATCACCTAAATTACTACTTCATATTCAGTCCTTGAAAACACCCAATGAAATTTGGGTAGGTCTTGATAAGCTATTTGGCAAGATAGATGAATTTAGGGGTCATGAGCTAGAAAATGAGCTCATAGCATTAAGTCCAAGAAACTTTACTTCTCTTCAAGACTTTTTTACTAAGTTCAAGTCCTTAAGGTTGCAACTTAAAGAATGTGGTATTGATAAGAAAGATGATCAATTAGTTATCAATTTTGTCTAAGTTAGGTCTTGAATACTCTATTTTTGTATCTACTTTCTACTCTACAAAGAGAGCTCTTGGAACTTCATGGGCTATGCCCTCTCTTGATGACTTCATTGTTGATTGTCATGTCCCCAAAGTCGTGACAATTAAAAGAGTAAACCTAAAAGCTATTAACTATTTGAGTATCGTCATAATTATAATTGTCAAAGACAATATTATAATTAAAATATAGATAATAATAATTTAAATATTAAGACCATTATGATATTAAAAATATAAATATTAACTACTTAAGATATATAAAATCAATTTACAAATGTAATACCAAGATAAGAGATATATAATATCTAACAATAATAAATTATAGTGCAATATCCCTTCTTTTCGATATGAAGGAAATAACATTAAAAGGGAGATTCAAATGATAATCGATTATTATCTACAGTTAAGATAATATTCAGATTATCCCGAGGATATTATAGACTACCATATGCTTGCCTATCGATCTTCCTAGCCGACAAATGTGAAAGACATTACTATGAACGAGACGAGTAGCTCCATCTTGGATACCTGGCAGTAGGTGAAAAGATGAAACCATTGTGATTACTTTCTTGGAATGTTATCAGGCTTCCTATATTGGTTTCCATCACCGCGTATCTAGAGACCATCGTAATCGGGTGTGTTTGGAGATTTAGAGAACCGCTCCTATTCTCATCTTCTACAGTCCATACTAGCTACCAAAATATCTCTTAATTGGTCTGACGTGGTCTCTGACTATGGACAATATCATCCCAACTGATCACACTCCAAATCGCACACCATGTCCTGTGATTGTCCAAAGAACTATAGTCAACATTCAGATGATTAATTTCATTGAAGGCACCATAATTAACTTGGAAGGCTCTTGGACATCGAGCTATCACTACTACTACATATGATTTCATTGATACTATCCGGCCATGTAAAATGCTAGAATTCCGTGAAAAGACTACGATACTGGAAGAGTCGAGGAATTTATCGAGTCTGGCCATTATTTTCTGTTGCGTCAACTAACAAGGGATATTAAGAAAACATAAAAGGTTGCTGATTGGAGCAATTCGTATTATTAGAATGGAAAATCGATGATATCTAGCCAGGGATGATGTTAATAAATTAATTACTCCAAACAAGCCATTAGAAGAGCATTAACGTGTAACAAAGAGACATGTCATCAAAACGATGCAATAAAAGTTGTGCCTTTTGGGCCCAAAATAAAGATATAAATAGGGAAAACATAGGTCATGGTTTAGGGGGAGGGATAGTGATCAACGATTATATGTCGGTGAAATAAATAAAGCAGATACAACATCAAATTCAGGGAACAGTTAGTCTAAACACTAACTAGGGTGACATCTCAAGAAAATAGATATCTCACTTCAAGAGACATATTGCTTCATTTTGCATATAGAGACACAAAGGGATAATAAGAAGAGGGCAAACAAGAACAAAGACTGAAAAATGAGAATAGATGGAGAGGCACAACAAAAACAGGTGAAGTAATTCACTTAGTAATTAATGTCTAGAACTCCTAGTTTTAGAACTTATAAATCATGTAATGATAGAGGACTGGGCATTCTAACTTTGTAAGCATTATTGTCTACACGCCATGATTGGTTTAGTATAAAATAGTTGTTTATCTTTAATCATCCTATCTAATATGTGAATAACTTATAATAAGGTCTGCTTTAATTGTCTGCCATGTTGGATGACTCCATTTATGAGAAAGATGTAACTTTGATATGTAGTATTTCATTCCTTGAATAAATTAACAATGTGAATACGAGACTTTATTTGCTTGACACAACTTTTGGCCTCTATCTTGGAACAAACACTCCCAGGCTAAAACCGCGACTGGGTGCATGCCTAGTGCAGCTGGGTGAGACTAATGGAAATCATTGGACTGTGTAACCTGGGCTTATGACTGATCGACCTGGTCATCAGCATACTTGGGAACAGTATCATAAATAAACTCTAGATATATATATATATATATATATATATATATATATATATATATATATATATATATATATATATATATAAACAATTCCACCAGGAGAGCTAAGTCACGACCTAAGTGGTTTGTCTGTAAACCCCGTCTAGGCTTCCACCCCGTTGGCCTGAAGCTAGGGCCTGAAGCTAGGGATGGGCATACTACCCCGTTGGCCCTATGCTAAGGATTGGGTCCTGGAGGGATGGGGGATTCCACATATGGCTATTGCCCCGTTGACCTAAGATAAGGGTTGGGCAATAAGAGGTGGTAGACCATTGGCCCTTAGGGATTCTTCTCTCCTGATGGGTTAAGTAACTCTTCTTATGTTTTGTTAATTTGTATTTTCTTATTATGTCTTATTTGGGATACTAGATGTTAATGCTAACAAATATGTTGTTAATATGTCGAATATAGGACTCAAATCTAGGATTATTGAAACTAGGAGAACATTCCTTTGGGAAGAAGAAACTCTAAACCTAATCAATGAGCAAACCAAGGACAAGATAGGTACAGAACATTACATTGATCTAACAAGGGAGCAAGATAAGTTAATACGAATGGGAAAATCTAAGACTAGTAAATATCAAGCACTTATTGCAGGAAATGAGAAAGATCAATCTTCTAAGGGTAAGAAACAACAAAAATAGAATGACAAGGATCACAAGAAAGACATCAAAGTTGACAAAAAAGCTGATAAAAATAAAGGCAACTCTAAGAAAAAGAAATCTAAGAAAGAGTTACCTAAATGTTCCTATTGTAAAAGGCCTAATCATGAAGAACATCAGTGTATGAAGAAACAAATTGACCACCTTTCTCATCTTCTAAAGAAGAATAACATAGGGGTTCTAGATTCATTCAACACATCTTCATCAAATCAGGATAATTCAAAGGCAAAAGAGAAGGAAAATGGAAAATCTTTAGTTGCTACTTCATCCTCATCACCATCTTGGATTATAGATTCACATGCTACTCATCATATGAGATCATCACAAGTTTAGTTCTCATCCATGGAATCATGTGGCATGTCTTCAATCACCCTAGGTGATGATACTCCAACATTGGTTAAAGGAAGAGGGTCTATTGAAGTTGAAGTTGGAACATTCCAAAAAGTTCTAAGTGTACCTTCACTATCAAATAATCTTTTTTCTATGTATCAAATCACTCATCTAGGCAAAGGAATGACAGTTGAATTTTCTCCAAATGCAGTTGAAATCAAGGAATTAAATAGAAAAAATTTGATAGCTATAGGAAAATCAAATCATCAATTGAGATTGTATACGTTTTCTAGTTTTTCTTAGAGTCCTCCAAAATCTTTGCTCACTCATTTTCATGACACTAGCAAGCTTTGGCATGAGCGATTTGGCCACTTAAACTATCGCTATCTCAAGAAAATCTATCCAAAAAACATGGTAATAGGATTTCCAAATGTCAAATTTTCTAAGGGGCTTTTTTGAAGGTTGTGCACTAGGCACGCATCCAGAAAAGAAGTTTGACAAAGGAAAAGCATGGAGGGCATCACAAGTCTTAGAACTTGTTCATAGGGATGTTTCAGGACCATTTCCACACCCATCCTTCACTAAGGCAAGATATGTTCTTACATTTCTTGATGACTTCTCTAGATACACTTGGGTTTTCTTCCTTAGGAAAACATCTGAAGTCTTTGACTGCTTTCAAGATTTCAGAGCCTTAGTTGAAAATAAATCTAAGAAGTCAATCAAAATACTAAGGATAAATAATGGGCATGAGTATGTTAACAACAAGTTTGAGTAGTTGTGCACATCAAAGGGGATTGAATTGCTTCATATAGTTTCTTACACTCCCCAACAAAATGGAGTAGCAAAACACAAGAACTGGTCACTAAAAGAAATGGCTAACTGCATGATTCATTATAAAGAGCTTGCACCTAAATTCTAGAAGAACATATCAACTGTGCATGTTATATTTAGAATGGGGTACCTCATAAAGAATTGAAAGGAATAACACCTTTTGAAGCTTGGAATGGATCAGAACCATCAGTTGATCATTTCATACTTTTTGGGTCTCTGAATATGGCACACATTCCAAAGAAACAATGCATGGCTATGAATCCTCAATCCAAACCTTGTATTTTTTTTGGATATCTAGATGGTGTTAAGGGTTATCATCTTCTGCACCCTACTACTTATGAGTTGTTCATTGAGAGAAGTGTTAAATTTGATGAGAGTCCCAATGACTCTAAACTTAACATTTCCAACTTGGGCTCACAACACCTTGATGATTCAGATCATTCATAACAAGTTCCTGATATAGATTCTTCTAGCTATGACAATAAGGGAAGTGATGAGGGTTCATCCTTATCTAGTTTTGGGATTCCATTGGAAGTTGAAATATTTGGTCTTGATTCACCTCATTCTCATTCACTTGATATGTCAAATTTAGGAGCACATGATTCAACAAATGATAGCCACATTGAGTTAGATTTTCAGGGGGAGCCTCATGCCTACTTTGCCTCAATTTATGATCCACAGACATTTAGTCAGGCATCAGGCATACTTGAGTGGGATAGAGCTATGGATGAGGAATATAATTCCTTACATAGAAATCACACTTGGGATTTGACTTCACTTCCTAAGGGAAGGAAGCTAGTTCGATGCAAATGGATATATTGAACTAAGTATGGAGCAGATGGGGCAATTGGTAAGTATAAGGCATGATTAGTTGCAAAAGGTTTTTCACAAGTTGCAGGTATTGTATGCACTAAAAAATTTACACTTGTCACTAAAATGACTTTAGTGAGACTCACACTTTCTATTGCTGCTTCATATGGATGAAAAGTACATCAGATGGATGTTAAGAGTGCATTTCTTCATGGAGATCTAGAGGAGGAAATATACATGGGGAAACCATAGGGGTATACTCAAGATTCATCCTTAGTATGCAGAATTAGGAAATCCCTAGATGGCCTCAAACAAGCTCCTAGAGCTTGGTATGCCAAGATGGATTCCTTCTTGCTTGCTTTAGGTTTCACTTGATGTCATTCTAATTCTAATGTATATATATTCCATCACGATGATTCACAATATTGGTTTTATATATAGATGATCTCTTAATCACATGCAATTCTTCATCTGTTATTGGAATAGTGAAGTCACCTCTACATGACAGATTTGATATGACAACCTTGGATATTTTGTATTATTTCCTTGGCATTGAGATTGCACAATCTAATTCAAGAATCACTCTTACACAACCCAAGTATACTATTGATTTTTTGGCACGATTTCACATGACTTCTTGTAAGCCATCTCCAAGTATCAGGGGTCAAGCTTGAGACTTGTTGTACTTCACCATTGGTTGATGCCACTTTGTATCGCCAACTTGTTGGGAGTCTAATATACTTGACTCATACTAGGCCAAATATTTCATATGCAGTTGGCATGGTTTCCAGATTTATGCAAGAACCTCATGAGTTGCATTGGAAAGCAGCTAAGAGGATTCTTCACTACCTACAGGGGTCACTTGGATTTGGGATTCACTATAGAGTTGGTACAAATATTGATCTTGTTGGCTACATAGATTTAGATTGGGTTGGTGATTTAGAAAATCACAAGTCAACTTCAGGATACAGTTTCTCACTTGGTTCAGGTCCTATCAGTTGGTAAAGCAAGAAGCAATCTTCTATTGCTTTATCATCTACAGAGGCAGATTACAGGGTGGTTGTTAATGTAGCTACAAAGGCTATTTGGCTACAAGGTATTCTTACAAAGTTTGGTATTCCTTTCAGGAAACCAATTTTCATTCATTGTGACAATCAAAGAGTAAGTGCACCAAGATGGTTCCCAAAAACGGGACTTAAGTGGATAGCTTTTTTCTGAAATCAGGAAATACTGACCTTGGACATGAATTGAGGATACTTAGACTCAAAATTTTGAGATGGAACAAAAAGAAGGATTCAAGTGCTCCGAGTCTACTTTCTAAACTACTAATTTATTTTGAAAATGATTGAGATTAAGGGGTTCAAACGAGGGATGTACACAAATTGGTGTTGTTTTTGTCAAAAAAAACATAGCATAGCAACTCTTGTATGACCCTTATACGGTGAACTTTTTTTTAGTATTTTTAAAATCGCAATGGTCAGAAGTTAGGTAACAGTATGTAGTTGATGCACAATTTTTCTGATAATTTTTTAATGAATATTTGATTTTTTACTAATTTGCAAAGTGGACATATCCTAAAAATAGAATTTTGGCCATGCTACCCCTACAAAGGGAACTAATTGATTTGTTTTTTTTTTAATTTTTTAATTTTGTAGAATGGAGTCTAGTTTCTAAAAATGTAATTTATTTGAAAAATTGATGAATGGTTAATTTATAACGAAAAAAATACCAAACACTGCTTTTTGGAAAAAAAAAGACATACAGATAAAATAAATTATGGATGAAAGACTTAACATTTTTCAGAAAGTGAAAAAAATTACATCGTTGGATAGCTAAGAGATAACCCAACATTACCCATGTGCTCAATTTTTTCGATATTGAACCACGTGCAATCCTGACAGTGAGCATGAACTCGATTATGAGAAATATGGTGGATTAATTACAAACATGTCACTGGTCATTGGGAATGCCCTCCAAGCCTTTGGGTTGGTATTCCAAGGCAAATACCAAGCTTAAAGTTCGGTAATTCCCAAAGCAAGATATCACACAAGCATGTTATAACGCACTCGCATTATGTCTTACTTTATGTTAAATGCTAATATATTAATGTATGTTGATATATTTTTATGTACATGTATGTATGTAGGCTTGTATGGATGTAAGATTATATGTACATATGTATTATGCTTGTATGTATGTATTCATGTATGTTTTAGACGAAGGGAGAATTTAGAGAGAGTCTCGAGAGATGGAGAGGGGGTCGAAGTGAGAGTTTAAGAGAGAGGGAGTGGGAGAGAAGGGGTTGGATTGAGGGGGACTTAGCTAGGTAGGGTGGGAGGGATAGAGGGAGGGAGAGAGAGAGAGAGGGGGTCAGAGAGAGAGAATTGAGGGAGAGGGAGAGAGAGAGAGGCATTTGGGAGAGAGAGAATTGACGGAGAGGGAGAGAGAGAGACAAAGAGAAAGAGAGGGTTATGTAGGTAGGGTGCGAAAGGGAGAGACTTGAGAGTGTGAGAGGGAGAGACTTGAGTGTGTGAGGGGGGTGAGAGGGAGAGACTTGAGAGATAGGTAGTGAGAGGGAGTGTGAGAAAGAGGGAGTGTGAGAGAGATGGAGTGTGAGAGAGAGGGAGTGGGAGACAAAGGGAGTGTGAGTGAGAGACCTGAGAGAGGGAGAGGGTGTGAGAGGGAGTGACTTGATATAGGTAGAGAAAGAGGGGGGTGGAGTGATAGGGACTTATCTAGGTGGGGTTGGAGGGATAGATAGAGAGAGGGGAGAGAGACAAAGAGAGAGTTACCTAGGTAGGTTGCTAGAGGGAGAAACCTTAGAGAGAGAGGGGGTGGGAGGAAGAGACATGAGAGAGAGGGAGAGAGAGGTAGTGGGAGAGAGTGGGGTGGAGTGGGAGGGACATAAAGAGAGATGGATAGAGGGAGTGAGAGAGGGTGGTAGGGATTGATTGAACGAGAGGTACGCAAAAAGAGGGAGATGGTAGATAGAGACAATTAGAGAGGGTGGGAGGGAGGGAAGGAGGGAGAGGTGAGATATATAGATAGAGAGAAAGTGATAGGGGTTGAGGGTATAGGGTTGAGGGATTAGGCTAGAGGACCTATAGGGTTGATGGTTTCTAGGGTATTAGGGTTTAAGGTTTGAGGGTTGATGGAATAGGTTTGATGGTAGAGGGTATTTGGTTGAGGGTATAGGGTAGAAGGTTTAAGGTTTAAGCGTTTAGGGTTGAAGGGTTTGGGGTTAAGGGTTTAGGGTTAAGGGTTTACTTGGTTGAGGGTAGAGAGTTTAGGGTATAGTTTTGAGGGTATATGGTTGAAGGATTAGGTTCAGGGTCTAATGTAAGGAGTAGAGGGTTTAGGGTTTAAGGATTGAGGGATTAAGGGTTGAGGGTTGAGAATTGAGGGTTGAGTGTTTAATGTATAGGGTAAAGGGTAGAGGGTTTAAGGGTTGAGGGTTGAAGATTGAGGGTTTAAGGTATAGGGTCAAGGGATTAGGGTTGAGGGTCCAACATATAGGGTAGAGGTTATAGGGATTGAGAGATTAAGGGTTGAGGGATTAGGGTTTAGGGTAGAGAGTATTGGATTGATGGTAGAGGTTAAAGGGTAGAGGGTAGAGGGTAAAGGGTTTAACAGTTTAGGGTTTAAGGGGTTAGGGTTGAGGGTCGAGGGTTTAGGGTTGAGTGTTTAAGGGTTTAAGGGTTGAGGGTTTAAGGGTCAAGAGGGTTGAGGGATTAGGGTAGAGAGTTTACTAAGTGGGTTTAAGGGTTGGGGGATTAGGGTTGAGGGAAGAGGGTAGAGGATTGGCAGTAGAGGGTAGAGGGTTTATGGGTTAGGGTTTAAGGGTTTAG